>JAKCOX010000066.1:2998790-3301290 GCA_022605575.1 Laterallus jamaicensis coturniculus
CATAATTCCCTTTAAATATCAAGGTTCCTAAAGCCAGGCATTGTATTTACTTACAGGAATCCTCAGGACACGGGGATCACATTGTTGATCACTGCTTGACCTTTCTCAAGATTGGTTTCATGAACTTTAAAAAGAGAATTTGTTTGTGTAATCACCTCCTGAGGAAGTCTGCTCCAATATTTGTTTGTTGTTAATCTCAAGGGACTGTTTAGTTAATACAGTACTGGCCAAAAGAGTTATTTTGCTGCCTTGTGTTTTTCTTTGGAAAAAAAGGGTTTTGAAGGCCTAATCTGGAAGGTTAATATATATATATATACTTAAAAGAGTCTCAGCCATTTCTAACTCACACTCTTTTTCAGTTTAAATGTGGTTTCATATTGGTTTTAAGAAGAAGCATGTGTTCATTGCTAAAAACACTTATTAAAAAACATTGAGGCACTTCTTGCTACACAAACTCCCCTCCAGCACATCTGTGAGTAGTAATGATATTAAAAGCCAAACAGGTATTTGCAGCTGTTGAATCACAGCCCAGCATCTTCTGGAGAGGTATCCTTGCTCTTGTTCAGCTGTAAGATGGTAAGAGGGGGGTAGGGACTCTGTAAGCTTCCCTCATCTTACACTGGCTTCTATGCTTGCTTGTAAAACTGGAAGTGTGTGCTTTTTTCCCCCCTTCCTCTTTCTCTTCCCATGTGTTTGAGGCCTAAAGGTAACTTCTTGGAGCCCATCTGTCCAATCTGACTGTTCCATGCCTGAAGGAAGATTTTGAAGCCCATCTGTCCAACTCTACCACACCCTAAAGAAATCCTGACACAAAATAGATAATGAGACAGTTTAGTAAACAGATTTAATAGATGTGGACATCAGCATTCAGCTTTGCCTGAGCAGGATCTGAGGTTGACATCATGTGAGGCAAATCCCCAGGTCCTCCCTGTTGTGTAACTTCTCCATGCCCTGTTTTCAGCGTAGCAATCTTTGGTCACATGCTGTTGCTTCTAAATCAGTGGCCTGGGCTAAACACTTTCTAGTAGAGCCAGAATATTTTGTTCACTTAAGCTGCTAGAGAACAACAATAAGTTCTACAAAGAAATCTTGGACTTCGGCGCCCTTCAGAGCAATTGACATCTTTGACATCTTATCTGGGGGGAGAAGGAAGTCAGAGGGTTAAAGCATGAGTAAAAGTATATAGGAATTGATTGATGATGGGAAATATATAACAGAAGAAAAAAAATCAGTGTAAAATTAGGGCTTGTGAAATGTCAGCCAGAACCTAATTAATATCAATAAACCAGTAATTTTCAGGGAAACTGGGATGAAAATATTCAGTGAAAGTTGGGGAACCAGAACTCTTGGAACACCTTTGTTCCTGGAGTGTATGTCATCCATTTACTCTTCAATGTATGATCACAGTGTGAATTATGATCAACAGTTTCACTGGGAGATCTGAGATGGTTGAAACTCTGTAAAGGGCCTCAAGAACTCTGTCAGAGCCCTCAGACAACCCAGAAATAAAATGTGTGGATCTATCCCCATGGTTATTTCTCCAGGTGTTCCTAGCCCATCAGTGTTGTTGGACCCAAGAAAACTTTTTGATTACTTCTTGTGTACTAGTCCTAGTTCCTCAGGAGCTTCTCTCTTTCACTTAATCTTTCAAAGTCTCCTCTTTGGTGGTGATATTTGCAATAGCATTTTAGAAACACCACTGGACAAGGGGCAGCGGGTGCAGCTGGAGCAGAGGAAGCTCCATGGGAATGTCAGGAGGAACTTTTTCCCTGTGAGGGTGATGTCTGCCCAGAGAGGCTGTGGAGTCTCCTTCTCTGGAGACATTCAAACCCACCTGGATGTGTTCCTGTGTGATTTGGTCTGGGTGATCCTGCTCTGGCAGGGGGGGGGGTGGACTAGGTGAGCTTTCAAGGTCCCTTCCAACTCGTAACATTCTGGGATTCTGTGATTTATTTCTACCTCCTTGTTTTGCCATGTTATAAAGCAAATTAGCTATTTTTCTCGTGTATATCAGGAGAGTTTGAGGTTCAGAGAGTTAAGTGGCTTGCTAAATATCATTAGCACACCTTTGCTAGAGTAAGAAAGGAAATGTTGAGGTTTTTTGTTTGGTTCAGTGATAGGATGGCTCCATTAATTTTAAGTCATAAGTCAGCATTATACACAGATGGTATGTGCAGAAAGTACCCTGTTCCACTGCTGAACAAAGCCTCAGCTCCCAATAAGGCTGCAGAAAATTCTGAAGTTAATTTTGTACAAATTGATCCATTGGACTCATCCTGAACTCCACTGTACTCAGCTGCTCTTGACTGCCAGGCTATTTTTGCTTTTTATAGTAGAACTCACTAAGTAATTAACCAGATAGGATTTTTCTTTTTAGTCTCAACTTGTCACATTCTCTTTTTTTTTGCATATCTCGTGATGGCTGCTTGTCACTCATGTCACTCATTTGAGGCAAGAAGCCTAAGGTCATCATTAGCTCATGGTTTGATTGTCTAGAGATGCCCAGACATTTCAGATGTCTCTTATCTTGCTTGTGGTAAGGGAGCTCTAATACGTTCACTCTCCTGCTTTTCAGTACTAGTAAGAATCCCCATATTGACTTCCCAAAGGGTAAATCACTGTATTTCATACAATGGACATATGTTAGTGATGACTAATGCTCAGTCTTACAACTATAATTAGAGCACAAGTGAATTTCACCAATCAACTATCCTTTCCAACTTCTTCAGTACCTGTATTGTATGGGTCTTACCTTCTGTAGCTGTGTGCTGAGTCCCATCTTGCAGTCACATAGCATCCCTGCACAGCTATTCAGCTTGTATGAGCATGAAATATCGTGGATGTTTTGAGACAATTTTTTCATCCCTGATCACAGAAAAAGTAGTTTGAAAAGTTCATTGCACTATCTGTATCGCCTTATCTCTTAGCCTCCATCTGTTTGGTCTTTATCCTTTCCAAACCCCTTGGTTTCTTTTAACTGTCTGTGCTGTCTAGGGAAAAGATTTGCTTCATATACTGAAGACACTCAAATTTGGGCATAACCTGTGGACATCACCTGAGCTGGCTGTTTCAGTAGAGATCTAGTCAGTACAGTCAGCAGAGCCACTGCAGTCAGAGGAACTGGTCAATGCAGGTATCTAGAGCAAATTACAGAATCACCGAATCACTAAGTTGGAAAAGACGTTTGAGAACATTGAGTCCAACCATCCCTGTCCTGTGCTAAACCATATCCCTAAGTACCTCATCTACCCATCTGTTAAACACCCCCAGGGCTGGGGACTCAGTCACCTCCCTGGGCAGCCTGTGCCACAGCCCCACAACTCTGCCAGGGAAGAACTTTTCCCTCCCATCTGAGCAGCCCCTGCCCTGGCACAGCTTGAGCCCATTGCCCCTTGTCCCATCTCCTGTCCCCTGGCTGAAGAGACCATTGCCCATCTCTCTGCACCCTCCTGACAGGGCAGGGGAGGTGGGGAGAAGGTCTCCCCTCAGCCTCCTCTTCTCCAGGCTCAACACCCCCAGCTCCCTCAGCTGCTCCTCAGAGGATTTGCCCTCCAGCCCCTTCCCCAGCCTGGTTGCCCTTCTCTGGTCATGCTACAGGACCTCGGTGTCTTTGTTGTAGTGAGGAGCCCAAAACTGAACTTGAGGTGCCGCCTCACCAATGCCGCACCAGTACAGGAGCAATCACTTGCCTGGACCTGCTGGCCATGCTGTGTCTGATTAAGCCAAGATGCCATTGGCTTTCTTGGCCACACAGGCACACTGCTGGCCTACGGCCTGTAGTCACCCAACACCCCCAGGTCCTTCTCTGCCTGACAGCTCTCCAGCCAGTCTCCCCCAAGCCTGTAGCGCTGCATGGAGTTGTCATGTCCCAAGCACAGGACTCTGCACTTGGCCTTGTTGAACCTCAACCCATTGTTCTCAGCCCATCAATCCAGCCTGTCTAGCTCCCTTTGAAGAGCCTACTTACCATCAAGCAGATCAACACTTCCTCCCAGTTTAGTGTTGTCTACAGATTTACTGAGGGAATATTCGATCCCTTTATCCAGGTCATTGATAAAAATATTGAACAGAACTATGCTGTACTGTCTGATCCTTGTTAGCTCACACAGACAGAGAACTGGGAAACATCTGCATTATGAAACCTAAATGTAGGTGCATGAATCTCCCCAGAAACATGGTTCAGATGCCTACTATAAGGATTTTTCATCACTTTGGACACACTCAGATGTGTCCTGAAGCAGAAGCCTCCAGATTCTGCTTAAAAAAACATTGTACTGTCATTGATCCCTGTCTTCCAACTTCTGTAAGTAGGTTTGGAGGACTCTTCAGGTGGAAGTAGACATCTATGTTTAGGCAGCTGAATCCCATCCTACATGTCTCACTTCTTATTCCTTGGACCTTCATCTCTCACTTGTGGTTGCTGGTTCCTACTCCACAGCTGTCTGTCCTCTCTTACACCATGTGTAAGAGGCAACCCATGTGATGTCTCATTGTTTTACAACTGCTTTTACAGCTGTAAAGCGCAGCCTGAACACCTCAAGGAACAGCTCAGGACAGAGAACCAACACTAATTGACTATCCAGCTGTGCACTGACCATGAATAACAGAACTCTTCAGACTTTCTGGTGGCAGTACACCACCGTTTTCAAAATAGTAGGTAAAGTCCAAGAAGTTTTGAATTTGGGAAACATAGAGCTAAAACTGGAGATGGTCACAGCAAGTTACTTAGCAAAGTCTTGTTGCCAAGAGAGGGGATCTTATCTCAGAGATTTCCTTGCTCTTATATACAACAGCTGTTGCAGAGTGTTATGTTGTAAAGAAAGAAAAGGCTAGAAGGGACAAAACACCCACTATTCTTGGAAAGAATTGAATGGGGTTTGCTATGGAAAAAGAAAAACACACAACAAAAAACTGCTCAGGAAGAACATCTGGAGTAAAACTGAAATAGGAAAACAATGGAAAATGCTTTTGAAACTCAACAACAAACTAGATCCAGGCTGCAGTCCAGAACAAGTGAAAATCTGGGTAGAAAAAAACACACCTCACCCTCTCTCTGTTCTTCATTTGCATAGTAGGGCTTTATCCTCTCCAGAGGTTAGACCTCACGAATGACTGTGAATCAGATGAGCCATTGCACTAACAGATCTATGTTTCAATCCAGGCAGCTGGACCTCACAATTCTTCAAGAAAGTTTGTAATCAGCGGTGCCTTTATTAGTAATAAAAGTTGTTTCTTATTCATAGAGCTATCATATATTTTTTTTTCACCACTGTGTAGTGCATGCATTGTAATGCCAGCACTCCCTGGAGGAACATCAGCATTAGATACCCCTTGCAGAAGGTCACACAGCTGCAGTGAGGCCATTTGATGTGACACATATCATTGAATAGGCAGTGATGGCACAAACTGTGCAGTGCTTGTACAGAAAACCCAGCTCATAGGAAGCTGCATGCTTGCTACCTTGACCTGTGTCAATCTGACTGAAGAAATAACCTGCAATATCCAGAGTGGAAAAACTCAGGAACATTGCAGATATGTTTCAAATCTGGATAGATGAGCAAACCCTTCAAATTTCAGATGAACTTTACTGTTGGAAGAAGATGTGTTTGAGGAAGCCCTGTCTATTTTCTCTGTATGCTGTCTTTAGTCAATGAATCGTAGGATCATAGAGCACTTAGGGTTGGAAGTGACCTCAAAGCCCATCTAGTTTCAACGCCCCTGTCATGGGCAGGGACACCCTCACTAGACCAAGTTACCCAAAGCCTGATACAGCCTGGCCTTAAACATTTCCAGGGATGAGGCTTCCACACCCTCTCTGGGCAACCTGTTCCAAAGCCTCACCACCCTCAGAGTAAAGAATTCCTTCCTAATGACTCACCTACCCTTGCCCTCTTTCAGCTTGAACCCACTGTCGCTTGTCCTATCACTGCACTCCCTGGGGAACAGTCCCTCTCCCACTTCCCTGTAGGATCCCTTTAAGTAATGGTAGGCCACAATTAGGTCACCTTGAAGCCTTCTCTTCTCCAAAACGTTGCGTACCACAGGGCTTGCAAGACCAGACCTGTTTGTCAGTGACCCCACTCTTGTTAGTCAGCCTGTAAATTAATGAGTGCCATCCTTGTGATGTACCAGTGTAGTTTGTTGATCAGAAAGTTTTGTGCAACTAAGTCAAGTGCCTTGGAAAAGCCAATTATACTGTATCAAAGTTATTATCTTTATCAACTAAACCTGTAATCTCATTAGAAGATGATAACAAGGAAATTTCACAGGACCTTTTTTCTACAAAGCCAGGTTGATTGGCATTAATTATATCATCCACCTTTAATGATTTATTAATTGTGTTCAGGGTTGGACATTCCATTTTTATTTATTTTTTCCCCTAGAATCAGTGTCAAGTTGACAGGCCTGTAATTACCTGGGGCTCTTACTTTTATCTTTGTTTGAAATATTGGCACAGTATTAGCTTTCTTCAGGTGCTCTGAGACATCCTGCATGATCCCAGACTTATAGAGAACTTCTCCTTAATAGCCCAAACAGTTTCTGAGCCCACTCGTCTGTGAGATTTTAATCCCAGTTACTGAAATCCACTGATTTAACAACATGGAACTGTTAATGGAAATAAGGAAGCATTAAGATTATTTTTTGTTCTAAATACTTAAAACAAGTCCAAATTTTCTGCTCATAGATATCTCCTGTGTTCTCTGTGTCATTAACAGTTTCCAGCTACTGAAGCATTTCTGTGAACGTTATCTTCCCATTTTTTTATTTCTTTTCTAAGGATTTAGTATGATGACAAGCTATTCTGAATACTTTTATTATGACTTCTTTGTTTCTCACTCTGATTATGTTTTTGTTTTGTGTGTTTGCTTTTTCTTTAATTATAGTAACATTCCCTAACCTTTTGTCATGCTTTTTAGGATTAAAAATAAATTAAAAATAAAAAGCTAAATGTAGATTTAATTAATTTTAAGGAGTTATTGCTTCTGGTTCAAGCCTTTAGAATTCACATTTCCAAGCATTTAGCTGTGATTGCTAAGCTTGGTAGCCTACTTAAAAACTGTTTTAAAATTGAGGTGAGAGTTGGATATATCACATAGCTATTTCTGATTTAATTGGAAGAAATAATAAATGCTTTCTAACCAGCAGTAGAATAATAACAGCAATAATAAGAAAATTCAGAATTATAAGTAAGTAAGGATAATCCCCTACTTTAGGGGAATATCATCATGATTAAGAAAATGTAATTGTGACTAACTTTGTAACAGCAATGTAGAATTCTCCAAACATTTTTGTTGAGTCTGTTTGGTCTTTAGTGTAGTTAATCACTTCATCCCAGGGGATAAGGTTGACCTGAGGACTGGAAAGGTATGTTCAGGCTGAGGATTTTAAATCACAACTTGCTGTGAGGGTGAAGCAGGAAAACAATCACTCTGCGTACAAAAATAGACACAAATGTCTACATAACTCTTCTGCTGCTCTAGGTGGATATTTGTTTAACCTAGTGCATCGGTGGTGAAAGCACTTATCACTGGCTTGGCTTTCTGGAAGTAGTATTTTGTTACAGCCCAATTCCTGGTTTTCTTCTTTTCAAACCATAAGTTATTGGATCTTAAGCAAGAAAGTCAAAGATGGTTTGGATGGATGATAGATGTTGTAAAATTGAATTCCCTCCATGTTGCCAGAGAAGATTCAAGCTCTCTGGTGTGAGATATATTAGTTTGGGAGCATGCAAGTCTTGTCTTGTTTGTCTTTTACCCATTTAAAAGCTGTACAGAGAATTTAAATGTCCACAGATAGCAGTCAGGCACTGGTGGGAAACAATGAATTTATTTATTGATTTCACTTAATTAATAAAGGCTCCTAAAGAGGAAAGTTTCTTTCGGATACCAAAACTCTGTTTTCCAAACTAGTAATTTTTAAATATTAAAATAACATGACAGGCCAGCTAATTTTGTACAGATATGTATATATTTTTTAGTTCTACATCTGCTGCAGTTTTCTGTTGCATAATTGATTTAATCTCTAATTTTAAAGGAACGTTGAACTCTTTTACTGGACTCCGCATATATTTCTCCAGGGCAAAAACTGTCCTACTTTTCCCTCCTTGGTATCTGTTCAGTGCTGGGCCATTTTCTTCTGAAACTGTAAACTACTCTTGGTGAAATAAAGGATGTTACAGTTGGAATACGGTTTGCTGTACAGATTTATCACCACAAGATAAGAGCAGCATTGCACACACCAAAACTTCTTGGGCATTTTCTATTCCCCTCAATCTTTACTTTGGTCTAAAAGACCATTTTACCCATTCTGGTTGTGTGATTACTTGGGAATTGGTGAAACTGTAAAGGAACAGAAAGACAAAACTAGACTGAGAAGGGAAATGTTAGCTCAGTCATGTAGACATTTAAATTTGAATTCACTCCTGCCCCATCCCTCTCCCCTTTTCAGCACTACAAAATCCATTGATACCTTTGTGGTGGGTTGTTGCTGTTTCATCTGTATTGCAGGTTCTTTTCAACATCCCCTAGAAAGAGATTTAAAACTGCTGGTCCTCCTTCGGGCATCTGAAGGGATTTACTGTGATCGTCTGGAGAAAATAAATGTCCACCCAGGGAGTATTGGTATGAAATATATGTTCACCTTTTCATATGAAACCAGTCTTAGGCAATAGCCAAATCTACTGCTGTTGGGCATGTTACTATGTCATACAGGAAAACATCTAACAAAGGTACACACATTTTTTGAGCTAAACCTCTTAACTTTCAAAAAAACAATTCCTGGATTTTCTGTGGGTTGTGTTCATGCAAAAGTTGATCAGCCAGGTGTTAAATCCTGAGGTCTTTATATGAGAAACTAGAAAGGACTCAAAAGGGCCTATACACACGTACATGGTTTTTGTGTTGGTTCTAGATTTAAGATTTAGAGAGTTAGACTTGATGGTTGGACTTGACAATCTTAGAGTCATTTCCAACCTTAAGTATTCTATGATTCCATGAGAGTATTCAAACCAAGATGACCTTGTTGAGTAAAGAGAAATGCATGTTGCCGGAGGCCAACCTGTCTCAGTTTGGTCTCTCTTAGGATTAAACAATTTGCCCTTGAGTTTATAGGATAGGATGATGAATTGCATCCAAGAGCTTGCTTAATGCATCCAAATACACACATTTTAATATTTCCAAACATTTGGACCCATTGAAAGATTGACAAAAGTTTTATAGTAACTGCTAGGACTCTTCATATAATTTTAGTTAAAGAAATAAGTTAGCTTTTCTGTTTTCTGTGTTTAAACAATATTCAAGTATTGAAAGTTCATTGCTGAATTTTTGTAAGGCAGTAGAAATTCAAACTGCTATCAAGGGAAATTGCCTGGACCAGTATTTGTAGGATATTCAAGAAATTCAGAGAAAAACCAAAGGAACAAACAAACAAAAAATCCCAATTTGTTTCTGATAGAGACATTGAGAAACTATTGTACACATTGATCATGCAATCATAGAACTAACAGATAACTAAGGGGAATATTTGGAAGGCAATACAGAAACCTAATTGGCAGAAGAAATGTATTCTAAGGAGGTTTTTTGAGTCTAAATTACTTAGGAGTTGAAGTGTAACAGGAACTAGCAATCCTCTGTTTTTATGGCTAGAATGCATGTTAGGTGTGTTTCAAGTTTAGCACAAATGAAATGCAACTTCACAACTGCCCATGCTGTCCTCTTAAACCACAGGAAATGCAAGATCATGGAAGTTATTTTGAATGTCTGTCTTGGTAAGATAATCAGGGTTGCATTACCAATGCTTGCAAGTCTTCTTTTGGACTATAGTGACATGATGTCACAGAAGAAGTTGTCCATGGAAGAGATTAGCTCAAGCAATAAAACAGGTTCACTAAATACCTGAAGCACAACTCCTCAGAAGCAGTGTGTCTCTGTTAGAGATGCAGCACAAAATGTTGAACTGACTCAAACTGAAAGATTTCAGAGCAGGTCAGTAAATTGAAATGAAATATTTCAATGCAGGAAATCAGATGGTTTTCATGCTTCAGTTGTGATCTTCATGAACATTCTATCTATATGAAAAGTTTCTAAATTTAGGCTTTTCCCTCTGGTTTTGAATTCCCTTTCCAGAAAAAATAATGAATTTTTCACAGATCAGAAATATAAATAATAGTGGACTCATTTATTATATCTTTAATGCCTGGATTTTTTACTTATTTTGTTTACTTATACAGATTTTTAAGGTAAATGCCTTTGTCTTCAAATCCAATTTGAGTTAATGAGAATTCTATGGTACAATCACCTTTCTTGCCTTTACCTTGTTATGGTTATTTTACTTTATTAATGTTTTATTTTTAGTTCACTTTGTATTCCAAATGGAAGCTATGTGCAATTCCTAATCAAATGTACTAAGTATCAGTTCTTCTCAAGACCCTCCCCTAACTTTTGAACTTCTGCCTCTGTTTTTTTTCAGGGGTTTACGGAAAGGTGCATATTTATAGTGCTTATCCTAAAGTGTCTTGGACACATCTGGGGACTAACGTTGCTCCAGGCAATGAAAGGTAGTATTTTGTCCAAATATGCCTTCAGACATTAATTTTGGACTCCTGTTTCCGTGACTTCTATTAATATCACTCTTTTTTTTTTTAAAGAACTTTGTTTAATCTATGTCTAGGCAAAAGAAGAACAGTAATGTTACATTTTGCAAGAACATTATGCTGCTTTTAGATTAATTTTAATAATAAGGAACAATGAAGCTGAAATTTCCTTCCTTCCTTCCTTCCTTCCTTCCTTCCTTCCTTCCTTCCTTCCTTCCTTCCTTCCTTCCTTCCTTCCTTCCTTCCTTCCTTCCTTCCTTCCTTCCTTCCTTCCTTCCTTCCTGCCTTCCTGCCTTCCTGCCTTCCTGCCTTCCTGCCTTCCTGCCTTCCTGCCTTCCTGCCTTCCTGCCTTCCTGCCTTCCTGCCTTCCTTCCTGCCTTCCTTCCTGCCTTCCTGCCTGCCTTCCTGCCTTCCTGCCTTCCTGCCTTCCTGCCTGCCTGCCTGCCTGCCTGCCTGCCTGCCTGCCTGCCTGCCTGCCTGCCTGCCTCCCTCCCTCCCTCCCTCCCTCCCTCCCTGAATTTTGGTTTAAGACACACACCTATAATGAAACCTCATCTCTGACTTAAGCAAAGCTGGGATATGAACCATGTTCTTCAACATCTTAGATCAGTTCTTTAGAAAGTGGTTTCTGGAATGGACATCTTAATTTCTCCTATTAGAGTCAATCTGTTTCGTATATGTAATCCAGGTCAATTTCCTTAATGAATATAAGACAGCCTGTATAGCCTCAAGAGTAATGTTTCTGTCTGGGATGTGAGACTTTCAAGTTATAGACATGTTTTCACCTAACACTGGCAAAAATAGCTTTGAAATATTACCTTCTCTCCCCACTGTGGCTGCTTATCCATAAGCTTTCACAGTCCCCACATCAGACTCAACTTTTTGACCATTGACTCTTTAATTCAGCCTGAAGGCTTAAACAAAACCACTTCCTAGGGCAAGTTAAGTGGAGTTGCCAGAGCTGCTTGTTAAGTGAATGGGTGTCTATTGCGTGATAGTCAGCCTTCCATCTGAACCAATGAATGGGTCTCCAGAAAGATCTCCCCTGTAAGTGCACTGGCCATTAGATGGGGTGGGGTGGGCATCCACCTGGAAGCTCTCATTCTTAATTCTGTCTTACACAAAATTTGCATTGTCTTTTGTTGTAATTCTTCCAACTTTTAAATTTTAAACTGAAATACATATAAAGAAAAAGATTCTAACAAGAACTCACTGGAAATGTTCCCCTCTGGATAGAAGGGGAACTCCCCCAGCACTTAGGGAAGGAATTATTTGGAAACTCATTGTAGACATGGGCAGTGGAAGCACAAAGACCTCACAAGCAGGTTTCATAATCTTTTAGTTCTCACAAAGTTGAGTGTCTAGTGTAGATTAAGTGTTTATGATTGCCATGTAGTCAGTGGAGAGGCAGATACTTCCAGGTGCTGATTCAAACCTTGCAATATTAGAATCACCCTCTGGAAATGCTTCTCTTTCCCTGATTAGGATAGGAGTTCAGAGTAAGCAGATTCTTGACTGAAGCATGACAGTTACATACTCAGATGTAATGGACCTGGACTAGTATTGGTCTGCTGCCCAGATGTTTTTTATTAAATATCATGAGGTGCTAAGATCCAAGTATTTGGAGCTCATTCATTCTTAAATATGGCACAAACAGTTGTTTCTATTGTTAAAAGAAAGAAAAATAAGAAACAAAAAGGTATGAAGAGTCTACTAATAGCCAGCTAAAACCTAATGCATTTAGATACAGGAAATATTTAAGTCAGTGCTAGAATATCAAAGTTGAAAGAAGTGGTGTTTTTATTGACTGAGAAAAGCTGCTGTTTATATTTTCCAGCATGAGTTAGGGAAGGACTTATCCTTTCAAGTTAAAAAGGTGTGTGTGTGGGAAGTACTTATTTACTTGCAGTGAAAACCTAAATTAGCATTTCAGTAGAGTAGAATTTCAGATGTGTCTTTTACAAACCTTGCTTTCTTTTGCTTACTGATTCCTCTTACTGGACTTCTTTGAAATGCAGGAGTCAAGAAAGTTACATTTTAGCCCACAAGAAGTGAATTGCTATTGGATTGTATGCCTGGGACTGGCCTTAGCATTGAACTTCTACTCTGGGCTGCATATTGACTGTCAGAAATCCCAGACATATGCTACAATTCTTCTTACTTTGCATGGTTTTGTTTCTTCTTTACCCTTGCATTTATCCTTGAACAATACAAAATTCTCAGTCACACTACCACTTTCCTGTTGTTTCAGAAGGTGTCCAATACTTTCTCTAAGCAAAAAAACCTAGCTTGCTAGTTACATTGCTTTAGGACTTCCCTTTCTCTCTGCACTTCTATAACCCTTGAGGGCACAATGAGGCTTTCTCTGGATTAATTCAGTGGTCTTATTTTCTCAACAATTACCTGTGGGATATAGATCATCACCTGGCCAGAACCAGTCACCCTGTAATAAGAAGCTTTGTGAGTTTATCAAATATGTATAAACATTGATCATTATTTATTTTACTTTCACCTAACACTTCTACTTTTTGTATGTGAAGCTGAAAAAACCCTGAGCTACAAATATAATTTTGAAGGCAAAAAGGCATCTTCAGTTCAGATTAAAACAGAATTATGTAGGTGTCTGGGTGAAATGTACAAAAAGATTCTTAAACTCCCATTAAACTGCCAGTGGAATTGTAGGTGCTGGAGCCTTGAGGGATTTTTCAGCCACCAAGGACAGGGTTCAAGAACAAAAATAGTCATAGAACCATAGAATCACACAAAGTATAGAATGGTTAGGGTTGGAAGGGAACTCAAAGATCATCAGTCATCCAACTCCCCCTGCCATGGGCAGAGACACCTCTCACTAGACCCCACCATGGCCCCACCCAACCTGGCTTGAACACCTCCAGGGAGGGGGCAGCCACCACATCCCTGGGCAACCTGTGCCAGGGCGTCCCACCATGAGAATAAAGAAATTCTTCCTAATATCCAATCTAAATCTACCCCATTATAATTTAAAACTATTCCCCCATGTCCTATCACTACATACCCTTTGAAAAAGTCCCTTCCCAGCTTTCCTCTAGGCCCCTTCAGGTACTGGAAAGCTCCCCCCGAGCCTTCTCTTCTCCAGGCTGAACAAGCCCAAGTGTCTCAGCCTGTCTTCATAGGAGAAGTGCTCCAGCCCTCCAGTCATCTTCATGGCTTCCTCTGGACCCCTTCCAAGAGGTCCATGTCTGTCTTATGCTGGGGACTCCGGAACTGGAGACTGTACTCCAGGTGGGGTCTCATGAGAGTGGAGTAGAGGGGCAGAATCACCTCCCTTGATCTGCTGGCCACATCTGAGATGCCACATCTGAATCGCTTCCATGACTTTCCCCTCTGTCTGTTGGAGCCCTCCATGAACAAATCCTACTGTATCTAGGTAGATCTTAGATAACCTGGGACATCTGAGATGGCAATAGCTGCCATTTAGGCAATCAAATTCTTCACAATTCAGAGAGATGAATTTCCTTCCACACATTACTGACTGTAATGATCAACTTAAATGCCAAGTGCACACACTCACACCCCTATACATAGACACCTACATTTTGGTGTCTAAGTCCAAAGCTGACTTTCAGCTATTTAGGATATTCCTGGCAGCAGAAATAGTCTGAAACCTCTTTGGTAGGTGACTTAACTTGAGCCCTGCAACCCTGTACTGGAACTGTTAAGCAATGGTGTGAAATAGATGTTTCAGGATTAAATTCCTCCCACATATTTCAGACATCTGTTTTTACAGAAAGCCCTAAAGGAGTTTTTCCTAGAGCTTACCCTGTGGATTCTTTCTGAGATATTCTGAGCCAAAACTGTTCATTTTTTAGGAAATCTGTGAGCATAACTCTCTTAATGACATTAACTTAATATCTTGGCATTAAAGGATTTTTGTAGAGAACGAAGTGGATTGGAATAATGGTGGAGATATTGTGATCAGCTCTTCCTCCTATGAAGCCCACCAAGCTGAAGTAGTTACACTTAAAAAAGTCAATGGCCATAACATAAGAATTAATGAACGCCTTCTGTACAGGCATATTGGTAAGAAATCTCCTTCCATTTGAGAGTTTTCCTCTGAAGCATTGAATTTCCATTTCAGATATCACCAAGAACAATTCTGCTTTATTGAGGTATCTTAATTTCTTTCTCCATACTTGTTATTGCTGTTTTGATACTGAAAATGTGATATTTGAAATTGCACAGAATAGCTGATTCTCACATGGGTTTCTGGGAATAGAATTAAATTTAGTGCTGAATAATTTTGGAAAACTTCCTGGTGTTTCGTGTTTTAGTAGAACTGGTTAACAGAGAGACAAATTGACGAGTTTTAAAGGAAAAAAAATATAAATTCAAGGAGTTTTTAGGCCATTTACACAATTTCTGTGCTGTGCCAAAAAATGGGAAGATTAAACAAAAATCCATTTTTCAAAATAATTAGACTCATGGTGTAACTCCATGGCATAAAACTAATGTATTTGTAATCTGATTTAGAAATAAACATAAAAGCTGTATATAGGTCTATTTCCTGTGTAGATTACACGGATCTGTATTTAAGTAGACAAAGAGATACACTGATGATAATTAATTTAACTTTTTTTTTTACTTATACAGTAAATTTACTACCCTCTATTTAACAAAAAATAAAATAACTTTTATTAACAGGTCAAATTCTGGAGCTCCAAACCCATGCTTAAGCTCCAAACCCAGGTCTTTTCCCTGTGCATAGTTATATTTGTTTAATTTAGTCTTTATTCAAGTTAGTTGCACAGAAGTTAGCATGATGGATAAAAAGGTTCTTAACCTATTTTCTTAGGTAATGTAGGTATAGTAAGTGCATCCAGAGATTACATGACTACACACACATTGACTAAAACAGCGTTGTTAGACATAGGTCAGGCTTCATAGGGTGACCTGATCTAGTGAAGATGTTCCTGCTTACTACAGGGAGTTGGACTAGATGGCCTCTAAAGGTCCCTTCCAACCTTACACATTCTATGATTCTATAGCAGGAAAAAAACAGTACTGACGGGAGAAATAAGCACTACATAAATACTGGGATTCACCTGGGCAAATGTAGATACCTACAGTAAATGTTCACACGTGAGCTAGGCACTCTCAGCTCCCTTGATAATCAAAGCAGAAAAATACATAGTGCTCACTTGTATTTCATCTTCCCCTAAAGCAGATGTATAAAATAGATAAATTACACTGGAGAATTGCCTATTGCTCTCCATTGTACATAAAACCTGTTTGGATAACTATTATCTGTAGATATCTGAAGTCACCTGAGATTAATTCCTAGCTAGACATCTGCAAAAACTCTTTCAAAAGCCTCATTTAGAAAGACTTTGTTTAGAAAACACACACAACCAAGGCTCTGTAGCAAATTGTGGTTTAGTATTGTCATCGGTCTGATCTTAATGAGAATTCTTGGTGATCAACTCTGCAGTGTACTGAAGAAGAATAACTCCAGCACATATAGCTCAGAAAAAACATGAAGTGTTAATCTGTTCATTGGTTTGGCATCTCCACACCGCAGGGAAAAGATTTAGCACCTTCTTTCTTTAAAAATGAAATATGTTGGTAAAATATAAGCGCACGGTGAATATCTGATGGGCAGGTGGCCTTTCTGTTTTTGTGTTGATGCATGTAGATTGTGCTGGAGGAAAAACACACCTGAATGTCAGTGCAGATTCTGCAGAGATGCTGCACGTAAGCTGTCAGGCTTTATGTCCCTCAAAGCACTGGTTTATAGGTATGATAGACACTTCTCACATTTTCTCTCTTGAAACTCCCCAGGACATTCTCATGACACAGAAGACGGTAGACACATCCCTTTGGCTGCTGAGGTTGGACTCCTAACACGCAATGTACAGATCAAGTCTGATGTAGCATGTGCTGGGAAGATGCTGGTGGGACGTTTTACAGACTCAAATGGGACAGAGTTTGAAGGTAGTTTAGATTCACTTGTTCTCATTGACCAGACCAGTTCTGCCCAAGAAAGGACTGTCTAGCAAGAGATGTATCCATGTGTCTAAGCAAAAAGTGACTATGGAACTTGTATGAAACATGAGTCCTAGTAATATTTCATAAATAATGGAATATATTTTATGAGGGGCTGTTCTGTGGTTACTTGGGATTTACTGTAACTTTATATATATGGCATGGCATTGTCAGCCGTCCAGATATATCTGTGGTCCAGGGAGGTGATTGTCCTGCTCTACACTGCTCTGGTACAGCCTCACCTTAACTCCTGGATACAGTTTTGGATGCCACAGTACAAGAGGAAGATATTGGAGAGTGTCCAGAGGAGGGCAATGAGGGTGGGGAAGCATCTGGAGGAGAATTCTTATAAGGAGAAACTGAAGTCCCTGGGATTGTTCAGCCTGGAGAAGAGGAGGCTGAGGGGAGACCTCGTGGTGGTCTGTGGTTTCTTTACAAGGGGGACTGAAGGGGCAGGTGCCTATCTATCTCCTCTCTTTGGTGACCAGGGATAGAACCTGAGGGAACGGCGTGAAGCTGCAGCAGGGGAGGCTTAGGTTGACTGTTAGGAAGAGGTAGGAAGAGGTTTTTTACTGAGAGGGGGGTCGGGCACTGGCACAGGTTCCCCAGGGAAGTGGTCACAGCGCCGAGCTGGGCTGAGTGAAAGAAGCATTTGGACAATGCCCTCAGTGCCATGCTCTGGCTTGGCTGAGCCTGTGTGGAGCCAGAGTTGGACTCTATGTTCCTTATGTGTCCCTTCCAACTCAGGTTACTATATTATTCTATGATTCTCTATATAATTACGGACAAATACCTATTACTGGCAATGCACTGACAATGACTGAGTGCTATTATATGCCTGAGTGCCACCAAGATAGCTGTTGTTTATGCTGGTTCTTAAGTAATTTTGTAAGCTTTCATTTCACTATAACTATCTCCTTGCAGGTTTCCTCCAACTCTTAAATATTGAATTTTTGAACTTTGGGCCTCCTCAGCTTTCTGCCATTGAATTCAGGAATATATCTCAAGGGTCCTCAGTGGTGTCATCCAGCATTTATGGTAGCTGTGGAGTTGGCATTAAAGCAGTCATGAGCAACGGGATCATGTTGCATGATAACATGGTGTTCAACACGGTTGGACCTGGCATCGATTTGGAAGGGCAAAATCATTCCCTCATCAGGAACCTTGTTATTCTGAGCAGGCAGCCAGAAGGCTTATTAAACTGGGTTGCTGGCATCAAGGTGAACCTTGCCATTGGTGTTTTCCTCCATGGCAATGCTGTGGCAGGATCTGAGCGAATTGGCTTCCATATCAGGGGCCAAGAGTGTTTGGCAGATGGAGTGTATTGCAGGGAAAATGTGGCCCATTCAAGTCTCCATGGTATTCATCTGTACCAGGGAGATGGATTTCAGACCTGCACTAGAATCACAGGTTTTCTGTCCTATAAGAATTATGACTATGGTGTCATGTTCCACCTTGGAAGCAGTGTCATCATGGACAACATGGTGCTAGTGGACAACACTGTGGGTCTCATGCCAGTAGTGTACTGTCTGTATGCCAAGCAATGCCACACAGGGAAAAGATTCATAGAACTTAGAAACTCGATCATTGTCGCAACAAGTTCAACTTTTGACTGCATCAGAGACAGGATCAAGCCTCATTCAGTTGATCTAACAGTCAAGGATCGACCACCATGTTCCCCTCTAAGAGGTCGTGTTGGGATTTTATGGCCTACATTTACCACTGTTCCCAGCCAAAGACCAGATAACCCATGGCACAAAACTGGGGACTGTCCAAAAGTCCTGGGACTCATGAAGCTCAAAGGTTGGTCTTCCACATCCACTGGCTAGTCTATTCTGTCACTGTTTTTCTTGACTAATTAAATTTTCAAATTGAAGTTGCAGCTTTCCACACCCACAAATGGATGTGGTGGGAAAAGCCAAGCCTCAGTGGAATTAATAAAAGAATTATTCTTTAGTTCAGTACAGTTCAATTTTTAAAAATTTTAAAATATTTTATATTTTTCACTTCCTTAATCTACTGCAGTGTCACTTGCTAACGTATATACATATTTTACCTCAAACATGCCTGCCTTCTGTGCTATCTATTTTTCCACTTGATTCATCTCTCTGATCTACAGTTACCTCTAGCTAAATAAAGAGTTTGAGAAGCGAATAGCACACTTCCTATAAAATTTGCATAGAACATAATGACTACAGCTGCACAGAAACGGTTATGGCTTTTACTGTTATAAGGGATCTCACAAGAGGGATAAAAGTCAGTTACGTATCCCACATCTCCAGTTCAAATGAATTTTACAGTCCCCAGAGTAATATTTGCATATAGCAGAACCTGGATAGCTGGTTGACTTGGTGGGATCTAAATACCTGAGAGTTTTTCATGTCTTTATTCCTCACTGTTACCTACCTTCATAAGAAAATATCCTCCTTTTGCTGAAGAATAAGGGAGGCAGAGAAAGACAAATAGACTTGCCCAAGAGAAATTTTCTGGCAGAATATTGATTTTGTAGCTGCACAGTAGTTCAGTGCCAGAGCCAAGCATGTGTCACCAGACCCAGCTCATCTGATATTAACATCTTGCAAGTGGATAAACAATCCAAGGAAGGTGGTCATTAGACTGGTTCTTCCTGATCCAAGTTAATATGTATTAATAATCTTGCTTTTGTTTCTTTCTCACTATTTCCTTTGATTTCATTTTCTATGGGTATGACTTTATTTGTGTCAACTTAAGATATATCTTATCTATGGTATATTCTAAAACCAACTGAAGATCTGTTATTAATGCAATTCCTCTGATTTAAAAATTGCTTGTATATTTGTGTGTCTGTATATATATATCTATATATATATATATATATGTCAAAGAACAGAACCTTTCTCTAGTTCTGTCACTCCTCTAACCACTTTTCCTCACCTGATTTTCTCTTAATCCCTGGCAGAAGTCACCTTTGCTGGTTTTACAAAGAGCTGCTACAGTGAAGACAGAGATGTCTGCATCATGTCAAACGCTGACCATTTAGGCATCATGCCTCTTATCACAGCAGAGAGATCAAGGATGTTACATGTCAATGAGAAGGACAAGTTCTACTTTCATCCAACAACGTAATATGCTTCATTTTGAACTATCTTATTCAATTGTATGTGCAAAAAAAGGGCATGTAGTTTTGGGACTATGCTCATCTGTTTGTATCAGCTGGTTTTAATTGTCTTGAAAAGAGTTTAAACAATTAGTTTAGACAGGATGTCTATCTGTGTAGAGGTCCCATTCTTTGTCTCTGCTCTTGTGGTACTGTCTGGCAAAAATGAACAAGCTCAGACTTCAAACAAACATGACCAGAAAACTTTAAATCTGAGAAAAACAAGCTCAAAAACACCACAGAAAACCAAACTCAAACAAACAAAACCCACCTAAACTTAGTCAGAGCCTTTTTTAAAAATCTGAGATTCAGATTCCATCAAGGTCTATCTCCAGACCAATCCTGTTGGGTTTCCCCTTTTGCTGACATTTGTACAACAAAACAAGCCGCCTCACATATCCCATTTATTAAAACTCCATCCTGAGCATCTCTGACTTCTCAGCCTCAGGCTTCAGAAAATGTCAGGACCTCCAGCAAAAAAACCCCAAGACAGGGAATGTCCTTTTGGTTGGGGAAGCAGAACTTGATTTTTGCCTGCGAGATCACATCAGAAATGTTGATCAGTACCAGGCAGGCTGTGAGATGTCAAATGATTGCCAGAACTGCTCCTGCCCAGGGAGAATATCATTGGCGTGTGGAGGAACGTCAATGAGGGAGGGGGAGAGCTCCATCTCTAACCTTAAGTCACTGCTGGTTGCAACGGTTGAAACACACCACATCCAATGGAAACCACATGCCTATTTATTTATTACAACCAGTGAACACTACAATACAGAGGCTATGTCAGGAAAGCCTTGAAGTAGCAGAAAAAAATAATCCAGCATGGGCTCCACTTGCCAGTCAAAAATAATTGGAGGTGTCCCACACTGCTATGTTTAGAACCCCTCCAGCCTTCTGCCAGAATTTTTATTTTATTCTATAGTTTTGCTTTCTGCTCTGGGCATTAGTTTGCGTGTAGATTTCTGAGACCTGTCCAGCTTGTCAGCTTCCATTATGTTTCCCTCTTGTATCCATCCCACAATATTATGCTATTAGTGAGCTGCTGAATACGCGGTCCACTGCAGGAGCTGGTGTTTTTCAGACATGATGAATGCACATGGATTACTGAATGCTTTCTTAGTAGGCAAGTAAACCTCTGAGGGTGACTACATCTCTCAGTGCTCCTTATGTGTTATCTGCATCCGTTTATTTTATCCACATTTGCAACTGCTAAGCTTGATCCAGGATGTGGTTGCATTTTTCGGTTTCAGCATCCATATCTTGGTGGTTGTGTCCTGTCAAAGAGAAGGTGAGCATTGCCTTAGAGCAAGTGAGGAAAGAAAAACATTAGGGAATATAGTAAGACTGTGAAATATTTTGCTTCTTCCACTTGTAGACCTAAATAACTGAAATCTGGGATCTTCTGAGAGATGTTCAACAACTGAACAAGCTGTCAGGATTGGAGGAGCTAGCTTTGTTCTCCATCTCCTTTGAGCTGTGTTGATATGGAAGCATTGACCTTTTTTTTTTTCCCGCCTATAACTGTTTGCTGCATTCAAAATATCAATAATTGGGTTTTTCTAACCTGGGCCCAAGAAATTCTAAGTTTTCTTCAAAAGTTAATGTATATCCATGTAGCAATCTTTGGATGCTTCCATGAACTTTTCTGGATTATGACTCATTGTATCTTATAACATTTTTTAAAAGGAGTGATAAGGCCTGTTGATTATTTTCTTTAAACTGTCAAAATGCAGTTAAAAGCACTTAAGATCTTTGACATGTGAATTGGTTTGACTCACTACACTTAAATCATCCAAAAATTAAGCATGCAATCTAAAGAAAGCACTGAACTAATTATGTAGTCAATAGAGACCCTTGTCTAAGAAATTATTCATCTCAAATCTCCTCTGCATCTCTTAACGGTTTGCCTGGCAAGGTTTTGGTAGCAGGAGGGCAAGGCTGGAGGGGTGGCTTCTGTGAGAAGCTTCTTCCAGTTCCAACAGACCCAATGCCAGCCAGGCCCAAGATGGACCCACTTCTGACCAAGGCAAAGCCAATCAGCGATGGTTGTAGCACCTCTGGGGTATCATATTTAAGAAGAAAGACCAAAAAATGGGAAAAAAAAAGGGAGCAACAGCTTTTGAAACCAGAGAGAGAAGTGAGAAGATGTAAGAAGAAAAACTCTGCAGACATCAAGGTCAGTGAAGAAGGAGGGCAGGAAGTGCTTCAGACTACCGAGCAGAGATTCCCCTGCAGGCCCTGGAGAAGTCCATGGTGAGACAAGCTGTCCTCCTGTAGCCCATGGAGGATGATGGGGAGCAGACAACCCACCTTCAGCCTGTGGAGGACCCCACACTGGAGCAGGTGGTGTAACATGAAGTAGTCTGTGACCCCATGGGAAGCCCATGCTGGAGTAAGCTCCTGGCATGACCTGTGGAAGAAAGACCCCACACTGGAACAGGTTTGGTTGGGGGATTTGTGACCCAGTGGGGCAGTCTGTACCTGAAGATCTACACCCCATGGAAGGGACCCACACTGGAGCAGGGGAAGAGTGTGAGGAGCCCTCCCCTGAGGAGGAAGAAGTGACCAAGACAACGTGTGAGGAATTGACCCCAACCCTCATTCCCAACCCCCTGTGCTGCTGGAGAGAAGGGAGAGAAATCAGGTTTAGAGTTGAGCCTGGGAAGAAGGGAGGGGTCGGGGAGGAAGTGCTGTAAGATTTGCTTTTATTTGTCATTATCCTACTCTGGTTTGATTAGTGATAAATTAGATTAATTTTACTCCTTGTTGAGTTTGTTTTGTTCATGACAGTAATTGCTGAATCATCTTTCCCTGTCCTTATCTCAACCCATCAGCCTTTTGCTGTATCTTCTCTCCCTGTCCCACTGAGGAGGGAGGTGAGAGAGTAGCTTTGGGGGGCTCCTGGCACACAGTCAGGGTCAACCCACCACAATATGTCTCAGGTAAGGTAAGCTCCCCTCCAACTAACCTGTCCTTTTGCAGGTACTTTCTTCTGTGGAAGCCAGTCTTTAATGATTTACATATAAAACGATAGGTTTTTCTGGCTGTTTTGAGCCACTAAACTTACAATTTCCTCCTGAGAGTCTACTGATGCTAAAATTGGATAAACTTATTTGAAAATCGGATGTAGTTGGCTGAGATAAATTATAAAGCCCCATCTTGTAAGAACTTTGTTCTATTTTGGACTAACACTCTGCAACTCTCTTAGTCTTATTTTCAAAGTATGGCTTAATTCTGTTCTTAGGATCTGAACCTGCCATTAGAAAGAATGAAATAGATATGCCTTTTCTGGGAGACAGAACCGGTTGAATCAACACTTACTACTAGCTATCTGTGACTGGGTGATGAAGCCCTGGCTCAGGTGTAGCTTTGAGGTGAGATCCCCATATACTTCACTTCCAGCCCATCAAAACCACCAAAATGGCTGAATCTCCAAACCCATTTTCTTACTGGAACATAAATTAGGACAATAATCTCTTCAGTCACAGTTCCAAACACCTGGGCATGAGAGAAAAACAACAAATGAATCAGGTTTATAAACAAATTAATCCTTATTCACTGTGTCCCTTTAGAATGTGTTTTCTCTTTCAAGTTCACTTCTGCCCTAGAAACGGCTCCTTGACCTGTGACAAACTTCTCTGAATTACTAGCAGAAGTCTCTTTATTTTGTTTCTTCTGGCCATCAGAACTTGAGTTTTAGCACTGCTCAGCATTTTTCATGGTCATTGGCTTAGCTTTGCAGTGAGCCAACTAACATTGACCCAATCAATGTTATAGTTTGGGAGCTCATCAAGGACTTCTAACCCATAGGGTTTGAATGTGACAATCCTGTTTTGAATGCTAAGGGCATTTAACTCTACAGACATGGACAGGTGTGCCAGTTGATCTAGGAAAAGTATGGCTTCTGAAACTGGTTAACTTGGATGGATGAGCCCTCTGTGGTCTGACTGTAAAACATCGTGCTTGTCCCAGAAGTCTCCAAGCCTTTATTTAAGATGTGTCTTCTCTGCTGGCTCCCTCTCACATACTTTCAGTCGTTTCACCTTGCTTCATGTTTCCCCTTCACTCATCAATGACAAGTTTCATCTGCCATAGGTCAAAAATTAACAGCATATGGATATTGATGGTTGCATTGCTACAGTTCCTCAAATCAGGGAAACAGAGGGAAACTGAGGTACACAAAGTGCAACTGTATATAACTGGCTCAAAGGACCATGATGGTTCACAATGGCCAAAACAACCTCCAGAGAAGAGATTTTGGGATACAAGTTCTAAGAGAAAGGAGAGTATTTTCTCTGTCTAAATCCAGCAAAGGTTTGGAGAAAGATGTCAGTGTGAGTTCTTTTGCCTGTTTGAATACAACCATGCCTAAATATAAACAAAGATACAGAATTTCTTTGCAGAATATACCAAACCTCAACTGATGTGCTTAAGTTTCATTAATTTTAACTTATTTTCCTTTTTTTTTTTTCTTTTATTGGGAATGTAAGCTGATCCAGTAAAGACCAAGATGTTACATGTATGTGCAGAAGTGTTTGTTGATAGCACAAATAAATAACAAAGTGCACAATATTTTTCCTTTGGTCTCTTCTTCATAATAACATTAACCTTCCTACCTGTCAGTGTACAGACTTCTGAAGACACCATGTTCCCTGAAAAGACATGCAAAGGCTCAAGGAAGGCCCTTTTCAAGGATTTGGATGGAGGTGTCCTGGACCTAGAACCACCTGTTTCTGTTTTCCCAAAGTCAGAATTTGAATGGACGCAGTTCTACCTGCAAGCTGGTAAGTGCCCATGCTGTCTAGAGCTCTTGCAATGTCATGTGTGCATCTGACCCATGAGATGTGACTTTACCCCAGGCTTTCACTGAGACCTGTAACTGGGGCTGAGACCGTGGCAGTCCCAGATTGTGTGATGCCTTTACAGGATGGATGTAGTGAATTATAGCTTGGAAGTCTGTGATGCCTCATTGCACACATCTGTGTCCACCAGAGCCTTTCTGCCTTCTTGCAGAATCATGTCACCTGGCATCCTTAGCCCCTTTTGCATTTAATTAGTTCATTTCAAGACCAGACCAGAATTTACCTGCCTTTTGCAAAGTTCTCTGAGAGCACTAAGACAGACATGCCATGTAAATGCTATGTAAGCACAAAAGAATAACAATTACTGTCCCAGAGAGGATTTTCATCCATATCCCACTGAGGAGATAATCAAACTAAAAACACAGTCCAGAAGCTTAAAGACCCCTCTCTCTGGTTTAAACAGGCCCATTCTGCTCAGTAACCACTTTCCAAAGGTTCACACAGCAAGGTTCCGTTCTCATCCTGATTAAAACTCTACTCTCTGATTCCAAATAAACTCTTTAATTACAATTAGCGTTTTCTGTGCCTGCTGCTGCTGGCAGCCATTTTGCTGGAAAGGCACATCATTTGTGACTCCAGCGGTATGGGAGACTGATGGAGAGGGCTGTAATTAATCCTGCTTTCCACCCCTCTCTAAAACTGATTAAACACGAGAAGAACTTTAATCTTTAAACAAAATGTCTAATGTGTACCCAGCAAAGGCTTTTCCTCTAAGGATCCCACTCTGGCTGGCTGCTTCTGCTTACAAGGCTGATAAATAAGCTGGATAGATGCATACTCGCTTGTTTTTACTCTGTCTCTTCCTCCCTGATTACGAATCACGTTCAACCACTACACCCCAGCAGTGTTGCCACTGTATATTTAATCACTTACCCACTTGATATTTCTTCTGCCTTTCTGTGTGCCTGATCTGTTACCTGCTGTGTTAGCTCTTTGGGTCATAAACCAGGTCTTTTTAGTGTGGCTTTCTGTAGAAACAGAGTTGTTCACATGAAAACTAAGTTTTAGTTTTCTGGATAAACTACAGAATTCAGAGAAAACAAAACAAACAAACAAAAAAAAAGGAGAGAACTGATCCAAGATTGTTGTTATTATTGTTATTATTACTAAAAGAAACAGGAGCAACAAAAAAGTGGGTTTGAGACAAACAAAGCATAATTATTTTTTAATCTGAGGGTACTTCTTGCTCACTCTTATTTTAATATAATGCTGCAAAAGTTTAGAATGAAATGTTCTCCAACCCCTCCTAAATAATGTATAAGGAAATTTCACAGTATCATTTTTCAAATTATCCAAAACAATTTAATGAGTTTAACATGAATCTGTAATTATTTTCATTTCTTTGAGCTGCCATTTTTGGATGAAAAAGTGTTTTTCTCCCAAAACTCATCTCTATACCAAACTTCTTGCAAATGAGCTTGGGGCTAGGCCTGGAGCACTAAATGATACCATGATACAGGAAATAACCAAATCAGAAGTTGTACAGCAGAGTTAACTGTAAACATGAGTGTGTTTAGCTGAGGTTTGAAGGATAACTGAACAGTTTATGTACAGTTTCTGTGTCTGGGTTAAAACCCCTTCTCCTTGAAGGAGAGCTGATACAAGCATCCTTTGATAGCTCAAGTTTCAACCATTTGCTGGCTATCTGCAATATTTATAAGGCTCTGTTATCATACTGCCTTATGTGAGTAACCTGACAAGTGGCAGCTCTGAGACACTGAAGTTCTTTATCTTCCCTTGATGGAAATGTAGTTGATGACCAGAGGTTGATAGAAGATTTATTTGATCCCACTTCCAGTGTCTCCAGTGTCCTCTCTAGTGAACAAAGAGAGATTGACACCTTAAGGGCAGAAGTTAGGTGGGCTGATACACGAATGTCCAAGAGAAGAAACAAAGTCTTTCAAGTTTTAGCCTGGAGTCTGCAGACACATGTTTTCTCCCTGCTAACAGATACATTCTAGACATTCTTTTTCAAGCAATTTGGACTGAATAATTATGGAATCGGTAGGTTAGAAGGGACCTAAAAATATCATCTGGTCCAAACCTTCATGAGGAAGGGAGACTTGATGAGATTACCTAGTTCCCTGTCCAATCACATCTTTAAAACCTCCAGTG
Organism: Laterallus jamaicensis coturniculus; assembly: GCA_022605575.1. Taxonomy (NCBI): domain Eukaryota; kingdom Metazoa; phylum Chordata; class Aves; order Gruiformes; family Rallidae; genus Laterallus; species Laterallus jamaicensis. Next base: position 3,025,516 of record JAKCOX010000066.1, read on the forward strand.
GTGGAGGCTACCATGCACCTGCGGAGGTTGTCCAAGTGAATGATTGTTCTCACTGTAAAGAAATTATTTCTTATTAGTGAGATGAGGCATCTCCTGGTGCAAATAGTACCTATTTCCCCTTGTGTTCTCCGTGAAGCTCTCTGTGAAGAGAGAACTTGTTTTCTTTTTGTAGTTTCATTTAAGTACTGGAATACTGTGATGGAGTTGTCACTGATCCTTCTCTTCTCCAGGTAGAAAAGATCTTACTCCTAGAGTCTTTCCTCACAGGGTAGGTTCCCCAGCCCTTTAAATCATCTTTGTGGTCTTCCTTTGGATCCTCTCCAGTTTGCCTGCATCTCTCCTGAATTGTGGAAACAAGAACTGGACACTGTACTACAGGTGTGGCCAGAAAAGCGCTAAGTAAAGTGTGATGATCATGTCTTTGTGCCTGCTAGAAATGCCTCTGCAGATGCAACCCAGGGTCTGACTTGGCTTTGTTGCTTCAGCAGCTCACTGCTACCACGTATTCAGAATCACAAAATCACAGAATCACAGAGTTGTAGGGGTTGGAAGGGACCTCGAGAGATCATGGGGTCCAACCCCCCTGCCAAAGCAGCTCCCCAGCTCATACTGCACAGATAGGCGTCCAGACGAGTCTTGAATATCTCCAGAGAAGGAGACTCCACCACCTCCCTGGGCAGCCTGTCCCAGGGCTCTGTCACCCTTACTGTGAAAAAGTTCCTCCACATGTTAGTATGGAACTTCCTGTGCTCCAATTTGCAGCCATTGCCCCTTGTCCTGTCTCCGCAGACCATTGAAAGGAGGCTGCCCATTTCCCCGTGTCCAAACTTGAGATATTTATAAACATTAATAAGATCCCCTCTTAATCTTTCCATGACTCATGAAACTATTATAAATCAGAGTTCCCTATATGACTGGCATGCTGATTTCTAATGAGATGAGAAAGATCCTTAGATTTACATGAGAGCAACTTGATAAGGTAATTGATGGAGTGAGTTCCTGTTCTACTTTTATTCATCAGAGTAATTCTGATGTACTGAAGAGTTATGAAGTTCTGGGCTAGAGGATTTAGCTATCCTGCAAGTTTTTCTTCCCATTGTTAATATGTGCTTCTTGCATTTCCTATGAATAATTGCATTTATTTTCTACCTTACACTAGTAAAACGTGGCACCTCCTTGTAAGTTTTTTGGACAGTCGACATATCAGAGAAATTCAGGTCTGTAATACCCCCGTAGGATAGGCATATATTTTTGACACTAGTTTTCCAGGCAGAGGACAGAATTTGTGGCTTGCCCAAGGTCAGTCATTGAATTAATGCATATCCTTCCAAAACCCTGACAGCCAGACTCTTAATCTAAAAGCACCCCACCCTGCTTAGGCAGCTTGAACAGTATGGTTGTGTTAACTAGAATCAGCCAAAAGTATATTTTACATACTACTTTTTTTATTAAAAAACATGCCTGGAGCATTTTTTGGAACTGTACTGAACATTTAAATTCTGACTGTAGTTTTAAACAAAACGAATCACCAACTACTTCTTCTTATTGTTGTTATTGTTATTTTTAAAGCTTAAGAAATATTTTCTTATTTTAAAAAAAATGAGTCAGCTTTAGTGGGAATCTGTTGGTGAGAGGATTAATGAGTTGTGGATGATTAAGTTTTCCATCTGACCAACAGATAGCTACATTTTCCTATGTTGTTTTCAATATAGACAAATCTAAAGTGGTGAAATTTTTACAGTTATCTTTCTTGCTCTCTAGAGGCAATCAATATATTTTCTAGATCATAAAAGGGTATTTCATAGGCAAATGTTTGGCTGAAGTGACTTGCACGAACATGTAAATGCTTGATTTTGTCTACTGCTGTTGTAAAAGACCCCAAAAGATTGCATAGAATTAAGGCTAAATGTCATAAACATATATGCAGAGGTTAGCCAGGATTCCTCAGAAATAAGATAAAATATTAGATTTAGATGTAAACAGCCCAAAAATTGCAGCGATGTGGATCAAGGCTTTTTGTACATTGTTCTGTCTTCTGGTAATTTTGATTGCTGAATAAAATTCTCAAGTAATCGTTGAGGAAGTGTATCATTTCGGCACACAGGCTGCCAATATAATTTAGGGCTAAAGCTGTGTGAAAATATTGTGCCATATATACTTAATATTCCAAGGATTAGCTACACCTGTTATGCATAATCATGTATAGTAATTAAAGATGTTTGAGAAGAGAGTGCAGGTTTGGTAGCTTTGCAAGGAATGTAACAGATGCAATATTGGCCTGAAACATTTATTGTTTTTTTTTCTGAAGCTTTTCTTCTTTTGTTCACAGATAGAAATTTGCTTTCTCTGTAATAAATGGCCCATGCAAAATGGGTTGAAAGTAGAAATGGAGGACATTAAAAGAGCTGTTAGCAAGTTATTGTTTTATAAAAACCAAACCTAATATGATCAGAAAATTCCTGTAACTTTTACTTAATTTTCCTGAAAATGCATCCCTGGTAAAGATTTCAGCAGATCTTAATTAAGTTGAGACCAAAGTCAAGTACAAAGTTGGGAGGATTTTTTTGATGCTCATGGGAGTGCAAGTTTTAAAGTAAGCCAAAGGGAAAATAAGATATTTTTGTATCTTTGATACCTCTGTGGTGGCTCATCAGGTGTGAGGTGGCTGAACCTGCTGAACTAAAGAGTCCGTTCTGCTAATTGAGGGCAGCATGGCAGGGTGAGGGACCTCTGTGAGTGGTGAATCCACAGGTTGGGAAAGAAGGCCCACAGTTCATCTGGATGCTGCCATGCAACTGTACCTTAAGGAACAGCTTTGCCAAGACAAAACAATCCTCCACATAATTTAGTTTGGTCAATCATGGAGCAATGAGCAGCGTTAGAGATCTAGCAACCTAGGTCAGCATTCAGGCTGATGTGGCCATGTGACTTTTCTATTTTGAAATACTATAAATCACTTTCCCTTCTCTCAAACTCAACTCTATCCCAGCCTCTAATATATGGCTATTTACCTTTTTCAGGGATGCTGTTTCCTTCATTTTGAAGCTAGGAGGTAGGATGAATGGGGTTGTCTATTGTCCATGTGATCACTATAGAGAAACGCATGTATCTAAATATATACATGTATGCACACAGAAATGTACAACTTTATAGCCTATCAAATTTTATCTTCTTGCTCCCATGGAGAGCATTAGATGTGCTTCTCATGATGAATCCAGAGAAACTTGGGCAAAGCCAAGTTTGCATTGACTGTTGTAAATGGAGTTCACCTTTTCATCCCACCCTTTCCACTTCTTTTCTAAATTTCTCAGGTACTTTTAAGCAAGCACACACCTGCAGCACCAGTTGCATCAAGTATGTAAAGTATGTGTAGGTATCTATTAGGAATAATGAAATTTGGAGAAAGTAGTTCTATGGGAGATAACCTTGGCCCTTAGGACAGCAATCCTTTTCGAAGACATGCTAGCAAATAGTTTGTGCCTACAATCACCATCAGAAATACTTGGCTTCTCCTTTTAGCCTTAATCCCTGAGGATAAAACAACAGGCTTGTCATTTTCAAAACTGAGCCTCGTGTATTTAAGAAGCTACTTTTAGAAAAATGACGCCAGTTTTAGAGTCTCTGAAATTTCAGAGAGACCATTTATTTCCCTGGGAGCTAAAAAATAGCTCAGTGCCCCCCAAAACACCACATCACCTTCACTGAGGAGTCTAGTTATGGATTTGATACCCACCTCTCTACGTTTTTGTGTATAAATATTTTCAGTGACATGAGCATAAGCTTTTTTATCGTTGACATGATGAGGCTACTGTTTCAGGATTGTGGTTCTTAAGTTGTGATTTATAAAGCAGTGGTGGTCTGTGAAACCTGAGTACCTGATGCACACATCACTCATGGATTAATTTAGGAGCCTGACAGTTAAAGGTGAGAGGAATCGTTAGGCACCTGTAAAAGAGAATCTATGAAGAATGGCTGGCAAAATTGGATGGCTCAGTGCTGAGGAGAAGAGATGGATGAGTGATTTAAGAACTGCCTTCAAAAATATGGAAGATTGCTGTGGACTAGAGAGAAATAAATTTGCCCTTATGTTTATAGAATCAGAAATAATGGGCTAAAATTTTGGCACAGGTAATTTTAGATGAGAGCAGAAGTTAAAATAAAGACAGTGAAACACTGGAATAACTTTCCTGAGTGTGTTGTGGAGTCCCTAGCACTTGATGTTATGCAAGTACGCCGATGATACAAAGCTGGGAGGGGTGGCTGACATGCAGGAACACTGCGCTGCCATTCAGCGAGACCTGGACAGGCTGGAGAGCTGGGCAGGGAGAAATCTAATGAAATTCAACAAGTGCAAGTGTAAAGTCTTGCACCTGGGGAGGAATAACCACATGTATCAGTACAGGCTGGGGGATGACCTGTTGGAAAAGAGCTCTGTGGAGAAGGACCTGGGGGTCCTGGTTGATGGCAGGTTGGCTATGAGCCAGCAGTGTGCCCTGGTGGCCAAGAGAGCCAATGGGATCCTGGGATGCATCAGGAAGAGTGTGTCCAGCAGGTCAAAGGAAGTGATCCTCCCCCTCTACTCTGCGTTGGTCAGGCCCCACCTGGAATACTGTGTCCAGTTCTGGGCTCCCTGGTATAGAAAAGACAGGGACCTTCTGGAGAGAGTCCAGAGAAGGGCGACAAAGATGATTAGGGGTCTGGAACATCTCCCCTATGAGGAAAGGCTGAGTGAGCTGGGTCTGTTCAGCCTGGAAAAAAGAAGACTTAGGGGGGACCTAATTAGTGTTTATAAATATCTTAGACATGGGATGCAGGGGGAATTGGCCAGCCCCTTTTCAGTGGTCAGTGGGGACAGGACTAGGGGCAATGGCTGTAAGCTGGAGCATAGGAAGTTCCACACCAACATGTGGAAGAACTTTTTCCCAGAGAGGGTGACGGAGCAGTGGAATAGGCTGCCCAGGGAGGTGGTGGAGTCTCCTTCTCTGTAGAGATTCAAGTCTCATCTGGACGCCTATCTATGTAATATGAGATAGGGAGCTGCTTTGGCAGGAGGGTTGGACCCGATGATCTCTTGAGGTCCCTTCCAACCCCTAAGATTCTGTGATTCTGTGAAATATCCTTAGATGATCCAGACAAAGCTAATCTCCCCCTCATGTGGGGAAGGTTGGATCAAAAAACTGCAGAAGGCTCTTTCTGGACTTACTTTCAAAATTCAGTAAGGATGCTCAGTGGACTGCACGAATCTTTGTGGTCTGACAGTGATTTATTGGTCCAAAAGCTGGGGTGTTGCAGTGGGAAGATCTGATAATTAGGGCTTTCTAAATACTGCTGATGAAGACAAAGAGTGACTGCTAGGGAGGTAATTACTGCAGAGATTCTCTCCCAACCCATGCACTTGGATCCTCTCAGCCAGTCTGTCTGTCCTTGTGGAATGCTAATTTGCTTGAAAGCTGGAGTAATACGTATGTGGAGATTTCAGTCCTGTGGGAAATGGTGTACAGGATCTGAGCAGACTTTACAGGACCAGGTAACCTACACCAAGGCAGGTGTCCTACCTGGGACCTCTCCTCAATGCTCAGCAGCTCAGATACCATGCCTTTTCTTCCAAGGTATTGTTTCACTTTTATTTATGATTCCTACTTCAGTGATGCCAGCAGATCTGAGTCAGTAGTTGGGTTTTATTACCACTGAATACCATCCAGAAATTTTCCTGATACCTTCTGGAGGATGCTGCTGATATTTATAGTCATAGAATCATAGAATCACAGAATGGTTTGGGTTGGAAGGGACCTCAAAGATCATCAAGTCCCAACCCCTCTGCCATGGGCAGGCACACATCTCACTAGACCAGGCTGCTCAAGGCCCCATCCAACCTTGGCCCTGAACACCTCCAGGGAGGGAGCAGCCACCACCTCTGTGGGCAACCTGTGCCAGGGCCTCACTACCCTTGTTGTGAAGAATTTCTTCTGAATATCCAATCTAAATCTACCCCCCTTTACAATTTAAAACCATTCCCCCTTCATCATATCACTACAAGTCCTTCTAAAAAGTCCCTTCCCAGCTTCCTTGTAGGCTCCTTCAGGTACTGAAAGCTGCTATATCTCCCCAGAGCGTTCTTTTCTCCTGGCTGAACAAGCCCAACTCTCTCAGCCTGTCTTCATAGCAGAGGTGCTCCAGCCCTCTAATCATCTTTCTTGCCTCCTCTGGACCCATTCCAAAAGTTCCATGTCCTTATGCTGGGGACTCCAGAACTGGACACAATACTCCAGGTGGGATCTCATGAGAGTGAAGTAGAGGGGCAGAATCACCTCCCCTGACCTGCTGGCCACACTCCTTCTGATGCAACCCAGGATACAATTGGCCTTCTGGGCTGTGAGTGTGCATTGTTAGCTCATCTTGAGCTTCTCATCCACCAGCACCCCCAAGCCCTTTTCTGCAGAGCTGCTCTCTGCCACATCCTCTCCCAGCCTGTATTTATGACAGGATTTCCCGGATCCAGGTGCACCTTGCACTTGTTCTTCTCAACCCAGAAGGCTTCAGGAGAAACAGAGAAAAGTAAAGAACTGAATTGAGAACTCCAGAGTGAGACAGGGATGGAGCTCAGGACAGCAGCCTGCATCATGCAGCCTCTCGAGGCTTGATGGCTCTTACCTTAAGGAGACAAGATGACTGTGTTTATGCAATTAAAAAAAGGATTGTGAATTGCATCCTGCACGTTTAACCGTATTATTTTCCTCAGATCTTAGAGGAGTATCTATAATCCAACCAAACTGCTGAGTGTTAGTTTGCAGAGCTTTACAGGGGAAGCACTGCATTTTGCAACAATTAATTTTGCAGAGGAAGCAGCCTGTTTAAAGATGCCTGCAGCAGTCACTAAAATATGTGTTGTTTTTCAAGGCCACCAGACACACAGTTGGCTAGGTTGGCTAATAAACAAAACAACAATGCAAAAACCCAGCCTCGTGGGGTTTACAGGAAGAAGGGATGAGGAATAAAATGAATAATGCTTACCTGCTAGGGGTGGGTGAAGACTATAATTGTTTAGCCTGCAGCAGATCCCTGCAAGGGTTAAAAATGACAAAGATATTAGTTGGTGACTGCTAAGATTGTTGGTTTGAAGCTCTGGGCGAAACACAGACTGTTATTTACCGGACTTGGTCGATTTACTTCTTAATGCAATAATGACCTGTGAAATGAAACGTGAGCTAGACAATTGTTCCTCATTGTTTCCAGTAAAACATCCTTTCATACCCCATTAAACCACCATTAATTCCATTTGAAAGAGAAGCAGGCACAAACACCAAGGGATATCTCTCTCTTTTCCGCTTTTCCTCTCTTTGTGGGACTGATCAAGGCGGGTGGATGGCAAAGCAGCTTTCTTACCCATTTTAGAGTGTGTTGAGCAGGTTGTAAGCACCATAGAAATCTACTGGATTGACACTGGTTGGATCCCTCTCCTGAGTTTTATAGAAGAGCATTATCAGCTAACCTGGAAAAACCAAACAATTTATTGTTGTTTATGCATCATGGCTCTTTCTTTTTTAGGTTGCCTTTCTTTAATCCTGAGATTTATATGATCATGCAGTGTATATGTGCATATGTATGTATCTGCTACTTCTCACCCATTAGTTTTTAACCCGTTTTTAATTTCAATCAAAAGTACTAGATGGATATGCTTTCAAAGATCATAGATCCCTACAGATTAAAATGTCAGGATCTGGGAGGAAAACCACTTTGAGTGAACCTGCTGTCCCCTACAAAGGGGACATCCCTTGATACCCATTTCTTGGATACCACAAAATATTCTCTGGAAGATAATCCCAGCTTTGTGTCCCAATTTAAGGAAAAACTTCTGCACGTTGGTATACATTAGGTAACCCAGCCACAGCTCTGTAGTAAAGCATTGGTTCCACTTCACTTGGAACTGGTTTCTTTAACTCCTGATTATCCTCTGCTGTAGCATTAAGAGATGTGTAGATGTGTCTCTCAGGTATATGGTTTAGTGGGACTAGACAGTGTTAGGTTTTGGACTCAAGGAGTCCAATCAAAAGTCTTTTCCAACCTGAAGGACTCTCAACCAAGACAAGTCTATGATTCTATATTATTGAGTGACTACAAGGACACGTGCTTGAGGGCATGGTCTAGAGGTGGACTAGGCAGGGTTAGGCTGCCAAGTTCCATTCATGTGTGAGATGTTGTTACCAGGCAGACAATATTTCTGAAGTTGAAGGATCGATTGGTTTATAATTGCCAGTATAAGAGAAGGCACTTGGGTAGGATGTGTTGGAGATGTCTGCTGCTGAGAAGGCTTTGGTTTCACGCTCTTGTTTCACACAGTGCACTGATAAAGTCTCCTTAAGGACAGCACATGTGCATGTCGCATTGTGTGTTGCATGCTGCACAAAAGGAGGGGAGATCCTGAGGCGATAGAAGTAAAGACAGTTCTGATGAAGCCCAAGGTCTAGCACAAGAAAGTTAAAATCTCCTAACACTAACTTAGTCTGCACATCTCCAGTGGTCCCCAGAACCCCCAACTTCAACTCCCTTTCTTTTTTCCTTTTTAATTACTCCTGAACTGTCCAAGATCCCCAGCCCCAAGACACATTCCTACCTCCACAAGCCAGGACCCCTTGCCTTCTGTATCTCACAGGACTCCCAAGATCCTCCTGCCTCCAAGCCAAGCCCTGTGTCACTTTTTTCTTCCTTTCTGCTACTATTTACCACACTCCACAGATAAGGGCCTAAACCCAAACCTCTTAATCTCCCCACATTCCCAGTCAGCAACCAAACTGTCCCCTTGATGGCTTACAGCCTTGTCTGAAACCTATACCCTGGCATTTAATCAGTTCCTTGGCAGGTACTGTGTACCTAAAAGGAAGCTATGATGGATCAACTACTATTATCCATGAGTGCCACTGAATTTCATGCAAGCCACACTTTGACAGCATGTTTGTAACATGCTCCATCATCTTGTTCCCTTGTTTTCAGTCACTTTTACTTTTTTAAAATTGTTTTTTGCAACATTTTCAATCCTTTTACGTTCTTTGCAAATTTTTTTCAATATTTCTATGTTATCTGCAACATTTGATGCCTGCCTTTGCCCACAATAGATTTATGTCTGGGGTGAGATTTTGCCTGCAAGCTTGCTGAGACATGATGCAGCTCCAAGGAATAAAATAAAGCACTTTTTTGGGTGTAAGTTAGAAAACTAATCTAAACCCTAGAACCTATGGGTGTGCAGTAAAGATTGGAGGTTAGCAGGGAAACAGGTTTTAGGTCAGTGAAAAGTTTCGTATCAAATTGTCTCCACAAAAAACTGTGTCCAGAAGTGCAGCGATTCATTATCATCTCATGTGAGAGATCTAAACTTTGTGAAAAGATCTAAACTTTGACTATCGCTTGTGAAAAATTTCAGTTCCTGTTCTGCTGCATTGTTTGAAGCACAGACATCAAATGTTCTCCTTTCAGCTGCCTCCAAAATACCTGAGTATTTTAAGCCTTAAATCCACTCCATGTTCCAGTTCCTTTGCATCGCATCCGCTAATTAACAAAAGAATTCTGGGCACTTCATGACCCTTGTTGCTGCCCAAGGCGCTGTGTCCCTAGGAGGCAAACATGTGTTATGTCCTAAACTTTACAGATTAGGTCGCTTAGGAGCCAACAGATTGCACAGGCTCATCTGTGGTGGAAGGAGCAGAGACCTCAAAGTTTAGCCATCAACAAGTCTGCAATCAACTGGGAACATGCTGACTGTATTTATATTAATCAGCTTTATTACTAAGGCACCTTTATTTTTTGTAGGATTGAGGTGATTTTATTTTTCTATATGCCTATGTATGTCTCAGCAACTTTTTACTTATCATTATGAGGCTTGTTTACATAAAGAAGAGGAAAAAAAGAGGTCACTTGAAGAAGAATTAAATTTCAATCCTTAAAAGAAATGGAGAATAAGTGCAAAAGCCACATGAAAAGCAACAGCCTGGGAAAACAAGGAAAACAAGTCCTTTTTTTTTTTTTTCTTTCTCTGTAATTCTTTCTATACAGCAGTATTCTGAATTAGAGAGAATCAGGACTCTATATCTGTGTGTATGCAAGTGTGTGTTTATATACACACACGCAGGCACTATCCTCACAACTGTGCTTGGAAGTATTTTATCATTTTTTTCCCCTCTTATCTTCCAAATATTAGCATTTAATGAAATACACATTTCCTTCATTTATTTTGAACCAGCTCCAAGGTCAGCAAATACCAGAACCTCAAATGTTATGACAGGATAGATTCTTTATTGGTTTGTTTTCTTTTCATTCTTTCTGTTTTAACTGTGATTCTTTCTTTCTTTTTTTTTTTTATTTAAGATTATAGACCCTTATGTTCTAACTCAAGGAGACTGGCTCCCAACTGAGGTAGACAAATATGTCCAAAAAAATGTCCCTGAGACCCATCCAATGCAGACAGCTGTGCAGCAAACAGGAAATTGAGGAAGTCAGGTTCATCAGAGACACAGGATTTCCTTTATGGATGTTTCAGATAAAGCATCTTTAATTTTTCCACGTTGGTTCAGTGCTGTAAAAGAACTATGAGAAAAGCAGAGAAAATACTGCTTTGTGACTTGAAGACAGTGATGTAAAAACAGAACTGAAAGACAAGTTCCTGTGGGGAGCATCGTATCTTGGCCATGTTGACATGACCTCTTCCATACAAACTAATGCTTGTGTGTCTGTGGTCCAGGCTGATGGGATGTGAGCCAGCTCTGAACCAGAAGCTGACACACAGGCACAGAAGGGTAAGACTGGTGAGGATAGACACGTTTCCATGCTGATGTGGTTACACCACTTTCACTTCAAGTTGGGCATGGTCTTTTTATTTTGAACTGATCAATCTCAGGTCTACCTCTAAAGGGCAATACAAGTGTCCTGCTAGCTTACAACTTGCAATGCTGGAGGTTTCACTGCTGTCAGATCTGTGTCACAGGAGCCAGCAGGTTCAGCTATCAGCACATGAGGCTGATTTATTTATTGTGAGAGTGCCAGGGAGGTACAGGCTGTTGCCGCAGAATTGTTCAGCAGGTTCATTGCAGAGCTCTACTAAAAAACCTCTCCTGTGAGTTTGAAGTCACTTGATTATCCTGTGAAATGAGGGTAATTCTTTCTTTTCCTTCACTCATTGGGTTGTGATGGCTCTTGCCATTGCAGTGTTGGGACTAACGAAGTGTCTATGTAGCATCTGGTATGACGTGATCCCAAACTGGTTTAAGGCTCCTATGAAATACTGGGGAAAATGACATACCAGTAATTAACAGTGTCCATGTGGCATTACTAACATGGGCAAGCACTTAGATGGCTGCCTATATGACCTTAGTTTGCCGTGCTCTCCAATTCGTATTTTTAGGTTTTGAAATGTTGAAATTTTTTTGAAAAAGACTTTTGGAAAAGTCTTGCATTACATGATCAGAGCAACCAGTGAGTTGTTTCGACTCCTTTGGTCCAAAATGTGATTGTTCTGGAGATGACTCAGGGCTGTGTATTACCACATGTTTGTATACAAGGGCTTTGTTTTATCTACTGGGGAAACTGAAATGTGGGATGAATAAGGACTGGAGGAGAAGAAAGGAAGGTCTTGCAGCACAGGTGATAACTGAAACCCATTTGAGTAACAGACCAACTTTAAACAAGTCTTCTAAACCAAATCATTTGCCTATGACCATGTCCTTCTCCCCATAGGATTTAACTTCTTGCCTAGATCCAGCCATGCCTGAGCATGTTGCTGGTGAGTGCTAGTTGCAGGGACCAAAACTGCCCTGGGTAATGAAGTAGTAGTTAAAGACTGTGGGTGATCATGAGCCAATGTGTGAGATCTCATGCTAACGTTATTCATTTTTCTGGTGTGGAGGGTGCTGAAGCCCTGGCACAAGTTGCTCAGAGAAGCTGTGGCTGCCCCTGGATCCCTGGAAGAGTTCAAGGTCAGGTTGGATGGGGCTTTGGGCACTCTGGGCTAGGAGAGGTTGTCCCTGACCAGGGCAGAGTGTGGGACTAGGTGGGCTTTGAGGTCCTTTCCAACCAAAACCATCCTAGGTTTCTAGGTTTCTATGACTCTAAGTTCAAAACACATGTGGTTGACACAATGAGCACCTTGAGGTGCTCAGGATAAGTGACATGACTATTAATGCAAATATTATTTAAGACAATTTGTTGAAAAGAACATGTGGATTTCCTAATTCAGTTACAGAGAATCAAATCAGTGCTTTGGAAAAATAGTCAATTCACTGGCATTTTATTTAAGAAACTGGAAAATAAATATTTGCATCTTGGGTAATTAGTCTAAGATCATGCCAAGAACATAGTTATTAACTCTGTATTAATTTTAACATATAAATATAAAAATATATATGATTATAAAATTATCCTGCATTCTCTGAGTGCTGGGAGAAGTCTCACAGCTGGAGAGGCAGCTAGCACTCTGAAGCATCACAATTTGCTCTGGAACAACTTTTCAAAGCAAAGTTTCTTTTTCTCTTCTGTGCTGTAAGCACATTAAATTCGCAACAGCACCTCAACTTGTCTTAGAAAACAGGTTGTCAAGACAGGTAACCTTGCAGATATAATCTACTCCAGAATAGGGGTCATGGACCTGAGTCTGATACTGGCCCCACTGGGGATTTCTGTGTCCTTGGTTTCTTCCTTTTTTTTTTCCCCCTATTTTTTCATAGTTCTGGGTAACCACCCACTAACTTCAGTTTCAAGAGGCCCTGTTTTCTGGTTGCTTGGATAAGGCAAGTTGCATTAAAACTTTGGCATAGTCCTTATTTGAGAGACCAATAGAGAATTCAACTTCAGTGTTTGACAAGCTAATTGGCCAAGGTTTAAAACCATCAGTTATGCAATAAAACTGTATGCAATTAATTAAAGGGAGCTGATTATTTTCAGTCGGGCTCTGTTCTTGAAACATCCTCCTACTCACTAATAAACTTTGTTCCTGCGGTGGTTTTTTGAAATTAATAAGCACATTGCAAAACTAGAGTGAGTCTGCCTCATTGTTTTCTCCTCATGCTCACAAAAATGCAACAGTTACTGGACTGAAAATTAAGTTTAATTCCCATAAGGTCCATATTGCAAGGACATTCTTTTTCCTTCCCTCTGGGATTGATAGGAGATTACAGCAGTAGCTGATCAAAGGTAACAGCTGGGTTCAAGGTTGTACCAAAAATAAGTAGGAAGGAAATAGATGATACAGCTCCACTGGATTAATAATCAGCTGAAGGAGGTGTTTGGTAAAAAATCGTTTTCCTAGTAGCTGAGGAGATTTCTTGGACCTCTGCTACTGATTTGGTGCACTGTAATAAATTACATAAAACTCTCTGTCCACATCTCACTCTGAGGAGTGACCACAGTAAAAGCATGCCTCATGTTGGAGCTCTAATGTGCTCTGGTCTCTGTCTTAGGACACAGGCACATCTGCCTTATGAGAAGGAGCTAAGAAGTAAAACAACAGCAGTTAGGACAAAAACCAGGTAGAGCTTAGCTTGCCGTGGGGCAGAATAGTCTATGTCACGTGTTGAGGACTTTTCCAGCCCTCTGACTCTACATGCTACATGTTATTATTATAAACTATTGGAGGTATAAATAGAACCAATAAAAGACATTTTTGTTTGTTACAGAAAGATTATGTGATGTCTCCCTTAACTGTTTGAAACCACAGAGTAAGCATCTAAGTCAGCCTTAGAGAATTTGTTTTGTTCAGGTCCCTGCTCACTGCTCACCATTGAGCAGTGAGGGGAACTTGCTTTCTCTAGAGTCCAAAGAGACAAACTTCCTGAGTCACTAAAATTTGTGTCAGAGAAGAAAAGGAATCCTAATGGAAGTCAGTGACCACACAACCAAAAAAACACTCTACCTGTATAGCACAAAAGAACCCAAAACCAACCAGAGCTCAAGCACAAGTGCACTGTCCACAGGAGTGTCGTGCAAAGATGAGTCCTACAGAACTCCAACACCAGCTTAAAACCCAAAGTTTAGTGTGTTTCTATTGGCTTGTTGAAGGTGGAGGTTGCTTTGGGAAGAATATTAAGAATTTATAGAGTGATATTTTTTCCTCTCTTCTCCATGTGTTCCAAAGAAACCATTCAAGGACAGTTTGACCTGAAAGTAGGTCCAACTCCTGTGATACTCATTGATGTATCTTGTCTCATCCACTCTTTTAATCATTCTAACCTCCACTGACAAGGTGTCCCAGAATTTGTCTGAACAACTTCTAGGCACAAGGTCATCTTTAGGAATTATTATTAGCAAAGAATACTTCTTATTAGCAAACAATACTTGGGTTGTCAGACAGAACAAGTTGCTCTTGTTCTCTATCATATTCATATGTCAATGTTGGATGTTTGTAGATCTTTATACTGTTTTTTCTGCAAAGTGAGTGTGGGGCCTGATTCAGTAGAAGGCAGCATAGAAGGTAACTCATTTACTTTGACCGATTTTACTTGTAGATTATGTTTGCAAAGAAGCCCTTCGTAACTAATAACTCTTCACCACAACCCTGGAGGGCTCAAAAGTTATGGGATGGTGGATTATGGAAGAGGTTGGGTGGGAAAAAGTCAATAATAATACCAATAAAAAAGCCATCTTTCTGATCAAAGCAGAAAATGCTTGAATAAAGATTATATTAAAAAAGAAAAATGTAGAGGTCTTGTTAAAACCTTTGGGTTACTGTCCAGTTATGTGGATTTTCCCTCTAGTGCTTATTCTGGCATTCATTAAACCCTGATAAGTTACATAGAAACACTTGAAAGAATGATTAGAAATGCTATGTGTGAATAATAGAATTGCTTAAAGGGAAATGGAAATTCTTAAAGGGAAATGCATACTGACATGGAAAGTGAACTTGTGTAATTTTCTCATTGTCCAGGGTTATTATCTTATTCCTCTTTTTTTGTGGGTGTTGAATTTGTATGCTTTTATATTCACAGTTTGGGGGCTGCTTAGGAAAATAATATTGCCTTTCACTTTGCTCCAGTGGGAGGCAGATGTGTTGAAGGTCTTTCAAAAAGCAAAGTCTCTTTTTTCAGGTGACTTTGAAAGGGTTAGGCTAGAGTTTGACAGGGAGGGGAGGAAAAATTAAAGAATAAAAAAATGAAATCAAGCCAAGCCAGACTCTTCCTCAAAGTTGCCTGTGTGACCCTTTGCAAGGAGCTTTGCCTGTTGTCTCAGTGTGTAGTGAACATGGGGCCACATCTCCTCATCTCTTTCATGTCTTTACCTCAGTTCCAGCCTAAGCTTAGCTGCTTCAGTTGTGATCATCCAGAAGTGAAATCAGGGTGATCTTGGGTCTGTTGGTGGGAGACTGTATGAGTGTTCCCTGGGAAAGGGTATGTCTAAATGTTAAATAACTCTGTTAGGAGTTGGACACCAGGTACCTAATTCTTTGTGTCTCTCTGGAAATCTCTGTGACATGGAGTGTCTCGGGAAGACAAGTACTTCTCACCATTTAGATGTGTCCAAGAACACGAACATATTAGCAAAGGTATGATGGAAGATAAATTCTTTCCACCATTTAGATGTGTCTGAGAACACGAACATATTAGCAGAGGTGAGATGGAGGATCTAGCAGAAAAAGAAGGTATGAAGTGGGAAATAAAAGTGGATTGTACCACCAGCTGAACAACTTTAATGCTGAGTTTCTTGAAGTGCAAGAGCAAAAGTCCAACATGCAGCCCCTTTATGGTAGTCCTCAGTGTATTTGCAGTGGTTTAAGAGCTATCATACTGTAGCAAATAGGAGTGGAGACCCCAAGCACCATTGAAATTATCCTGCTGTGAAGAACTTACAACTTGAAATGGAGAAAACAAATGGCAGGAGGGGAAACTGAGGCAGAGCCAGGTCTGTGGATTTCAAACAAGTCCATGACAGAACCAGAAGCCTTACCATGACAGGTCTTGTCTTGGACACAGACACTTTCCATCCTCCAGTGCTCTCGGGGTGAAAGTCCTTCAATTCAGCTTTAGATCCCTTTTCACAGGTTAGCTCTTTCATGGTTAACAGATCCATCTTGGCACGGCAAGGCCATAACCCTATCTGGCAAGAGGACTGTTGAGGGAACACTTGGTTTTGCAGGAAACACTGCAGCCAGCACCTTTGGGAAGGTTTTTGCTTGAGTAAGGGCTTATTGCTTGCTTACTTGGTGTTTTTCTTTAAACAAGCCAAGTGTTAGTGCCCGCAATGTCAAGCACTGGAAGGTTAGATCAAAATTAACTTGTTGCCGCAGGAACGTGTTCTATTCCTTTTCTTTACTCTTCATGTTACAGAAATAATAGATTAGCACTGCAAAAGCTCAGGCAGAGGGAAACAGAACTGATCCTGTGGTTGAATTATGAAGTCAAGCTATAAAAGCCCTAATCTAAACTGTGGGATAATGAGATGTGAGAGGATTTGCTGAGGTCCACTGCTGGTCACATCATGTTTGTTTAGTAAGATGGGAGTGTTTTCACTGAGATGAAAGCATAGATTTCTTTGAGAGAAGTTTCCGAAAAGACCTCCAATACTTTAAGCCACAGTTATTTAATGGGACATGGACAAGTATTTTCCAAGCCATTCTGAGGTTTTTTGCTCTATTGAAGATATACTTGGGTATAACACTGACATGCCTTTCTTTACCAAAGTTATCTGATGGAATTTGAGAAGTGGCTTTTCGCTTTTATTTTCTTTTTCAACAGTGAGTTTAAAAATTATCTCATTCAGAAGATGAAACCCTGCACCTCTGAACTCAATGTCCATGTTCGCACAACTCTCAGGGAAGGATCTGTAGAGAAACTGGTGTCTTCGTGAGCTCCCAGATCCATCCACTTTTCATCTCCGCAAAAGCCACAGAGACAGATGATGGTAGTGTAGAAATACCCGCAGCCTCACAGGGCCAGCCAGTCCAGGTGTGCTATGGAGGTTGGTTTTCCCTTATTCCTGGGGCCTGTAATTGCCAGTTTATTGTTGCTGTGAGCTCTGGGTGAGGTCTTGAGGGAGACTTTGTGGTGCAATAAGGAGAAGCCTTGAATGTCATAGTTAGGGTTAAATTTGCTTGCCTTTTCAAAGAGACATTCAGGTTATATTCAAAAGATTCATAGAATCATAGAATGCTTTGAGTTGGAAGAGAAGTCAAAGATAATTTAGTTCCAACTCCCTGCCATGGGCAGGGACAGACCAGGTTGCCCATAGCTCAATCCAACCTGGCCTTAAATACCTCCAGGGATGTGGCTTCCACAAACTCTCTGGGTAGCCTGTTCCACAAACTCTCTGGACAGCCTGTTCCACCTCCTCACTACCCTCATAGTAAAGAATTTCTTCCTAATATCTAACCTAAACCTACCCTATTTCAGCTTACACCCACTGCCCCTTGTCCTATCACTACACCCCTTGGTGAACAGTCCCTCTCCCACTTAATTGTAGGACCCCTTCAAGTATTGGTAGGCTGCAGTTGGATCTCCCTGAAGCCTTCTCGTCTCCAAGCTGAACAAGCCCAACTCTCTCAGCCTGTCTTCATAGGAGAAGTGCTCCAGCCCTTGATCTTGTCTAACTGAAAATTTATCTCACCCTAAAATTAAAGCTTAGGATGTATCATAAATTTCCCTTGCAAGGTGTTGATTTCTCTAAGCTGAAGGATCCAAGCTCAGACGTAAAAGTTCATGTCTAAACATATAAATATTTAAGCTAGATAAGAAGCCAGACCTAGAGAACTTTCAGAAAGAAAGAATTGTGTAGAGACTTATTTCCCTTAGGCTAAATGGAGATGTTCTCTCAACTGTTTTTTTACGACTCTATTGTAATTAGGATGATGAAAATATAGTAATACAAAGCCATGGCCTTTTGAGGGTGGCACCAGGCATCAAGGTTGGGTTTTCCAGTGAGATCTAGGAAGAAAGATTCACCTCTTTTTGGCTGAAATTCCCTGACAGCAGGTAGTTATCATTGAAACCTTGACAGACTCACTGTTAGATCTCCAATTTAGTGGATGATGTGAAAGAAAAAAAATTTGGCAATATAGTAGTGGTTCTCATTCTTTACTTTAATCATTCTGTGGCTTCTGTGCTTTGTGTAGAATGTTAATATCTGGAGTTGTTTGTTTTAGTTCTATTTTTAAGATCTATTTCAAGACTAATTTTTTTTTCCAGTTATCTAGAAAAAAACCCCACCCTATTTTGATTTCACATGCAAACCTGAGTTTTCATTTTTGTATTTAAAGGAACTTTTCAACTTTGTTTAAAGGAACTTTTCCTTTGTCATTAACTTTTTCATTGAAAGGAATACAAAGCAGTCCAAAGATATTATCTGAATGTGGATACAATTCATTATTTTAAAATGTTTACTCTCTTTAAAAAAAAATAATCAAAAAACCTAACAAAAACCCCAGAAAATTGAATACTGATGTGAAATTTTTCAGTTTTCCAAACTAGAGGACCGTCTTAACAGTATAAATAATTGGGAACTGTGTTTTCCTATGTCTTTGATTTTTGTGACTGATAGATGCTGAAGAAATTAAAATCTATGAAAGAGGCTTTTCTTCCAGCCTAAGGATTTGAGGATGGAATGGGATTTACTGTCAAAAGACATTTCTAAGATTACTTCTCTAACCCCTTTAAATGAAGAGAAAATGAAGGCAAGGATAGAGGAACACATCCCTGGTGCAAGTGCAAAAGTCTTGTTTCCACAAGAAACACAGTAAGAAGCCTGATTTTCAGCTTTAAAAAAATGTTAAAAATTTAAATTACCCTCATCTTCAAGTTAACCAATTTTAAAACAACAGACCTCACCATATCCTAAAATATGTTGGTCTTTTTGAAGGACCGAAATGCCATCCCTGACCTATGTGTGCTGTTGACCCTAGCACTGTCCTTCCCCCTGCTTTACAAAGCTGAAATTACATGTTGTGTTAGAGCTCAGGTATGGCTACACTCCAAACTGAGGCAACTTTTCACCTGAAGAAGCCTCAGAAGACCTGTTTTTCAACCTGTTCCCAGCCACAGAGAGATTAGCAGACCTATCCATATGTCTGTCTTGACCCCAGGGATATCAGAGGGAAATTCCACAGGAAATCCTATGGTAGGTGTAAGGCATGTAGGTTCACTTATGTCTTCCTAAGTAGGTAGGAGTCTCAAACTGAAATCATCTGTGTCAGTGAGTGTCTATATGTACTGCAGCTAAAGGGCGTGGAGGTTCCTTGCAGTGAGTCTTCATTTTATTCATCCAATATCACTTTACAACCTGATAGAAAAGCTGAGAGAGTATGGGATAGATGAGTGGACAGTGAGGTGGGTCGAGAACTGGTTGTCCGACCGAGCTCAGAGAGTCATGATCAGTGGAGCAGAGTCTGACTGGAGCCTGTGACCAACGGTGTCCCCAGGGCTGGGTGTTGGGTCCAGTCCTGTTCAATATCTTCATTGACACCTTGATGAGGGAACAGCACCCACCCTCAGCAAGTGCTGATGATACAAAGCTGGGAGGGGGGGCTGACACACAGGACACTGCGCTGCCATCCAGAGACCTGGCCAGGCTGGAGAGCTGGGCAGGGAGAAACCAGGTGAGATTCAACAAAAGCAAGTGTAAAGTCTGGCACCTGGGGAGGAACAACCACATGTATCAGTACAGGCTGGGGGTGACCTGCTGGAGAAGAGCTCTGTGGAGAAGGACTTGGGGGTCCTGGTGGGTGACAGGGTGGCCATGAGCCAGCAGTGTGTCCTGGGGGCTGAGAGAGACAATGGGATCCTGGGGGGCAACAGGAGTGTGGCCAGCAGGTCTAAGGAGGTGATCCTCCCCATCTATTCTGCCCTGGTCAGGCCCCACCTGGAGTGTTGTGTCCAGTGCTGGGCTCCCTGGGATAAAAAGGACAGGGATCTCCTGGAGAGAGTCCAGAGAAGGGCTACGAAGATGATGAAGGGCCTGGAACATCTATCCTATGAGGAAGGGCTGAGAGAGCTGGGGCTGTTCAGCCTGGAGAAAAGAAGACTGAGGGGGGACCTAATCAATGTTTATCAATATCTTAAGTATGGGGTGCAGGGGGAATTGGCCAGCCCCTTTTCTTTGGTCAGTGCAGACAGGACAAGGGGCAATGGCTGCAAATTGGAGCCCAGGAAGTTCCACACCAACATGGGGAGGAACTTTTTCCCAGTGAGGGTGAGGGAACCCTGGGACAGACTGCCCAGGGAGGTGGTGGAGTCTCCTTCTCTGGAGAGATTCAAGACCCATCTGGACGCCTATCTGTGCAGTATGAGCTGGGGAGCTGCTTTGGCAGGGGGGTTGGACCCCATGATCTCTCGAGGTCCCTTCCAACCCCTACAACTCTGGGATTCTGTGGTTCTATGATTTACTCTCATCAGCTTGCATCGAGGCTGCTCGCTACCACCATAATTCCCTTCCATCACTAGTGGTAGGCTAATTCAGTGACAAATTTTAAGTAGCATGGGCTATTGCAGCAATCTTCTGAGCTGATTGGTGGAAATTTCAGAAAGATCCTTCTGCTGCCATCACCTTCATGCAAAAGTTGGCCACCATTAAGTGATTTTATTCTCCATTTTGTAAACTGGTAGGGTTGGGGTTTATTTTCTGTAAGATATTGCCCAAACTACCCTAAGTGTGTATATTTAGTGTAATGTATTTGTAATACCTGGAGTAAAGTATACTTACATACACACACACACATATTTGCATTGTGAGGTAATAGATGGCTGATGGATAATGGGATACTGCTGTCTTTGGTGTACAGACCTCTGAAGCAGTGAAGCCATCTCTTTCTTTTCTCCAACTGCCTCAATAGCTTTGGTCACCATCACCCCTCTGCAATCCAGTGATCTAAAAAACAAGGACTGGCGGTGACAAAGCATCAGACGGAGGCTAAAATCCGTGTGGCATGTGACATAGAGAAAAGGTCACATTGCCCTGCATCAGCCCTCTCTTAAGTCAGATTAATTAATGGTTCTTTTTTTTTCTAATTCAACTGGATGGGCCTCCAGGCAAAGCTCTGTTTGTAACGCCACTACATTCTGGAGTCACCCAGCCCGATTCTGGCTATGCCCTTGCATGTCCCTATGTCTTCAGGCCTGGAGGCATCAGATCAGCCCTCCACACTCAGTTTTCAGGTGTACGTATTACTCCCAAGTCACCTGGCCAAGAGCAATAATGAGCCTGATCTAGGTGGCTTTCCACTGAAAATCCAAATACTAACAATGAGCATGGTGGAGTAAATCAGGCAGAAGATGCGAAGAAAATCTCAAATGAGAAGCTACAATAATTTCAGTCTTCTCTCTTGTAAATGACTCCTGGCAACAGCAGCAAAAGAGACACTGGTGGAACATCTGAAGTGGGATGGAGGTTGAAACACATTACCAAGATGTGTCCTTGGTCCTTGTGAGGGAAGCTGACAGGATGCAGCTCACAGCTCAGGTTGGGCAGCAGTACCTGCTCCTCTCATCAGCTCTGCCTCCATTTTGGCTGAGTGCTTCTGCCCTGTCCCTTGTGTGTTTGTGCACAGATGTATGTTGGCTGAGGTAATGCTCACATCACTGGAGATGCTTAGGGTCTTACTGAGAAGTCTGACCTCATGCTCCTGCTCTTGCTGTCTGCGGGAACACTGTCTTGGCTCATGGTTCTGACTCCTGCTGGCGGTGTGCTCTGTGGATCAGTCCTCCATCTCTGAGCCTGTGCACAGAACAGATATTTCTGTGCACACCATGGCATATAGTTAAAAGAAAGACCAAGAGCTTTACTGGGGCTCATAGTTCTCAGCCAAGGCAACAGCAGACAGCATATTGTTCTCTCCAGAAGCATTGGTGGTGGAGTCCTGGTGATGTAGCCACTGCCCACCTCATCCCACTCTTGCTCCTGTATTTGCTCACCACACTTTGTTTGTTTTTGGGGGCTCTAAGCACATGTTTCACCTGCCATAGAATCACAGAATCGTAGAATGTGTAAGGTTGGAAGGGACTTTTAGAGGTCACCTCCTCCAACTCCCCTGCAGTAAGCAGGGACACCTTCACAATTTCTCAGAGCATGTTGATTATGGAGAATGCCATGCACGATGTGTTGAGGAGGAGGCTTATTCAACATCATCATCTATCAGACTATTTCTGACACACAAGGCCATAACCTCGCTCAACTCAAAGATTACGACTACTGGAGACCCAGAGGGATGCTAGTTGTGTGGGGACAGGAAATTATTCCCAGGTTTGCTCCTGTGTTGGCTCCAATCCTTCAAAACCCACCCCGCTGTAGCTGTTAAGGTGCAGTGGGTAGGCATGTCTCTCTTCAGCTGCTGTCACTCTATTGCTCATTTCCAGCAGGGAGGCAAGTTAGGAGGTTACTAGATTGTCCCTTTCTTCCACTCCAGTGTGAAACCTGCTGTTGTGACAAACAGGAGGCACACAGTAACACCATTGTGTCCTGTCTCAGTAATCACCATTTGAATAATCACCTCAAATTGTTCTTCTCCACTTAAAATATTTTTCTTGTGCAAAAACACCATCAACTCCAGCCTTGTAAACTGCTAAGTGAACAGTAATCTTTCGTTTGCAACAAGTATGCAACAAATTAAAAAGACCTAAGTGGGAAAAAATTCAGCAGCCTCCAACAATGCTGTGAGAAGGCCAAATATTTCAAACTATGTCAGCTTGGTCGCTGCCTCTGGGTGTGAGCTCTTCTCCCAAATGGGCCCAGAATTAATGCTGGCTGCAGGTTTCCCCGTTCATTTCCTTCAGCTCAAGGTACCTCTGTAACTGATGGGCCCTGTGCTCTCTGTTAAATTTTGCAGGTAAATTTGTGGTCACAGCAGCACTCTCTGAGGCAAATAGTAGTGTGGGTAGGGGCTATGCCCATGTTTAAATAAATACAGTGGTGCCAGGCCACAGATGTGGAAACACAACCCTCTGCTCTGCAAAAATGGTTGCAACAGCCCCTGGCATGCTTTTATCCTGGGCCAATTAATGGTCTCCCAAACGACTCTTGGGTGCAGTCTGGGAGTTAACGTGCACTGAGGAATATTCCCAGTTGGTCACTTGGATGAATCCAAAGCTGAGACTGTTTAATAGATGAATGGAGCCAGACCATGTCAGTCGACCTTGGTGTCTGGGAATACTCCTGGGCACATTTAATTTACTAGTGAAGATGTATCCAGAATGTCTCTCCAGGACCATTCATTACTTACGTATCTGTGTTGAAGTCGACGTTTTTTGCAGTAGTCTAACTGTATCCCATTGCCTCTGGTTTTAAAGCTTTTATTCTATTTTTTTTTTTCCTTTGGCTGCTGTAGTTGATCTGGGACATGATCTGCCATCTTCATAAATCTGCACTGTGTCGGTTTACTCAGTTTTCAAAGATGTGCAGATTCCAAGAGCAGCTGGTTTGGTTTTGTCTTTTCCACCCTGAGGTGATTAAGCAACCTTGTTTGTAGTCAATTAAAAGTCACCCTTTCTCTTTTTTAGTCTATATGTTAAATCTTGTGAACAGTTTTTGTTCTTCTCTGCCTTTTTACTTTCTCTCTGATATGTTTGGTTACTGAGCACAGTCATTGCTGACTCTGTAAGGGTATGGATAGTTGATTAGGAAAAATCTGTTGGTGGTAACCTAATTTTTAGCTCTACCAGTGCCTCCCATGCTTCTGAGCTGCTTGGAGTGGTATATTTTTCATAGGAACAGTGAGGACCATGGTGGTACTGCTCTGCACAATGTTGCTGCAAAGTTCTCAAACCTTCTGAGTACTTTTGTGCTGGTAAACTACTAAATTTATGACTCTAGTGCCAAATTTTGGTGTGGTGACACACTGTAATTATTAAACTCACTTATCCTCTAGACCAGATTGGTTGCATCCAAACTGGGATGGTTACAAATCAAGCTAACCCTCAGACAGCTCCTAGACACTGTTTTGGTCAGTGTTAGTTGACCTAGACAAAAATAACATGCCAAGCATTGCTCTAGGAATGCAAAATATGCGTGACTGAGTGGCAGGGCTAAGGCATGAACCTTCACAAGTGTAGACATACGTCCAGTCTGCTGCTGCTGGAAAACTTATCCCACTGTGGCCCAGAAGGTAGAGTTGGGCCTGGAAAATGTATGCTTAACACTTCTGAAAGTTTGCAGCACGGGCAGCATGTTTAACATGCCATCTGTACCCCAACCCCAGATTCAGAAATGTCTCTAAGGTAGTTCAGACTTTTATTGTTTGAAATTTTTTCCTCCTCTGTGAAAGAGAGAAATCCAACCCACCAAAATCTCAGAGGTTGTTGATTGTGGCTGCAATGTTCAAAGCTAAGTTTTTAGATGTTTTGCCCATCTTCAGCCCCTTTGCCTTTACTGATGTTGAGAGTAATTCCCCATTCTGAAGGCAGAGGTTTGGCATCTGGGAGGAGAAGGACTCTGAAAGGTTACAGATATCCTCAAATCCTTCCTGTTGATTTCTTGGATATGAAATAAGAGCAAGACCGTTAACACACAAAAAAAAAAACAAACAACCAAATCCAAAACAACCTAACCCCACCCAAGGAAACAAAAGAAAAGGACTGAATGATGCCTTCCTGTTCTTACAGTGATTTCTGTTGGTTAGGGCAGGGAACAGACAGGTTGGGGAGTACAGGAGATGCTTGGACAGTTGTTTCCTCAAATGGCATGTAAGGGTAGAACCAGAAACTCTGGTTCACAACTGCTACACAGAGATTTCTTGCATAAAGTGGAATGCCTTTGCAAACCTCTTTTCATTTGTTATTAAGTGGACAGAATTGATATCTCGGTTCTGGTGTTCATTCCCAGATCTAACTCTGTATGTTTGGGATTACCCAGGGAAAAATTAATCATCTGGGCTGTTATATGAAGAATCCAGAGGAGGCCACAAAGATGATCTGAGGGCTGGAGCATCTCTCCTATGAAGGCAGACTGAAAGAGTTGGGCTTGTTCAGCTTGGAGAAGAGAAGGCCTCAGGGTGAACTTATAGCCGCCTTCCAGTACCTAAAGGGGCTACAGGAAAGCCGGGGAGGGACTGGTTATCAGGGAATGGAATGATAGGACAAAGGGTGATGGGTTTAAACTAAAAGAGAATAGATTTAGATTAGATCTAAGAAATAAATCCTTCTCTGTGAGGGTGGTGATGCCCTGGCACCGGGTGCCCAGAGAACCTGTGCCTGTCCTATGATCCCTGGCAGGGTTCAAGTCCAGGTTGGCTTGAGCTTTGGGCACCCTGGACGAGTGGAGGGTGTCCTGGGCTAGCAAGGAGTTGGAACTAGTTGACCTTTTAGGGCCCTTCCAACCCAAACCAGTCTGTGATTCTCTGTTTCTATGGTAAGAACCTGATTATTAAAGGAGACTGCAGCTGTCAGGTCCTTGGAAACTTCTTGCAGCAGCAGCAGGAGAAGGTGAAGTTCCACACTGGATTTGAAGGCTGGATTTGGTGTCGGTATACCCTCAGGTTTCTGAAGGGCTCAGAACCTAAATGGAAAATCTCCCTTTCACTTTCTGCTCTTTTTCAGCTCCAAGGAGTATCTCACTGTCAGCTTTTTTGGAACATAGCACAGAGGAGTCCTATCCTCACGGACCCCAGGCCATAACACGTTGCAGGCAGATAATCTCAAGCCATTCTTGCTCCAGTGCAGAGCTGTCAGCTTGCACAGATCAGCAGAATGATCACTCAGTGGTCATGTAAACCCTGTTTTGGTTAAACACAGGGTACTGGTGTCCCCTGATCATCCTATTTGGTACCAGGATGGTTGGTAATGCCTGCAGTTAAAGTCTGGTTGCAGTACCTGAGAGATGTGGAGCAGGCTTTGATGATACAGACCTGATCAACGTCCATATGCCCCTTAGATGCCTGCTGGATGCTTGTGCAAAGGTCAGGTGTCTTCAGTGCTGTCCCAGAAGGTTTCCAATGCAGTGAGCTGCTAGCTTTTATCCTTCCTCACAATTTTATGAGGCAGAAATCCGCTCCCCCTCCCCCAGGCAAGCAGACAGCCTGCCATTAGGTATTCACTTTAAAATTATGATGAAGCTTGAAATAAAACACAGCCATGGACTGAACCCACTAACCCTCCGTCCAAAGGTATTAAGGCTGCTGGTTGATAGAGACAATATCTAGTTCTTGGAAATGTTTTGCTCCTAGCACCCTGGATGATTAGGAAGAGAGGACCAGGCAAAAAAGATAATGATTCTGTATTTGCTGTGGAAATGGCAAGCGCAATTAGAATTGCCAACTGAGTTGTGATCAAAATTCTGATTAATTACTTACTGCTATTTCACAGAGAAGAAATTAGTGCGTATCTAATTGGCGTTACTGAAATGTATTCTGTGCCTCGCTTGCATAAATTAAATGTAAAGAACAAATCTACTGCATGTGTGTGAGAGGTGGGGGGGGAAAAGGGACGTAGCAAAAGAGAATGTGTGATACCAGGCAAGGTGTTCAGGTGGTGTAAATCAGGACTGTTCCGGTGACCTCTCTAGATGGTAAGTCTTGGACCCAGGATGGTAACAGAAGTACTTTGATTTGGGTGTTTGCTGAGGGTCTGGGCTATCCAAATAGAGGTCAGACTGGAGGATGACAGCAGTCTTTCTTCTATTCTTATCAAATCTCCCTCTATCTAAACCAGTCACAGCAGTATCAAATCCTATTTTCAGCTTGTGATGCCATGTCACCCACCCCCACCATACCATCAGAGACTCCCTATCGCATGATTTTTGTTTGCTTATTTATTTCAATTTCAGTGCTGCACACGCTCTAGGCACATCTACAGTAAAGGCAATTACACATTGTACAAAGCACATCAATAATTTTAGTATGAAAGAGAAGGAAAATGCAGAGCTATGATTCCAGCTCTTTAATCGGCAGGACCACATTATGTCAATGGAGCGGGGACATGGAGAACTGATTAGCTAAATTCCCCCCTTGCAGTTCCAGTACCCAGCACTGAAGTGCCCACCATGTTCTGAAAATGAAAAGCATGCATTAAAAATGCATCTGCATTTATTTTCCCTCTGGTGTCTTTTTGGGTTTTCCAGCAAACAGAATCTTATGGAAAAGAAAGGGAAAAAAAACCCCATGCCTAGATGCTTTGGCAATGCGTTTACTCTCTATAAAGAAATCAACTCGATACCTTGCTGGAGATGTCAGTGGGGATTACATGAGCCTCCTCCTCCCTGCTGGCCTTGAATAACTTTTATTCTCCCAGCAGAAAATGAGAGAAAGGTTGCAGAAGTGGTGAAGCAAACAGAACTTCTGTTTTTGCTAAACCGTGGAATTTAGGGTTACCTTGAAAGAGCCTGTTTTCCTTAGCAGGGGCCTAATTCTGCGTGCAGACTGTAGGTACAGCTGTGCTGAATTTAAAGCAATACCCCCTAAAATTGCAATGAAATCAAGAAGCTATATTAATTGTCCCCGCTGCACATTGCTGTTATCCTTGTCTTTTGTATGTCGTCATTACAGAGGCATGAGAACATATGTTCTAATCATAAAGTATTCTTTGTTGCTATTTTCACAATGAACAGGTGTCTCACCTCTTAAACAACTATTACAGTTCTGCCCACATGAGTCTGAAGGGGCACAGCCATCACCAGTCAGATGTGATGCTCTTTTTTTTTTCTTTCCTCTCTTCCTATCTCTGCCTCTCTTATCTCCATGATCTTCTTTCCCCTGTCTCCCTCCTGCTCCAGACAGCTTTATTAAATTCAGATCTCTCCTTTTGAGGCCTCTGTGTCTGAGCTCCTGTTCCATGTGAGCCACTGAGAGCAAAAGTATTAAAAAAAACCCCCAAGATTCCCTTATCTTCCTCTTCCCCTCCATGTCCTTGGAAGCACAGGGATCCTTTTCTACCACACATGCTTCTGGTTGGGTATTCAGGTTACAGACCGAAATACTTCCAGAATTATTAACCTTTTTTGGACCTCAAGGAAATGTGGCATGCAAGAAGATCTGAATTAATTTTTGACAACCTACAACATACCCTTGATGTAATGTACCACCCTCTTGGGCAGGATTTGGGCTGGAAAGTAAGATGTCTACTGAAAGCTCTTCCCTGAGGGAAATTATACTTAACCAGAATTCCTGTGGCTTTCATGGAGAGTAGTTATCACCCAGATGTCTTGCTAGGGCAATGCACATTTAGAACTGTGTTGGACTAATTTTCTACCTGCTATATTAGTCTTAGTACTTAGTACTCAGTACTTAGTGTACTCGGAATCTGGAGTGAGCCTTTCCATGCTAGTGGGATACAAACACGACCTACAAGGCTTCAGCCCTACGATCACTAAGTGAGAATGTACAAACTGAGTAGACACAGCCAGATGAGGTTTTTGTAGGCTCTTCAAACTGCCTTGACTCTTCATGGCACTCTGGGAGCTAAGAGATACTCTCTGATAGCCCAAACCAGCAGAAAGACCCATGCAGGTTCCTGCTGAGAGCCTGCCAGCTAAGTGTTGTAATTGGCATGCCCAGAAATTGAAATTTATTTGGATATTGTTGATGCCATGGAATAAACAAGTAAAAATCATGCCTGTGCTCATCTTATATATCTGTCTGACAATGCTGGTGTTATACCAAAAAGAATAGTCCTAAAATTGCCCTTATTGACAATTCTCTTCATAAAAGTTAAACAATATAGCCTATTATGCGTGAAGGGCATCCTTTAAATACCGGCAGGATGCCTGAGTTAAGCGGCCTTTGGGAATCCTATATTGCTCTGCCTATCTTAACTCTGTTTTAGTGCTCTTTTTTTCACCAGTACTAAAGCACTAAAAAGTCTCAAAGAAACAAATCTGCTTAATGCACCTGTCTGGTTTCCTATGTGCAGCCAGTGTATTCCCACGTGATAGCTTTGAATGAAATCTTGGAGCAATTGAATATTTGTGCTCTTGACCACATATTCAGGGCAATGATAAAGAAATACATAGTACCCCAGCACTAAGAGTCACAAAAATGTTATTGACTGATGTGTTTTAGGGCTTGAGCATAAGGTGCATGCCCTTGGTATTTTCTATTCCTACTTTTTCTCCACAACAAGCTGGGGGATGACGTCATTGCCCCATGTTGGAAAGTGGCTTTATAATTTTATTCTCAAATAGAGAATAAAATATTCTTTTCTATTGGCCTAAGCATCAAGCTACCATGAGATAGACCACCTGAGGAGGTAGTCTACTGGGAATGCATTTTAACCACCATGACAGAGACACCCAAACCTTTGCAGCCTCAACCATCCGAAATCACAGGGAAAAAGCAGAGAACAAATGGGCTTTGGTTTTAGTCTGTTCAAACACCATATGAGGGTCCGTTACTTCACTTTGCTGTTTCCCATTGAAGGCTGGGATGTTTTCAGACTAAACAAGTCCCTGTAACCTGAAACCTGGCTGTCATTTATGGAAGTACCATGTGCAGCATGGTTAATAAATAAAAAGTTAAGAAAAATACAAAGAGAACCTTGCCACTATTAACAAAAGACTCTTCAAAGCTATTCTTTTGCTCTGGGCTTTTACAATAATAAGCAGAAAAAATACATTAGAGAGCAGGCTCCTTTTTAGCCACTTCATATTTCATTTTGCCTCTCACTTGTCTATTTATTTTCACGTCTTTCCTGATTACTTCTCAATTGTAGAAAGACAACATTAGGCACAATGAGTTTTAAATATACTCCTTGGCCAAAATAACTCCAAGGGCTGTCTGAAATTTCAAACGCTCACTGGTAAGCCTGGAATAAAATGCAAAGGGATTGATGCATCCTGGGCTGCATCAAAGGAAGTGTGGCCGGCAGATCAAGAGAGGGGATTCTGCCCCTCTGCTCTGCCCTGGTGAGGTCTCACCTGAAATACTGTATCCAGCTTTGGAGCCCTCAACACAAGAAGGACACGGACCTATTTGAGTGTGTCCAGAGGAGGCCACAAAAATGATCAAAGGGCTGTAGCAGCTCTCCTGTGAAGCCAGGTGGAGAGAGTTGGGCTAACTGAGCTTGGAGAAGACTCTGGGGAGGGCCTTATAGCGACCTTCCAGAGCCTGATAGGTGCCTATAAGAATGCTGAGGAAGAACTGTTCATGAGGGTGTGAATCAGTAGGTCAAGGGGTGATGGTTTTAAACTGTAAAATGGGAGATTTAGGGTGGGTGTCAGGAAAAAGTTCTTCCCTCGGAGGGTGGTGGGACACTGACCCAGGTTTCCCAGAGAGGTGGTGGAGGCCTCATCCCTGAAGATATTCAAGGTCAGGCTTGATGGGGCTCTGAGTGACCTGATCTAGTGAAGATGTCCCTGCTTACTGCAAGGGTGTGGTCTAGATGGCCTTTAAAGATCCCTTCCAAACCAACACATTCTATCATCTTATGATGCCTGCTAGTTAGAGCAAGACAGTCAGGGTTGCATAGAATCATAGAATCATAGAATTGTAGGGGTTGGAAGGGACCTCGAGAGATCATCGGGTCCAACCCCCCTGCCAAAGCAGGCTCCCTAGGACATATCACTCAGATAGTGTCATGTGTGCATGAGTGTTTGCAGTGCTCCATCAACATAGTTATGCTTTTTTTACATGAACACTATACTACACCACCAAGATGAATGTGACTCTTGACTTCAATCACATTTATATGAAGATGAGAAACACATCTGGTAAAGTACAGGAGATGCTCCAGCTCCTTATCTACTCTTTCCTTGTTGGGGCCTAATGGGACCTTGATGGGACAAGGAACTGGCCTTGGAGTACCTAAAATAAGCACATACAAGTATAACAACTGTTTTCAAAAGTAAACCTCAAAGCTTACTACTGCCTTGCAAGTGTGTGAAGTTACATATGAGAATGTCATCAGGATCATAGATCTTCTCTGGCCATACTGTAAACAGGGAGTTTTGTCCTAGTAAACATATAAAAGCCTAAAATGTAGATATACTATGATTTGTGATAAAGCCTTCAGAAGGCTGATCTAACTTTGTAGTTAGCCTTGCTTTGAGCAAGATGTTGCAATAAATGACATCGAGAAATCTCTTTTGACCTATTTTCTCCTAAGTTTCTTTGTAGGCATGGTATTTTAGGATTATGCCTGCAGACACATTTAGTTTTCTTGTAAGTGGTGGTTGAAACCAGTCTCCTTCTATCCCTGCACCCGTGTTGATTCCAGAGGTTAGAAATTACTTTTCAGGCTCTCATGGTGCTTGCTCAGGTGACACTTTTCCAATAAATTTTCTATTTCTGTGCTTTCCAAAATATTCTGCGTGGTGCCTGCTCCTTTTCCATCATGAGATCTACTGCTCAGGAGCAGAATGAGAAGAAGAGGCTCAGGGGAGACCTTATCACCACCTACAACTAACTGAAGGGAGGTTGTAGAGAGGTGGGCGATGGTCTCTTCAGCCAGGGGACAGGAGATGGGACAAGGGGCAATGGCCTCAAGCTGTGCCAGGGTGGGGTCAGATCAGATGGGAGGGAAAAGTTCTTCCCTGAAAGAGTTGTGGGGCTGTGGCACAGGCTGCCCAGGGAGGGGGCTGAGTCACTTCCCCCGGATGTGTTTAAAAAAAGGGTAGTTGAGGTACTTAGGGATATGGTTTAGCTTAGGATGGGAATGGTTTGACTTGATGATCTCTAAAGGACTTTTCCAGCCTTGTGATTCTGTGATTCTGTCAGCCATGGTCTTCAGAGTAACTGCACCAGGCTACCAGTGGCGTAGCCATTGCAGTAACAAGAAGCAAATGCAGATTTCTCTTTTTTCAGAAATTTAAGAAAAAAAAAGGTTTTGTATCCTGTTTAGGTCTGTCAGAGGCAGAGGTGGTTTTTTTGTTATTTTCTAGATTAACGTGGTTGTGGCTTCATCTTCTTTCTCTTGTTCATAACTGGGGAAGATGATTACTTTAGAGGGGTGTGTACACAGCTATGATTTCCTGCTTGTTTCAGAATAGAAACACTTATTACTCTAGCTGTTCTGCAAGTCTTCTTAACTACATCATTAGGATTTAGACTCATCTTGCCCAACCTGAGCTGCCCAAATACAGGCCTTCAGTCCAAACTAGCTGTATAAAGCCAGCAGAGACACCTCCAGAAGTGACACAATCCATCCAAGGGAAAGCAGAAATGAATGATCCTCTAAAAATCCCTCCTCTCTCTCTAATGATTATTGTCTAGATGAACAGCTTAGACAGGACTATTAGGTTAGACTAGATGCTTAACATTTAGGCAGCTAAAATTAATGCGATGAATCCTATTCTATGTGCTCAGATAATGACTCTAGCCTTTGTATCTCAAATTTTAGCTCTTCAATATGTTTTCATAGGTGTTCAGATTCTGCACTATGCTATCAGATTCATTTCGACTTCTAAAGCTTAAAATACTTGCCTCCCATTACTGTTCATTGTCATAAATATGTCATGGCATAATATAGGTGTCTGTACCAGTAATGAAAACCTCCTGCTTTAAGATTCAACTCCATTGCCCATACAGGACTAATATTGCTGAAAATCACCCTAATAATGTCACAGGCACTCTTGTGCTTGTGAATGTTTCTGTCGTGAGCACAGGCTCTAGGACTGTGCCATCAGCCAAGGCAGGTACAAATAAGATATTAACATTTTCTATGACTTAATTTAGCAAAGAAAGAATGATTAACATTTTCTATGACTTAATTTAGCAAAGAAAGAATGAAAGTGAAGACAAGACTGCTGACAGAAAGTTATTGGAGGCATTGGAAAGGATGGAGAGAGATCTCAAGAAGTCACCTCACCCTTCCATTTGCTCCAAACTGATTCCTTTAATTACAGTTGTCCTGAAAGAACTTTATATAACCTGCTAAACTCTTTGGTTATGTTAGTTCCACGAGGTTCCTAGTAAGTTAGTTTTTAGGACCTGCTATGTTATTTTTTTACTTGAAAGATGTTTTTTCTAATTTCTAACTTGAATAGGTTAAAATATTAATAGTTTTGTTTTTAACTTCTGCATTGTACACGGGAAACAAAACTTCCTTCCTAATGATTTTTATGAAGTGTCTATAAAGTAATCATACTCCTTTAATATACTAATTGAAATGTCTGCAGCCTTTCTGAGCTGAACTTAAGCTATATGAAATATTTCCTTAAATGATATACTTATTTTGGTTTATATATTTTGGTATATATATTTTGGTTTCAAATTGCACCAGGGGAGATTTAGGTTAGATACCAGGAAGAAATTCTTTACTCAAAGGGTAGTCAAGTGTTGGAACAGGCTGCCCAGGGAGGTGGTGGAGTCACCATCCATGAAGGGATTTAAAAGGCATGTACATGTTGTGCTGGGGACATGGTCTAGAGGTGGACAAGGCAGGGTTAGGCTGTGGCTGGACTCAGTGATCTTAAAGATCTCTTCCAATGTAAGTGATTCTATGATTCTGTAATCTGGGTGAAGAAGGCTTTTCAGTGAAATAGTTTTACAGAAAAATTATTGTTCCTGTGGTTTAACCTGACAAGCAGCTAAAACATTCCTTATAGCCATTGGGATCAGAAAAAATAAGGTGAAACTCATGGATTGACATAAAGACAGTTTAACAGGACAGAAAAGGGTGGTGATGATGATGATGATAATAATAGTAATAATGATGTAACACACAACACAATTGCTCATCACATGCTAACTGATGCCCAGCTAGTTCCCAATCCATCGTGATCTCCAGCCAACTACCCCCAAGCTTATATACTGAGCATTACATCACTTGATATGGAACATTTCTTTGGCCAGTTTGGGTCAGCTGTCCTGGCTGTGCCTCCTCCCAGTTTCTTGTATACCTCCTTGCAGAAGGCTCATGCCTCCTCACTGAGAGATGCTGGGAAGATGAAATGTCTTTAATTTAATCACTACTTAGCAACAACTAAACCAACAGCACTACACCAGCTGCTTGGAAGAAAATGAGCTGTATTCCAAAAAAAACCCAGGCTAATATCCATCACTTATTGTATATCATTTATATCATGCCTAGGTCCCACACTTTCCAGTACAATCCTAATTAATCACCAACAGTTTTCCTGTCTTTTGAGGTGTACACACATATATGTGATGTATCACTTCCTTAGTCTATAGATCATCACTTTGAAATGTCTGTTGAGTTCACCTAGTCCATGACTTTGGACTCCATCTGTCATAAAAGTCCTTCAGGAAAGGAAAGATGTTGTATGGTTGTTGTGTGCTGAAATCAGTACTGGTTCCACCACTGCTGTGCTTTACTCAGTTTCATCAAAGTTCATTTTTCATGTGTGATCTTTACTGCAATACTGTTGATATGGCACCTAGCAACCATAGTAGTGATATCATACAATATTATATAACAATTAGCATGATACAATTAAAATTTATTTCAATCTGTTCTCACCCCAAATCAAATTCCCTTGAGGTACATATTGGACTTCCCTATCCTCTTCTACAGTATGTAAACCATTTTGATTGGGCAGGGCCAATTCAGTTGGTTGGTAGATTCCCTAGTATTCACTAACCAGGTCAACTTTGCTAGATGTATATCCCAATGTTTGGAGGTCCCAGTACCCATTGCCCTCAGTGTAATCAACAACATTATTTTCATATTAAAATCAAAGACACAGCACTACACCAACTACTAGGAAGAAAATTAACTCTATCCCAATCATAAGTGGGACAATGGCCCAAACCTGTTCTTTCTAAGACAAAGGTGAAAACCTTGTATAATTTTGTTATTTAGTCAAAATGTTTGATTTGTTAATGAAGAATAAAAGGGAAAATAATTTTAGGGCAAACACTGAGCTCTGTTCTATCCTCTCCTTCACTTGTCTCTTACAAAAGTATTTGTGATTTTTAAGCTTAATTCTAACCTTAATGCTTCCAAAATCTGGTGTTTTCCTTCTGACCCACTTGTAATGGAAAATTGTTCAGTCTCTTTGCATGTCTGTTCCCAGGACCAAAGAACTGTTCTCATTAGGAAGAAATAATAATACAAATAATACAAATAATAATAGCAAAGTGGAGTTCCCTGCAAATTTTATTTTGAGGCAGTTCATTTTATCCCCAAAATTTATTTTTGCAGAAGAAATGGATGATTTGTCTTTGCAGTGACTGCAGGCCAAGGAGGGAAAGAGAAGCTGAGAACCTTCCCGTCCATAACAAAACCTGGCAGCCATGATCTTAATAGAGTTCAAGTTTATTTGACTAATTCTTTCACCACTTGTCAGAGAACATACTTTTGTTTGCAGTAACAAACCGAGCTCTTTCCTCCCCCATTTCTCCAGTGAGTAGCACAAGCACTTGTGTAGAGCACACATTAACGCTAACCTTTATGATGTTTGCTGTCAAACTCATTTATTTATGCAACTGCTGTGGAAAGGCCTGGGGCCCATAAGCAGCCCTGAAAGATTGCAGAGCCCTGGTGTGGGGTCATGAAAGGGAAAGTGAGGGGGAGGGCAAAGCCTCCACTGGTTATGAGAAAGGAACTGACACAGGAAATGGTCACATATGGCACAGATTTATTGTGTCCGGGACTTCCCATTCAAAACTCATTATATCCACAGCTCAGAGCAGTGCATAGCATGGTGACATTCATTTTTAGGTCCAGCATCTGATGAAATTGCTGTTCTGCTTTTGGGTGGTGGTGGTAGTTTTATCATTCCTTGGCCAGAGAAAAGGTGACTGGAGCTGTGTCTGCAAAGGCTCTGCTGCTGAATGCTGCTGCTTGCCTATGTGTTGAGCCCCAAGTATCAGTTTCCCTTAAGCTTTGGACAATGGGTTTGCTGGTCAGGAGGAGAAGAAAAAACCTTCTGAGCTTTAAATACACCTCAAAGAAACCAGGATTATCTTAAGGGGAAACCTATCAGGAAAAGCTTTGGTTGCAACATGAGAAACAAATTGATACTTTCAGAATAACCTGTTATTTCAAAGGTGAAATAATTTGGATCAAAAGATTGCCTTTTTCTCTTCTAATTGTCTTTCCTTGGAGACCAGAGCTGCTTCACACCCATCTATTGGCTCCTTGAATGATGGTTAATGAATTCAAGAGGTTTGTGAGAATAGTTTATGTTATCTGCTCCAAGAGAGCATCTAAAAGCTCCAGCCATGACCCTGGGTCCTATTTTGCTAGGAGCTGTACAAAAAAGCCATTATTTCCTCTCCTTAGCTGTGTATAGGTAGCCATTCAGGAAGGCTATGGAGACCCAAATTACCACCCCCATGCTGCCCTATAAGGGTTCACTCTGTCCTGTTCACTCCAGTCCTATGCCACGCTTGGTTTGCATCACGGTAAGATTTAAGGTAATGGCTCCTACAACATCTTTCTCTCCTTCATTCAGGATTACAGTTCAAGGGTGCTTAATTTACTGCACTTTTGGGGACTTTTCCCAGCAGTGTCCAAGACAATGTCCTGGGAACTTCTCTGAAAATAACACAAGTCAGAAGTGAGTGTAAAAGGGTTATTTGGAGGTTGGAAAAATCTTTTGTAAGTTTGGTGACTTTGATGCTCTGGGACTGCTATGACAGCTGGCCTTAGGGACAAGGAACTGGCCCTGGCACTGGTTATTTTATTCCTTTTCATGTGTGAAATGCCGTAGCAGCTCTGTTCCAGCCAAGTCTTCTGGGGACAGATAGCCAAGGTATTTCCACCTCACAGTGGAAGCAGGACATTTGAGAAGTTCTGTGGGACTATAAGTAACATCCCCTAGCTCAACCATGATGCAAGGCCTGGGCTGGGACACCTCACTAAAGGGCACCTCATATTTGCTGATCCACCACCTTTGAGAGGGCTCAAGATACATTCTCCTGGCTAGGTTAGTCTTCTCCACAGCTTTTCACAGTTTTGTGAGATAGGTTTGATATTTTCTCTCAAACACAAAGGTCAAAGATGGTCTCTCTGTCTCAAGAGGTTCCTGACCTGTAAATCACTGAAACCTTGAGGAGCATTTTGAGTGAACATTGCTATATAGCATGTCTTGGTCCCATGCTCTTTCTAGATAACTCTTTTGGATGGCTGTTGGAGAGCATTCTTGCCTCGGTCTCTCTTCTTGAGATCTGATTTGCATACCTATGCTTTAAGGACAAGGATAAATTATTGCTGTGGTTTCTGGGAACTGGAAAACCTTTGCAATTTTTTTATTCACAACCTGGAAAGAAATACTATCAGCTGTAACATACATACATGCCTTACCTCTTAGGCATGGGGGAGCTCTGAAGGCTTGGTGTATATATAACTGTAGGGCAGGTGCAAATAGTGCTTGATTTCACAGGGAATAAACACTAGCAATGAGTATGAGCATATCAGTGCAAGCAAACACTGGATGGAAGAACAAATATTTCATGTGCTACAGCTGTTTTTCTCTGGATTTGTAGGTGAAAGGGAATGGCCAACACAGATACTGTGTGTGGCAAGGGTGAGATAACACTACAGCTCTTCCTTTCACTGGGAGCAGTAACTGCTTTTTCTCTACTTGGCCACCTACTTTTAGAAAACTTGTGGGAACATAGAATCTCTGAGTCCACAACTGTGACTGAAATTGGCCAGGGGCTTCAAAGGGTTGTTTTTTTTTTACAGGGGAACGATAAACAGGAGAATATAAAAACCCAAACAGTGTGATCTTATGAGACTCATTTCCTTTGAAAATAATTTTCTTTAAAAGAAAGAATTAGCAGCCTAAAGCAATCACTCCTTTTTTATTTACACAGTCCCTGCTATGAGTATGTATTTATGGGCATATCTCTCACTCACATACATACACAAATGCATGCACACATGCCACCACACATCCCTGTGCCTGTGTTCCCAGCACACACCTTGTGAGAAAACCACCATCACAAACAACTTACTTGGCATTGCATATCTGTGTGTTTATCCCCCATGGGAACATCAGTACACTCCATTGAGTGGCATCTCTCATTTGCAGTCAGTGGGATTCCTAAAAATGATGGGTAGGATGCCTTGCTTCCGCATCTCTTGAGGTTTATGAGCTCATTTTCACATACCTACATAAGGATTTACAAAATCAGTGTCATCAGGGCCATTGTTTTCAGAGGATGAGCGTGTAGGCATGAGGACCCCACACCAGGGAGTAGACAAGAGAATTGGGGCCAAAATAGTTTATGAACTCGAGAAACATAGAAAACCTTTCCTACAACACAAATAGCTGACCTCAGAATAATTTACCTTTGTGAAATTTCAAAGGTCCTATCTCTGAGACTTTTTAAAAATTTTATTATTATTATTACACATGTGAATGTCAGCAGGTCAAAAGGAACAGTTAATGCTGATGAATATTCCTCCCTCAGCAAAGATATGTGCTGGCCACCCCAAGGCCAATGAATTGCAATTTCTAAACAGTGTCCCATTTATGTCTCCCCTCCTCTTCCTCCTCCTCCCTCCCTCCCTTGTTTTTATATTTTTGTAACTATAATTGTAGTTAAATCAGAAATAACTGACAAACAAATCCAGTCAGATGGAAAGAAAATTGTGTAAGATTTATTTTATTTTGATAAAAAAAACTGGTGTTGCCTTTTGTTTTTTGTCAAAAAAAACCCCCACAACGATATTTTTTCCTTGTACCATGAATTGTGATATCTATCACAAACTGGGTAAAACTTATTGAAGGAAATGGTGGTGTTAACCTGAAGGGGAAAATCATTAATGTTGATGTATTTCATTCAATTTTAAATGTAGAATTTATTTTATTTTATTATTTTATTTTAGTTATTTGGCATTGGGGAACTAGGGAAAAGGCAGGAGACTTGCAAAGGACTCCTTGTGCCTTTAAGTCAAAACATCTATTTTAAAAACACTCTTCCCTCCTGCTCCATTTTTCTAAATAAAGGATATGAGATGTTGTTGTTGGTGGTGGTTTTTTCCTAAGCAAAGAGGACCCCCTCGGCGCATTTTTCTTTTCAAATGTGAAATGAGGTGGAAAATCCTCATTTCACGACAGGAAGGACAAATATTGACACAAAGTTAATATTTGTCAGGAGCCCTAGAAGCAACCTGAGTGCTAAAATCTCATATAGATATATATGTTTGTGCGTCCACGTGAGCGTGTGCGTGTATGTAATTAAATAATAAACTTGACTTTGGGATGGGGGAAGCTGCAGGAAGCAAAGTCTGCTTTCTGAGATCTGAGGAAGTAACTGCAGAGGGTGGATGTGCATCTCTCCTGTGCACTGAATGGGACACACGTGTAGCACAAGTGCCTGTGGATGCACCCAACACACACTCACCACCTCCTCCTTCTTCTGGTGTGATGTTCAGCCACACCTGCGAGCCCATTGCTACAGATACAGAACATTTTCATCTTTCCCACCCACCCCTCAGGGCTACATTTGACTCACACACACCAGTTTTCTTTTTCCTACCATTTTTTTTCCCTCCCTCTCACACACACACACACACACACACACACACGTGCATATGCAAACACACGTGCAAATATCACCTGTTTAATATAATTTCACGCATTGCAGGGGGGAGATGCTTCTGGAATTTACCACTGTTATTGTTCATCGCCAATGTAAATAGCACATGTCAGCTCAATATTCGGTGGTCACTCAGTATTTATTAAGTCCTGTCCACTCTGGCCTTTTTTAGAGGAAAGCCCCGGGGCAGATTAGCTGCTGGCCCTGACGCACCGCGTCACTTATCTATTCTCATTGATTATGAGAGTCAGCTGTGGCCAGGACTCACTTTTTCCCTGCTCCTCTCAGACCCCTCTTACAAGCACCCCTGCTTGGATTTTCATGAGGAAATAATCAGATTAGGGCTTCAGCGGCGAGTTCATATGGAGTTCTCTTTCTCCAATGTGCTACTAACTGAATAAACGTGTTTTGTGGTAAATTGTAAATGACATTATGATTACTAAGGCCAGCATGGGTTTCATTTAAAAGTGATCGAAATTGCTGGCTGCAGAAATTGTGACTGGCAGATAAGGCCATTTGGAAGGAGATGAGCAACGGTGCGTGTGTGGGGGGGGGGGTGTGTGTGTGCAGGAAACCAAGAAAACCCACTTCTCAAGGCAGGCAGGGTAAAGGAAAGTCCTGGGAAATCACAAAATATCAGCAAATCCCATTTGTAGACAAGAGAAATGTCACTGCGAGGAGATGGGGCAGGGGGGTGGGGAATGTTTCCGGGAGAGCAGACGATGAGATGTCAGCCTTTGTGGGCTGGCTGCCTGCTGCAGGGTGCATCCTCCCAGTGCTCCAGGACAATACTGAACGTCTTTGAGTGCAGCGTTTCCACCACTGCCTCTGAATGCAGTTGCTGCTCCGTCTCCCTTTGCCCTCAGCAAACACTGAGAGCAAAATGCACTGATGAAGCAGGGAAAAAAAAAATGGGGGGGGAAAAAAAAAGCAAGGCAAGAAAAAGGGAAAGAAAATGGTAAGCCGATGTCTAAAAATAGGGCTTTTGCACAGATCTTGTCTCACTTGGACCTCCTCCTGCTGAGCAGTGCTTGACATTTATGTAATTTCATTGCTTTCCTTGGTGATGTGCAAAGCGAAAGCTTATTCTGGGAAAGGTTCACAGACCTGGGCAGTGATCTGCACGTGTGGAATCCCCTTGAAATAAATCACAGGTACATGTCTACAGGGTCCAGGTGTCGAGATGTGACTACAAGCAGAGCCCCGACTGATTTTCCCACAGTTTGTTTCTTTTCCAGGAGTCTGTTTGGGTTTTTTTTTTATCCTAACAGCAACTTTCATGTTTATTACATTTCCTTGATAAGGGGAGTGCCTTTTTATTCATCCAAAAGTTTGTGACTCTCAAGGATGCTGCTGTCCCTTTCTTTTTATCGTTACCCTCGGGCATTGCCAATCTGCACGCGCAACCCTAAAGGTGCTGAATGAGGAAGGCAGCATTAGTTTAGACATTGGCTGTGCATTGCCCAACACGTTCCTGAGCACAGCTAACCAGGAAAGGAGCAGGCTTGGGGAGGGAAGGATTATAGCTGGCTACAGCAGCAAATTCCTCCTTTGATTTTATTTTGAAGGGAGGAAAGAAAAACAGAAACACACATCTTTTCCTAAGATGCTCCAGGCAGAAATGTTTATGGTTTTGGTGCCCGTATCTGAACTCATTTACTTTTATTCTCTCTTTATAATCAGTGATGATCTCATCATTACAGCCTGAGGCACTGTTTCTCTCATCTTAAAGCAGAGACCTGTATTTGGTGGGATGGAGCATACCCTAACTCAGAAGACTATAGATTCTATCTCTTCTGTATACATCTTTCCATGAAAGCACCCTCTTGACTAGATGGGATTTGGTGGCAAATTCTGACATATGTGGAAGTGTCTTAGCTCCTGTTATATTCAGTAAAAGAACAACTGAAGTGTTACCTAAAGTGGCTTTTGCACTCCCACAGATCATGTGTTACATCTATGGATGTTGTAGCTACCCTAAGAAGTATGGGTGATATGCACTTGTGTGTAGGTGACAGGATTCTTCTTCTGGTCAGTAAAGTCAAAAGAATGTAAATGGTAATGCAGCTGATGAAACAGGAATATTTTAGGGTGAACTTCATTGCTTTCTAAACTCCATTGTCTGGAGTTGGGTTTGATGACCTTATGGGTCCATTCCAACTAGTATATTCATAGAATCATAGAATGCTTTGGGTTGGGAGGCACCTCAAAGATCATCCAGTTCCAACACCCCTGACATGATTCTACTAATGACTGGGAAATCAGCGGTGTTTCAGCTACCAAAATTGTGTGTCTAATGTAATTTCAGGTGCTGTGGGAAGTCCTACCAGGCCTCCAGCTCCCATCGTTGAAATGCACAGATCATGTCTCTCAGATACCTCAGGGCATCCAGTGCAATACTAGATACTGTGCATGCCCATGGGCAAATGATTTAAACTCCAGATATCCCCTTATAACAGGAGCTTAGATACAGGTCTTTACTATTTGTAGGTGTCTGAATATGGTGTTTTCTTCTAGCTCTAAAACTTGGTGAGGCAGTTCACTGCTGAAGTACATTAATGATGTTCTCGTCCTTTTTTTTTTTTTTTTTTTTTTAACTTCCTTGTTATTCATTAGCAGTCTTCAACCCTTTTCAGCTCAAGGACATCTTGAGGTAGATGTGGTTCCTACTTATTCCTTATCTCTTAATGTCCAGACTTGTCTTAAAACTTTGTAGAATTTTAGCATTTTGAGCACTAAGTGGGAAAATAAACAGCTGTGCCTCAAACTGTTGCGATGATGTCTGTAACAATTCATATTTTTTTCTTCCCTTACATCCCCTCTCCCTTTATTCCCTTGCAGGTATTTATGGAGATGACAGCAAGTGTATCTTCAAGCCCTCGGTACAAGGCTACTTCTGCAAACAGGCAGATCACGCACTTGTCATCCTAGAGATCTTGGACCCTGGAATGGTCAGCCAAAGACTGTTTCCAGTGGTAACAGTGACTGGTGGCTTTATGGACACCTTCAGTGATGTGACATCACATGCATCATGTTATCCTGCAGAGCATCCTGCTACTTTCTTTACTGTGTTGCCTTCCACCAAGCTTCCAACAATTTGCTTCCCAGACCTAGCACCTCTGACTTTCAGACTCTACCTCCTCAGTGGCCAAAATGCAACCAGACTGCCCCTTGCTATATTCTACAATGAGCCACCCAGCCTTCGTGTTTTCATTCAAGGGAAATACGTTTCTCCAACCCCATCTTCTTTTTCACTGAGTGAAGAGGCAGGAGCCAATTACTTCAGCTTTGAGGACAATCTTTTCTATGTTCTCCTGCATGAGAAGGAACCTGTAGAAGTAGTTGCTGGACTTTCCCTTCTTGTGGCTTTCACTGTACCTGACACTGCTGGGGAAGAGGGTGAAGCAAGTACAAATCATCGATTAGCTGATTTCTTGAAGGTCCGTCGTGACCAAGTCAGAATAGTCCATCATGTGCTAGGAGGTGAAAGCATGTTAAGGGTAATCTCAGACAATGATGGCAAAAAGATGCATCACTGCCCTAACATGGACTTTTGTACAGCCTTTCATAGCAGGTCTAGCTCACAGAAAGTGGGGAGAGGACCAGTGAGTACTCGAGCTCTGCAGCCATCTGATACGGTTGGTCCATCAAGAGTGCTTATCATTGAACTTGGTGACCCACCAGGACATCCAAGAAATGAGTTGACAAGTGACAACTTAAAGAGTTTGGCCAGAACAATTATCAACACTCATCAGACCGGAGACCTTCAGAGAGGCCTTGGCTTGCCCATTGATACCTTAATGGTGACTCAGCCTGCCTTACTGTTTCCAGCAGAAGCTAACAATAGGTAAGTATCAGATACAGTGTCAGCAGATACTGTTTTAGTAGTGATGTAAGTTAACCACTTGATCTTACTAGGATAAGGAAGTAAACACTCCACAGTCTGAAATATGACTAGCCATGATGAAGCACTCTATAAAAGTTCCATGACAGAGCTATACCCCAGTACAAGCTGAACTTCTGAGTGTGAATTACCATGTTATTCTGCTGGTGCTCACCGATTTCTGTGGTGCAGAGGTGTCCATGATGCTTTAAACCAGGAACAGAATTTCTGTGTGCTTGCCCTGAAGCTATAAAGTATTGGGTAAAGTCAATATTTCTAAAGAAGTTCAGACTACAACACCTCTTATATTTTGAACAATTAGATCTACAGATGTTTACACATTGATGTAGCAGCAGAGATGTGTTATGAAAGTCAGGTTGCTGCCTTTAACTTTCAGATCTAAACCTTGATTCAAGTACTTTTAAATTTTAAGGCCAGAAATTACCGTTTAATCTTCTACTTTGGAAAAAGTCATGCCTTTCATGACACAGGCCACTGCTGTTCACTTTGATAATTCAACCTTGACCTTTCAATTGGGCTAAAATACTTTTTCTATAAAACTATCTGGTCTTGAAGGTACAAGAGTTGGACATATTCAATAGTACCTGAATGTGTGCCTCAATGCTGGATGCTGTCCCTGGTTTTGCTGTCATAACTACTTG
Source organism: Laterallus jamaicensis coturniculus (assembly GCA_022605575.1). NCBI lineage: Eukaryota > Metazoa > Chordata > Aves > Gruiformes > Rallidae > Laterallus > Laterallus jamaicensis. The sequence continues at coordinate 3,069,392 of JAKCOX010000066.1, forward strand.
CCCTCTTTCTCTTGTCACCCTTTCTGTCTCCAGCTTCCCAAGAATCTCTTCTTTCTTTCACTGTTACATCAGTGAGCATCTGGACATTGACTCTTCCTTCTCCTTCAGATACTTCCAGAATAATCAAACCACTTAGCTGTCTGATTTTTAATAAATTGAAAGTTTCGAGCCTGGGAGAGTGTTTACTTCTTTCTCTGTCTTCTGAACCCTTTTTAAAGTGTGGGTCTGAAAAGTCAAGAATTTTGCCCCATAGCAGTGCCATATGCAAAAGTGGTAATAAATCCCATTTTCTACTGACAGAATTCAATGACCCCATTAGTCCATTTTTCCACAGACATATGGACTAATGATCCTCTATTTGCTCACTGTATTCACTAATTACTTTTTAGTTCTAGCTTTTCAGAACCCACTTGTTTTTGCCCAGTTCCAACACACTGCATGGTCTAGGTGCCCATGTTCTTGCCATAACATTTCAGCCCACCAACCCTTCATTCATTTTATCATTATATTTATTTCTTGGCACAGATAAGCAGGCCAGCAGCTGATTTTGGCAGAACAAAACTGGACACCCCTTTACTTCATAACTATTTCCCCATGGGAGACCTTTTGAGCCCTGTCAGTTCCCCAGTTCTTGGTCAATTGTGTGCACACTATTTTTTTAATTGATGTCCTGTACCAAGATTCAGTTTTTGAAGGTAATTTTTTTCCTCTCTTCCATGGCAATAAACAACCCTTTCCGTTCCTCCTCTTTCTGTCCCTAACTTGCTCTTTCAGCCTCTTGCAGCCACTATTTGCTTGGACCAGATGGCAGCCCTTATCTGCAGAGAAGGCTGTGAGGAGCAAGGCTGGGAAGGGAAGAGACAGCAGCACATTTCAGCCTCAGATCTTGAATCTGTATTAAAAGCATATGGGAAATATGAAAAAGGTAATATCCCATCTGTTTTTAATAGCAGACATGGGATTTGATGTTTGGCAACCTTATTGTGTACTCTCTTGATATTGCATAATGTTATTTTTTGATGTTGTGCACTACTGAGCCTTACCCAACTATAAGCATATTCCATCTATGCCAGAAAGAAATTGGATTTGTCTAAGACTTACTTTCTTTAATTAATACCATATCCTCTAACATTTATCACTGACCCCTGTGCCATCCTGATGTCTGCTGGCTGCTAGTGATGCAAACTGCTATTCACGTGCTTAACTTTTCTACTAGGCAGTGTGTGGCCTATGGTAGTGAAGAAACTGCTGTAAGGACACTGAGTGGTGACCATAGAAATACTTGGTTTGTTATTTGGTTTTGTTTTGTTGAGTTTTTGTAGTTGTTGTTGTTTTTCTTTAAAAAAAAAAGAGAAAAAGTGGTGTTATATTAAGCACCGTGGGAAATTATTATTATTTGCAAGATCAAGTCTTACATCAGGGCCAAACTCTGAAGATATATACTATTTTTTACCAGGAGAACTAAACATCACTACAGTGGTCAGTGGGATGTTTTGTGTAATGATGTAGGATGATACAAAATGGGACAGGAAAAAAAAGAAAGATGTTGCAGGAAGTGTTACAGCCTGTGATAAGACATATTATCCTGTCTTTACACCATCCCAAGATATTCTGTAGCCTGTAGAGCGTAACACATTCAGTGTGTCCGTTACTGATGATCTGAACAAGAGGAGGAACAACTCCACCTGGAGTACTGTATCCAGTTCTGGGCTCCCTGGTATAAAAAAGCCAGGGATCTCCTGGAGAGAGTCCAGAGGAGGCTATGGAGATGATTAAAGGCCTGGAGCATCTCCCCTGTGAGGAAAGGCTGGGTGAGCTGTGGCTGTTCAGCCTAGAGAAAAGAAGGTTAAGAGGGGATCTTACTAATGTTTACAAATATCTCAAGTGTGTGACACAGGGGGAAATGACCAGCCTCTTCTCAGTGTCTGTGGGGACAGGACAAGGGGCAATAGCCTCTAGTTGGAGCGCAGAAAGTTCCATAGCAATCTGGGGAAGAACTTCTTTCGTGTGAGGGTGAGGGAGCCCTGGGACAGGCTGCCCAGGGGGGTGTGGAGTCACCGTCTCTAGAGATATTCCAGACCTTTTCTGATCACCGACCTGTGCAATATGAGCTAGGGAGCATGCTTTGGCAGGGGGTTGGACCCAATGATCTCTGGAGGTCCCTTCCAACCCCTATGATTCTCTGATTCTGTAATAGCTACACTGTGGGGAAAGAACAAGGCGTAGATATTTCAGACTAAGTTTCCCAGAACCCTATTAAATGCCTTGGTGTAACAACATGGGGAGGTCAAACAGACATTACCTGAAGGAGAAGACCTTCTGTGTGCCAGGGAAGAAACCTTGTGCTTGTCTTTTTTTCAGGCATAAATGACATCATCTCCACTCTGGGGATTGCTGTCCTACCTGATGCTTCTCTTCCCATCTGTGCATACTCTGTTAAACCAGTGTGAGCAGCAAGGATCAGGAGAGGTCCCTAGGAATGAGTTTGTTTTATTATAGGGAGAAGATCAATAGATCTTAAATCTATAAGATCTTAAATCTATAGATCTAGTCTCAGCAGGGGAAGACCTGCAACATACATTCAATAGAATACTAACATCACCAGATCACAGGACCAGCTCAGAGCAGATCCACCCTTAGCTGGTTGGGCTTCTCTGCTGTGTTATTTATTGCTCCCCATCAGTCATAGCTTTTCTGGAATTACTCATGGATGACATTTCTGATGCAATAAGGCCACAGATAACTTGAGAAATGAAATCAGGGTTTTCCTGTTGGGACATGTAGTATCTCCACTGTCTATCTGTCTCTCTTCAGGCAGTGCATGCTGTCACAGGCAAGGATAATGGGGCTGAGATGACGTCAGGCTAAGTATTCCCATGTATTTTTCTGTGGAAGGAAAAGGGAAATGTATTTTCACTCCTGAGTCGTATAAAATCCCATCAGGCTTTCAGACACAGACAGAACCTGCAGTCTGGCTGTGCCAGCCTCCCTGAAACTTTGGCCCCCTCTTGCATCAAGACAACAGCAAAAAGATCTTCCATTAGCAGAGATGGGGTGTTTGCAGCCCAGAATAGGGAGGCTGAAGGGAGCCTTGGAAACCTTGTGATGGTCAGGTAGCAAGGCAGCAAGTCTGCCTTGTCAAGGCTTTAAAAATGACTTGGCTTTTATGATTTGCAATGCTTTTTTTTTTTTACATGATTTTAATGTTATTCCTTTGTTGGGGTCACTTCAAGCATGGCTCATTGGTTGTCATTGGAGGTGATTGCTGTGACTGTTACAGCCTCGCACAGCTGGAGAATCAGAGAGATAGCCATCACATAGCTTTATCTTCCCGCAAACGGCTGTATATTAATTCATACTGCAAAGTACTCACCGATAGGAATCTCTGGTTTCCAAAGTTTGCCTAATATCAATATAAATATAGAAGCAGGAGAACAAGAGAGCACAACAGCAAATGTACGTGTTTTCTGTGGATGCCTTTACATAGAATCAGAAATGTACATCTAGACAGTCATCCAGAAGCTGTTTTGTATACATCCCAGCTAGTGCAGGGTGCTTCATGATGGACCTTTAAGTGCTACAAACTGGAATTTGCAGGCATTACTTGTTCTTTGTTAAGAGATAGGTTTGGGGTAGGATGTGAAATACAATGTGGGTGCAGGAAATGATAGTGTTTGAGACCCAGAGCAATAATAAAAGCTAAACAAATCAGCAAAAGAACTGCTCCTCTGTGCAGGAGTCTAAATGAGAAATCTCTACTGATTCATTATGTCACATCGCATAGACAGAGTTAGAGGTCAAACTAGATTAATTCTAACACATCCTAACCCCAAAGTGCTTGGGCTGGATAACCTTTGTGCAGGTTACAGGCAGGATGTTGTGCCTAATTACACAGGGCTTTAATAATGGGAGGCTACAACTTTTTTCCTGTGTAGGGATCCAACTTTTCCTGCAATGTGCAAGCACAGGCAGGATGCTAAAACTCTGGACCTCGGAGCTGCAGCTGTTTGCAGCACTTAAAGCTTTGTCAAGACTTTATCTGCCACGTAGCCCTGAAGTGAAGATGTGGAGAAAGTGATACTCAGGACCTTACAGTTTAAGCTCCTGAGTATCACCTTAAAATTAAGCTTACACTATTTCAAGTCACATGTTCATAGGGACCTTATATAGGGCATGTTCTTGAGTGCTTGCTGATAGATAAAGAAGACAAACTCAAATCAGGTAGATACAGGGAAGGACATTTAAGATGACCATGGAAATGGAGTTTATTTTAACTTTTAAGGAAAAAAAGAGCTTAGTGTGTTAACTTGGCAAAGCAAGACTGAGGCAGAGAAGTGATCCTGCCTGTGAAAATACGTTGGAAGAGTAAATACCAATCTCCCAAGCTATGTTCCCTCTCACGAGCCTTATTTTAACTAAATTTCAGTTAGCATATACTGTACATGGTAAACTTATCTAAAACTTGTCAACCCCACTCAAAGGTGACACCCATGAATTACAAACCCTTCATTACAATTCAGGCAGTTAGAAGTCCTAACCCCACTGTAACCATGGTGAAAACTACAGCAGGCTTCTAGAAACAAACTGGTTCCTCTGCAGGAAGGAAACAGGAGTTTGAAAAGAAGACCAGGAGAGAGCAGAGGAGGAAGGCGAAGAGGGTAGGAGGGACCTAGGAAAAGGGATGCTAACCAACTTTGTGGGTCTCTGTGCAAGCAAGGAGGGATATATTGCCATACATTCCCCACACCATCGTGGACATTTGAAACTGAGGGGTCTGTGTTATTCAATCTCAGTTAAAACTGAAGGGGACAGCTCAAGAGGAGCTTTTCTCAGTTCCCCAAAGTTGCCCCAGAAGTTATGGATGTTTGGTCACAGGCCATGTCCCCACTGTCTTTCTCAGAGACTGGAAAGAGATCTGGTCCCAGCACTGGTACCTCAGTGCTGTTAAACAAAACCTGCCTTGCTCATGCTATGCAGGTATCCGTTTTCACCCTAAGCACCTTAGGACTTGCAGTAAAAGCAGTGATGTACATGATGAGGACACAGCAGAGAGGAGCTGCCAGCCATGTTTCTGAGGGACCAATCCTTTCCTTACCCACCTTATTTAACATGTGAGCAGTGTCACCCCTATCAGCACAGCTTGTCTTGTGTGACATTTGAGTGAGTGACGGTTGTGTCCGCTCCTAGGTCAGCCCACTTTGCCATTGCATCATGCTCTTGACCTGCTGCTGTGTATTACATGGGAAAGGGAGCAAAATTCTTCCACATGCTTTGTTAACAGGAGCCTGGCGAACAAAGGGTAAAATGGGTTTGGGTGCTGGGTCTTTGTGAGGGTGTATGCATGTATATATATGTATACGTGTATATAGATAGATAGATATACACACACACCTTGGTTTGGCTGTAGGACCTTGCGCCCGCAGGCCACAGTCACATTATCATCTGGAAATTGGATAACGACAGCACAATGACAAATCCAGGTTGCTTGCAATAAGGTGCTAATCCCTTTGCTTTAATATCGGAGCAGCGTGTAATGATGTTTGGACATCACTCCAGTTTACTGACGACCCCACTGGGGCCAGCAATAGAAGCGTACAACTGTCTAACAAGCCATCAGGTGACCGCCGTCGTCAAAGCAACGGAGGATGCAATCTAATCTTCCCTCCATCCCTTCCAGCTCCCAATAAGGACCAGATTATAGAAGTGGCCCATCAATGCTTGGTAACTCGAATCAATTAACGTTAATTCGCACAATGCTATGATGTATTGTGATCACTTTCATTTCGGAGAAGGGGGAAGAAATTGCTATAATTCACCTAAAATGAGGTTGTCTATGGTGCTGAGGTATTAATTGGGTGTCCATATTAAATGGAAAAGGAGCACGGTAGTGAAGGAAAAGTGGATGAGTGACTCTCTTGGCTGCTATTGACCTATCAGAAGAAGACAGTGCCCTTTTCCTTTGCTTTTATCTATTACAGTTTTCCCTATTGCGTGTCAAGTTGATGTATTATAAAAAATTCATTTGGTGACCTTTCACCCCCCTAGCAGATTAAACAATTTCACTGGGATGGCATCATTAACAGGGCCTTGCATTTAATGATGATTTCTCTAAAAGGCCACGGAGATTCGATTTTAAGCTAACAGATTTATTGCACTATTATAACATATCGTAAAAAACTGTACCACCTACGGTCTGGTTTTAGGATAGAAACTGTTTAAGAGTTTATGTGGAGCTTAAAGTGGTATTACCTTGGGATATGCAGCAGCAGCAAGGCTCTGACCTCCGGTGGGGATGCTGTTTACATTTAATAAAAGGCGTTTCTCCGACAGTAAACTTCAGGAGTGTGTTATGGAGGAGGCCAGGCATAGCTCCTCACCACTAGCAGGCGGATTTAAGTAGGGGTATTTTGCACTCATCTTCAGAAATTAATGGAAGTCACTAATGAAGTTTCTCTATCTGATGCATTGGTGCTGTCCATTTCCTTCCCTTGAGTTGATCCATTAAGTCCCTCCAATCTCCCTGGTTTTCTTTATTTTTTAAGATGTCTTATCATTCCAGACGTCAGGAATCTGGACTCCGTCAGCCGCATCCATGGGGCAGCTACTTGCCTTCAGCTTTTGGTGCCACTGGGGTGGGAAAGTACAAAATGAAGGTTGGCTGAGCTGATGGGGAAGACTGGCCTTGTGTAGGAGACATGTCTGTGTGTTCATGCTTGGCAACTTGATTTACTAATCTGTAAAATATGGGGGGAAAAAAATCTTGAAAGCTGGATTTGGAGCCATTTGGTGCTTGGACAGTCTCTAGGAAATGGAGGAATGTCCCTGTAGTGTCCCCTAAAACTAATGTCAGAAGGAGCTGGTCAAAAAGAGTTTGTATTTTGATTAACACATACTCCAACAAAGCACGTACTGGATCTCTTTTTCAGAACTTTTTCAGTCTGACTTATCTGGTGTCTTCAACAGGCCCAAAATAGCCAGCTTCTAACTAAAGCATCTTTGCTTTATGAAAGGAAACCCTCAAAATGATTAGATGAAGAAGCATACTCCTCTTGCCCAGCCTTGCTCATAGAGGCAACTCAGTTACTTGTCCCTTACCCCAGTTCACTATCAACGTAGGCCCCCTCGCTACTCCTCTGTGTTACTAGATGGTCCCATGTCAGTTTTCTGACATCACAGCATCTGATGTCCAGGGCAGAAGCTTATGCCAGGGCACACCTAAACTTGTCTGGACTCAGCTGGAGCCAGGGAACTCACAGAGCGTGCAGATGCCTGCCATGAAACCAGGGGTGACGTGATGTGCTGCTTGTGCGGGAAGGTTCAGTCACAGTGCTGAATGCACATTTATGGAAGGAGGTGGATAAGAGGACTCATAAGATTGCCTTTGACAAGAATTTCAAATGTATCACTGCTTTTCAGACTTCCCCTCTAACAGAGAAAGAAAAAGAACCAAGATAAGAAATGTTTGTTTAAATCCTTGAGCCCTGCACGTGTCTGTAAACCTTTACTCGGGCTTCCCAGCATCTGTGGTTCAGACAAGTATTTTGCATCAGCTATGGTACAAGCAACTTCTGGTTTGTAATGCATAGCAACAACCAGAAAAACAACCAAACAACTAACCAACCAAACAAAAACCACTTTAAAAAAAGAAGAAAAATCACAATAAAACCTCCAAATTAAAAAAAAAAGGAGTTAGAGGAAACTTACGCTCTATATATCTTCTGTTTGTAAACACCTTTAAGCAAGCACTAGAGATGAATGAATGGCTTTTCTACTTTCATTTCAAGACAATATCAACCCCCCAGCCGCTTCACTGCAATTACAGATTAGAGAGGTTTATATGTATAAATTATATATATAGATATAAGATACCTAATGGCACAAAGCACTGGGAGAGGGAATGAAATGATACAGGCTCAGAATAAAGTGCTGATTCTTTATTCAAATGCAGAAGGCCTCTCCTGGGATGCTCTAATTTAAATTTCAGTCTTGGAAAAAAACAATGTCTTTCAATGGGATGTCTGCGTACTGCTGTATTTCAGCTTGCAGCCTTCACAGATAATGGAGGATGAGAAGGGAGGGATGGCAGGATAAAGAAATGCAGTAAAGTCCTGTATGTGCTGTGCTTGTGCATAGGAACTGAAACTTTGTTTTTTGAGGAACTCAAAATGTAAATTAGAAATCATTCTGCAGGGCAGGATGCTTTTACAGCCTCCACTGTTAGCGATGCACTGCAGCAAAGACACTGAGGCTTTGGTTTCTGAATCCATAAAGTCCCTGTCTCTGCCACATACTTTCAATGTGATACCAGGGAAATAATTTATTTTGGTAATTTCTCAGTTTTCCATCTGTAAACTGAGAATTGAAACAAAAGGGTTTCCTTTTTAAATTACTTTGGTGCTGCTGTCTGCTTGAAGTGATGTCTGTTCTGTATTTCCATACATACTGCTCTCATCCAAAGTATCAAAGTGCCATAATAAGGTAAGTGAGTAGTCATCTGGTACAGTGCTCCATCCTATTTGTTACAGACACCAAATATTGCCACCTGCATTAATAAAACAGAAAATCCTGTGAACAATAAGTAACATGTCGATCCTAGACATAGGCAAGGTGTAAAACACCTCTAGGATAAGCACCGGGTGTTTTCCCAGAATTAAATTTCTTTCCCTTTAATTTTTTCTTTTAAACTTTCCTTTGCATGTAAAAGAAATGGAAGCAGACAACACCCAGGAACAGATTTGTATGTGAGGCCTTATAACATTGCTGTTCAGGTGCAGCCCTCAGATGGAGAAATTGAGAAGCAGCTTCCTGTGCAACCCAAAATCATTTTCCTGGATAGGAAGGTAGGACTTGTGTGGTCTTTTCTATTAACTCTATGCAACTTTGACATTTTTCAAGCAATCCAAAAGCTAAGACAGCCTAAATATGGCACTGCACAGGTCTATAAATAAATACGAAAAAAGATAGCTCTATAAATAAGCAGTCATTACAATTCTGGGAGCATCAGACTCTGTTTAGGTTTTTCAGCTTTTCCCTGCAAGGATTAGATTTGTGCTGTAGCACTGATTGTTTGAAATTTTCTGATCTCTGCTCTTAAAGCTTAGAGGAAATCACTGAGGAATGTGGGAACAGCAGCAGAATCATGAAGGCTGGCAATGTCAGGAATACCGGGGCATCCTGACCTGCCCAAGCAAGTCCAGCTCATGCAGAGCAGTGCTATGTGCTGTGTTTCATGCTTGAAATTCTGTGTGGTGTGGTTTAACACTGCCAGAGGTGCTAAGACATGTCCTGGAAGCAGCAGACTAGGTACCCTGAGTCTTTAGATATTGATGCACTTGGCTCAGTCCGGAGTCATGGAAGCTTTGTAGAATGGCTTCATGCTCCCTTTCCACTGGATGTCAAACATTGCTGAAATGACACACAAAACTTATATCTAATCAACTTTTCCTTTCAGTTTTATACCCTTCCTCAGACATGTTTCAGTTTTTCTACTAGAGTTTAGAATCAGGACAGACTATCTGGACATAGTCTTGGGTAATCCCATCTATATGGTCCTTCCTCAGGAGACCTTGGGCCAAATGATCTTCAGAGGTCCCTTCCAACCCAACCATACTGTGATTCTGTGAATCTAGGAGCTATGATGTCAAAAATAGCTACTCTCATAGATGATGGGGAAGCAACTTTTTAAAAGGGCAGATAATGGCAGGACAAGGAGGAATGGTTTAAAGCTAAAGGAGGGAAGGTTTAGATTGGATATTAGGGGGAAGTTTTTTACAGAAAGAGTGGTGAGGTGCTGGAACAGGCTGCCCAGAAAAGTAGTGGATGCCCCATCCCTGGAAGTATTCAAGGCCAGGTTGGGAGGGGCCCTTGTGTAGCTACCTTGTGTAGTTCCAGGCCTGAGGTTGGTGGCCCTGCCTGTGACAGGGGGGTTGGAGCTCTATGATCCTTGGGGTCCCTTCCAACCCAGACTATTCTATGATTCTATGATGTGAAAGTGACCTTAGATGCTTCAAGTGAAGCAGTAAACCTTGCCAGACTTTATTGAAACAGACACAATGCTGCCAGAAGTGGTTCCTCTGATCTTAATCTCATCTCAAAGAGTTACGATGAACTCTGGGCTTTTTGTAACACATAATATGTAGATGGAAACTGCTCTCCCATTGGTCATTAGAAAATTATTAAAATTGTTAAAACCAGCAAAACCTTCTTCTTTTTGAGGAGACAAGACCTTAATTCTTCTCTTTCTGTATTCTTCTCAGGGGCAAAGAGTCAACAAACTGGGACCTCCTTCAGAACCTTGGGTTGTATCAGCTCACCTCAACGGCTCCTCCGAAGCCGTGCTCAAAGGTTTGGATGCATTTTCTTATAACAAGGGTTATGGCAAAACATCTATATGGAATGATGGTAGAAAATTTAGTTCTCTGTGTGAAAGACTGGATTTGAAAGATAGTCTTTGGGCTGGAAAAAGAAGGTAGCAGTAGGAATTTGGTGAACTGTTCCATCATATGCTAGAGGAAGATAAGCTTATACAAAGAATTTTCATGCTCTGGCAGCTTAATGGGAGTGTTGTCCAGCAGTTTATCTTGAAAAGACATATTTTAGTTTAAAAAAAAGAAAAGAATGAAGAATTAGAAATCATAATACCTGATTTTCACCTAATGTTAATTGGGGCAATTTCCTCAGAGTCAAAGACAATCTGTTTTTCTCAGCAAAGGATCTGACCAAGTAGAGACAGAAACAACTGCCTATTGTTTTTAATTAGCCTACTTCAACTTGAAAATGTTTTCCACAAGGAATCTAAATATTTCCCTTCTGGTCTTCATTTATTGAAAGACCTGAACTCATGATTAACTCTAAGCGTGTGAATATTTCCCTTGAGGTTACTGAGGCTATGAACTTGCTTAGGAATAGAAGTACACTGCTGAAACAAAAACCTCTAGATGATCATATTCTTGTAAACTGAAAAGTGGAAATTATACTGATTATAGAACATCCTAATTTTCATTGCTAAAATCTTTATAGTAAGCAAACAGCACACACAGTTGAAAAGTGAGATTTCTGATCACAGGTAAAGTATTTTGTTTGCCATAAAGCCATTTGTGTGTCAGCTTTGACTTGAAAACTTCACATTTGGAGAAGTGGCAGTCATAGAATCATAGAATCAATAGGTTGGAAAAGATCTTTTTGGTCATCGAGTCCAACCATACCCATGTCTACTAAACCACATCCCTAAGCACCTACATGTCTTTAAAATACATCCAGGGATGGTGACTCAACTGCCCCCATAACAGCCTGTTCCAATACCCCATAACCCTTTCAGTGAATAACATTTTCCCTAATGTCTAATTTGAACCTGCCCTGGTGCAGCTTGAGGCCATTCCCACTTGTCCTATCAGAGCTTGTCATGCTTTCAGTCCATGTTTCTATTAATTCAGAATTCTTCATAGTTTAATGTTTACAAGTTAAAAAAAATCCTTTGGTCTTTTCTGTGTTTTCTCATGTCTTTTCAGGGTGGTACACCCCATAGTTTTAGGAACACGTGCTTAGGTGAACCACAGAATATTGGAGCAGCTATTGACCAACAGTGGGAGGGAAGGAGTTGGGGAGGAAGGAAGGAAGGAAGGAAGGAAGGAAGGAAGGAAGGAAGGAAGGAAGGAAGGAAGGAAGGAAGGAAGGAAGGAAGGAAGGAAGGAAGGAAGGAAGGAAGGAAGGAAGGAAGGAAGGAAGGAAGGAAGGAAGGAAGGAAGGAAGGAAGGAAGGAAGGAAGGAAGGAAGGAAGGAAGGAAGGAAGGAAGGAAGGAAGGAAGGAAGGAAGGAAGGAAGGAAGGAAGGAAGGAAGGAAGGAAGGAAGGAAGGAAGGAAGGAAGGAAGGAAGGAAGGAAGGAAGGAAGGAAGGAAAATATAACAAGGTAGAAGCAAAAAAGAGAAGAAAGGGGAAAAATCTAAGGAGGGGACGAATGAGAAAAAGAGGAGAAAAAATAAAGAAAAGTCACTGAAGAGAAATGCACTTCCCATTCTTTAAAAGATACATGCATCAAATTAATAGTCAATAAACTCCAGCAAAGAAAGAACTGCATACTACAGATGTTCTGCATGTAATAGTTTGCTGCAGTTTTTCCTTTGACAAACGTCCTTATTGCACTCATTCTTTTGAAGCATACAAAAGCAGCATTTAATCGAAATGGATCCCGTCTAGCACACTGAGTCTGCTTCATCTGACAGCAGCCAAACTGCCTCATGGAAAGTAGTTTAGCTTCAAATTAGCTTGCTTCTACGTTAAATACCAGCTTGCCTGAGAGATCTCTGTGAAGACTCCCATATATATCTGTAATAGTCTGAGCTTTGAAGCATATGTGCCCGAAAGCTGAGATAGTCTCCGTTGAGAAGCAGAGTACAGTTCTCCAGGCTTCATCATAGACTAGAAATGGCAATTATAAAGTATCAGAACGCAGTTGACAAGACCCTCTATAAAAGCAATATTATAGTGAGTATCAGAGCCAAGAAAAGTCTTGGTAGTCTGAGCAGATACTGTCATAAGGATGATTGATTGTCTAGGGGATAAATAGATGAGCCAGGATCAGTCTGGAGCAATTAGAGAAATCTAGATTCCCACACCTTCACCAAGTCTATTCACACTATAAATTACTGATTTTTTTGTACATCATGGATGGTCCTGGAGACTCACAATGAAATTAAGGGTTTGGTGGGCTAGATGCTGGGCAAAACCAGAAAAACATATAGTCAGTCAAAACTAACTGGGATAATAGTACTGGATCAGAGAGGGTAAACTTTTTAATATCTATTGCTAAATAATTAAAATTTAAAAGTACGACTACACTTACTGCAACCCACAAGTCATGAAATGCAGTATTGCGACCCACAACAGTCAAAAACCTCACTATTACCTCCCACAGGAAAATCAATATTCTTATATTACATATACTATTCAACATTACAACCATAGCAGGTTCAGGAACACACTGTCACAACTCCCAAGCGCACTTAAAACTACACGTGTGAGGCAATCACATGACACTACAAACATAAAGCATATCAAATGTGCACTTGCCCCTTTCCAGGAAAGGGCTCTCAATATGTTCCCTCATCCGGCATCCTGGCCAAGGGGGAAGGGTCTCCTCTCCTGCCAGCTGCATCCTTGGAGAAGCAACACCCCAGTTCTTAGCCAGAATCCAAGGGTTTTTATCTCCTTGGTCTACTTGACAGTGGGCAGGACTGTCCTGGAGTGGATAATACCACCTTCCATGTTTGTCATTAGCAGTGTGTCCCTTTTCTCTTTACTTATTCTTCGGTGAGGTTTACATCTGAATGCCCTATCTGTTGCATATCTTACTATATCCTGGGCCCATTGAAGCCAAAAGGGGACCCTCTGCCTTGTCTTTACTCCACTTTTAGGCAGCTGAATAGTTGCTTGATTAGCACTCAGGGCATGTTGTTTGTTGAAGGAATTTAAGGCTCAGCCCAGGCTTGGGTTCCTTGAATTATGCAGCTCTGACCTGTTTAGTCTGGGTTTACAGGACAACTCAATTCTGAGCTACCTACACAGCTCCCCATGAGTTGTCTCTGCAGAGATGGGGCCTCAAGGCAACCTGAGTCACTTTACAACCCCACATTAGTCTCCTAGTGCACTGGACATCATCGAAACCTGTTTGCAGAACTCGAAGCCAGATGATTGATCCTTACTAGCTTTTATAGAGGACCTTGTCTCAGGCAATTTCTGGCCACGTTACAGAAGTCAACACAGCAAAGAAATAATCTCAAAGAGCAGTTTGCATTGCAGCTTCTCTGTTTGGAGGCTATAAGGTTTAGGAGGTTTGGTCAGGGCATGCCAGTTCTTCAGTGATGAAGAATAGATTCTGGCACCATTTAGTTTGTGTCATACAGGTGTAGGCATGAAAACTGATATAAAAACAGAGAAATAGTCCTGCAGTCTGGCTTATCATCAAAAACCTTGTCTCCACCTGCTGAACACTCCTATGAGTGTGATTGCAACATGTCTCACAAACTTGTTTGCTACATCACCACTTTGTTCAATATCATGGACACACGGGTGGCAGACTATAAATGTCATCCTCACGTTCAGACTATATAAACCTTCACCTGTGCTGCTTCATGGCAATAAAATGTTAAAACACCTGCTTCATAAAGGAAATAGTTATTACATGTTGTCTTTGAGTGGGCAGAAGTCTGTGTTTGTGATCACTGGAGTGAGTCCAGCATCCTAAGGAAGTTCTGATTTCTCACCCCCACCTGAACCAACATATTGAAATTTGTCAGTCTTTAGGATTTTACCCCTCTCACCCCAAGAGCCTGAATTAAGCCCAGACAGCATTGCCCAGGTCAGCATCACTCAAAGGCCAGGACTTGGCTGGTGCTCAAAAGTGCACACAACAAAACAGAGATCCAGTTGCAAAGTAAATGGTTGATAACTTTTAAAAAGAGCCTATAAAAGTTAACAACTGGGGAGAGTGCAAATGTTGGGTCAGAATGCATTCCCTGACAGCTTAGAACAAGAAGTAAAGTGATGGAGAAACAGGCTCTCTTGGGTTTCATTTTAATGCTCCCCATGGAGCTTCCCCCGCCAGCTTTCTAGCTGAAAGTGTCTCCTGTATGACAAGGCAGCCACCACAGACATTTTTCACAGCCAGATCCCTTTCAAAGCATCTGACAGGGCTGGAGATAAGTTCAAAATGATTTAACAGTAGGACAGGAGGGAATATGCAGAAATGATGAGGTGAAGCACCTACAAATCAGAAAAGGGTTAAAGGAGTCAGCTCTTTTCCCTTAGCTCTGTGAGACCATCCCCTTTGGACAGAAAATACTCAGTCTCTCACTGATACTCTTCTTAGCCTTGATGACATACTTAGTCACACAAGACACACACTGCCCCTCTACTCTGCTGTCGTGAGACCCCACCTGGAGTACTGCATCCAGCTCTGGGGTTCCCAGTATATGAAAAACATGTTGCTGTTAGAGTTAGTCCAGAGAAGGAGCACAAAGATGAGCAGGGACTGGAACACCTCTCCTGTGAAGACAGGCTGAGAGAGTTGGGCCTGGAGAAGGCTCAGGAGAGACCTAATTACAGCCTACTGATACTTAAATGGGTTCTACAGGAAAGCTGGAGAGGAACTGGTCACCAGGGTGTGCAGGGACAGAACAAGGGGCAATGGATTCAAACTGAAAGAGGTCAGGTTTAGATTAGAGGTTAGGAAGAAATTCTTTATTCTGAAGGTGGTGAGGCACTGGAACAGTTTGCCCAGAAAGGCTGCTGAAACCCTATCCTTAAGGATATCCCTAAGTTTTTAAGGCCAGGTTGGATGAGGCTTTGGGCAACCTGGTCTAGTGGAGAAGTCCCTGCCCATGACCGGGGGGGATGCAACTAGATGATCTTTGAGGTCCTTTCCAACCCAAAGCTTATTATTCTGAGTTAAATCAGAATAATAAGCATTTCAAAATTTCTAGCACACCTGTATAGTTCCTATTAACTTTATTTGATCCACTGAATATCTGTATTCATATTACAGCCCCATGACATGGCTATGTACACTAACTGCCATTTCACAATGAGCTCAAAGACCCAAGATTTAGAAGCTAAAGTCCTTCAATACATCATAAACTTGGTGTCTAAGTACCTCAGAAGACCCAACCCTGTGTAAAATTTCTGGTGTTGGACGAAATGTTTACAATTAGGGAGGATGCTGAATTTAGACTTTCCTAAGTCCTCTTCAAGTCACAAGGACTCTCTGAGGGGCTTAGGTTGTACTTGTCTGGAAACTATTAATTGAAATGTCTTTTGTTTTTACTCTTCAGGGCTCACCCAAGTGATGGTCATAGATGGATGTGCAAGCTTTTCCAGTCTGGCTGTCTCCAGCTCAGGTACAAACTGGAAACTTGTGTTCACTGTGACATCACCTCCAGGTAAGCACCATTTTCTGCCTTTTATTTTTCATTCGGTATCTGAACTCAAAACCCTGCAGATGGTCTGAATTTATAAAAAGTAGTTAAACTTTGAAGGAGTGGAGCAATGCCAAACCTCTAAATAGCCTGACTGTGGTTACACGTCCAAGTTGGCATTACCCAGCAAGAGAGCTGGGTGATTCCCTAACCATTCATGCAAGATCTCTATAATCAAGATGAGTTAGTACAGAGAAATGTGGCCAGAGAAAAGTGGCTCTTTCTCCCTGGATTCCCTAGCTATGTATACCATGTAGGAATCATGTACTCGTGGTCCAGTAAGCTGCCAGAGCAAACTTTTTCCTATAAACCTTTCATTCCTCCTTCTTTTCCTGCTTGTATTCTGAAGTTCTCCATCTGTGCTCCCAGTTGTTTTCATAGTGCATTTCACCATTTGTCTGCACCTGGTTATCTTTATGGGTGCAACGGGTAATGCACATTCAGAGCATGCCTTCAGGATGGGGCTCTGCTAGGGTTATCGTGGTAATTTACAGAGATGACATTGGGACTTCCAGGATCCAACTTGCATGAGCAACCCAGTAATGGTGAAGAGGCAGGTGTGCTTAGGCTAGCTGAGGGGGCCATCAGCACTTTGGGGATACAGCACCACATGAACTGGAGCCTGTGAAAGCCTCAGGGCATCTGCACAAGAGGAGCACCTGTACAACTGTTTGAGGGTCTGAATTTATCTACAAATCTGTAAGGGTCTAAGTGCTGGTTTCTCACCTCATAATGACTGCTGAGGGAAGTTAATGGAGAAGTGGGAACATGCTGTTTGGCATGTAATCTAGAGACATGTTAAGATGTAGGTGTTGTAAGACCATGTGTAAAGTCTCTATTCTGGTATTGCATACATGTATAGATACATACATATATGGAGATATATGTTTGGATAGATATCTTGATAATAGAAATAGAAAGATAAATAGAAATAAGTTACATATAGATTATATAAATGTAGATGTAGATATGGATACAGATATATAGATGATATAGCTATATAGATACAGATATCGATGTAGGTATAGATGTAGATGTAGGTATACATATAGATGTAGAAGTAGGTACAGACCTAGATATAGATATGGATATAGATAGAAATAGATATCTATATCTATCTTTCTCTATATATATATATATATATAAACAAAGACCCATCAGGTGGAAAGAAGCCTAGGAAAGACAGATAGAAATATTTCCAGGTTGGATGGTGTGTGTGCCATGTATAAAGCCCTGAAGAAGACCCCTTGGAAGTACTGAACATAATTTTGTTTGTGCATGTTCAGAGATGATCTCAAAATGGTGTAGGTACAGACTGAGCATTTTTAATGAGAAAAATCCAGCATGGCTTGTTTCAGCTAGAAAAAACAGAGAGGGACAATGTATCAGACAGGTGAAGTAGAAGTGGCTAATGGAAAAAGCTGAGATAAAAAGTATTTATAATTATATTTTTCTGAACAGCCTGTCTTATTAAATAGGAATAGTGAGAGCAGGAGATCAAACTGTGGCAGGGGGGTTGGAGCTTCATGATCCTCGGGGTCCCTTCCAACCCTTGCCATTCTATGATTCTATGATTCTATGAAACTGCTTTTGGATGGACGTTGATACATCTTTGGATGATATTGTATGACACTGTACACACAATGGCACAGGGTAGAATTTATAACCCAAGAAATGCCTTCCTATTCTGGGAATAAATTAAGGTCAAGTTATGTTTTAATGTGAAACCTTTGCTCCTCCCAGTCAGAGATGCCTAATCATCATCGAGTACTGCCCATGGCTTTACAGAGGGAAAATAGGGATGCTGGGAGTATATGGAGGCAGGCTTTTAAAGGGGAGTCCATACATCTATTCTGAGGGTATATGCTGCCAAACACCCCTAAGTCCATTGCCTTCGCTGCAGTGAGAGGAGATGGAAAATCGGCACCTCACAGTATCCAACATTTTTTGTGGGAAATACAAATTAACAGTACAGATTAACGATACGGCTTTTCAAAGTGACTTCAGAGGAGTCACAAAACCTTCTTTCCTCTGAAAGAAGAGCCCTTTTATGAAACATTTAGCCAGTCAGAGTGTTGGAAAGAGATGTTTACAGCTAACAAAGTAGATAGCTGATGCATCTGAGTGGGTATCACCTGTGCAGACCTGAGTACTGTACACTCTTAATATGCATTGCAAAAGCACACACCAAACAAGTAACCCCCTTTACTTCTTTGTAGCTGGGAACCATGCTGGACATGGAATAAAGGGGTTTATACTGCCAGGCTGTTACTGAAGAGATTTGCTTATTGGTTGAGAAAACAAGCAAACATTAAACAATCAAAGAGTAGATGTTTGGGATACACTGTCATGGCCAGGTTTCTCTGTGTACCCTGGTGTTATTTGCAGTTTGGAGACAGATCAGAAGATGCAGCTGATGTTGGATGCAATAAACTGAAGTACTTTAGTTGTAGTTTCTGGGGAGAGTAGACTATTCATAGCACTGCTGCATAGTCTTGCTCCTTGTTTTACAGTAATATTCACTTAACTGATAAGGATCCCAATGGACTTGATCCATACCCTTTCTGTTTAAACCAACAGCAGCCTACTGATAAACTATTAGAGTAGCGTGAAGCACCTTTAAACACCTGTCTGTGTAGAGTCCTTGATATCTGTGAGATTACTTCTATCCCCTCAACTGAAGTTCATATGTGTTTGCACCTGCAGGCAAATTTTTCCCAATTGGAACATGCTTCCCACATTGTTCTGATGAAGCTCTGCTTTGTTCGAGTGGACAATATTGACACAAATCTAATTAGTTTCAGATAAAAGTACTTACAGCTACTTACCCTAGTCTCCAAGCCTCCATCTGACAGTGTTTCTGATTTTTTTTTTTAATGAATTGATGAAAAAAAGGCTTTTAGATTTTTATTAAAAGTGGAACTCAAGCAAGTAAAAGAAATGTCTATCTGACAAAATGATTAGAATTGTGGGGATAGGATTGATAATGAGCCAGGTAGTAAGATAGTTAATGAGTTGATGCACTAATCCACACCCTTCAAATTGGTCTGTAGAGAGTACCAGAGCCAGTTTGATTAAAATCCTGTCCTTCCCAAGCACATCTCCATTAAAAATGTGATTTGGAATGGGCCCAGATAACCAAAACCTCTCTATATTTCTGATTTTTAAGATGGCATTGTTAGGCATCTACCAATCATTGGAGCTCAGATGCAGAGATGCAATGAACACACCACAGATACAAGTAGTGGCTGGCTTGATTCTGACTCCATTTCCATAAAAACTAGGATCTCTGGGTAAGGAGCATTACCCAAAGCTCTTGTGTGTCAAGAGGCTAAATATTTACCATGCTAACAGCAAGGACAATGAGAGAGGTTTTTTATTTACAATACCCATTATCAACACGGTGAAAACCATTAGCAAGCTCACTGGGAGTTTTCTGCATCGTGGACTTAAGCTTAATGATAGGGAAGGTTTCTAGGGTTCCACATAAGTTATATGTGAATCAGGTATAGGCTGTAAAAACCTGATATGACTTAGCACATTTCTTGTTGCAAACAGCTTGTCTGTCTTGCTCGGCAGAATGTGCCCAGCCCAGGACTGATCTGTTTGGCCTCAGAAGCAGATACTGAAAGGCTGTAACTTTTTTTAACTGTAAAAACTGTGTCCTTACTTTTGTAATAAACTCTGACTGCTTTAAATTCACAGGGGCTAAGTTCACTGTGCTGTCTCAGCCATTTACCATCTTCCCTGTCCCCATGGGAGTGAAGGCCAGCATGATCCTTGTTGTTGTACTGAGTTCAGCAGCTTCTGCGTTCATCCTTGCTCTTGCATTCTGCTGGTTCAAGAAGAGCAAAAGCAACAGTAAGTTTTGAAATGCCAACTAAAATGCAGGCTTGCAGGCCCTGTTTTATTTAGCAGATCTTGAGAGCAGCCACAACAGAATTTGCACAAAGCTCTGAGTAGTACAATAATTAGCAGTATAATTTGGAATTTCAGGGTTGTAAAATTTTGTGCCTAAAAGGGGTACTCGGGTCCTACTTGAAAAAAGATAATTTGAACAATATGTGAAATAGGATGAAAATCAGATTTCTGTCATGCAGAGAAACAAAGGAAATGTTTGTTATGATTTCAATGATCCATTGAGCCACTGCATTGTCCTCATGAAGGATGACATAGCAATATATTACAGAATCACAGAATCATAGGGGTTGAAAGGGACCTCGAGAGATCATCGGGTCCAACCCCTCTGCCAAAGCAGCTCCCTAGGACATATTGCACAGGTTGGCATCCAGTCAGGGTCTTGAATGTCTCCAGAGAAGGAGACTCCACACCCCCCTGGGCAGCCTGTCCCAGGGCTCCTACACCCTCACTGTGTAAAAGTTCTGCATGTTGGTGCGGAACTTCCTATGCTCCAACTTGCAGCCATTGCCCCTTGTCCTGTCCCCACAGACTGCTGAAAAGAGGCTGACCATTTCCTCCTGCATCCCATACTTAAGATATTTATGAACATTAATAAGGTCCCTCCTTAGTCTTTTCTCTAGACTGAACAGCCCCAGCTCACTCAGCCTTTCCTCACAGGGGAGATGCTCCAGGCCCTTCATCATCTTCATAGCCCTTCTCTGGACTCTCTCCAGGATATCCCTGTCCTTTTTTATCCCAGGGAGCCAGAACTGGACACAACACTCCAGGTGGGGCCTGACCAGGGCAGAGCCAGAGGAGGAGGATCCCCTCCTTTGACCTGCTGGCTACACTCCTCCTGATGCCCCCAGGATCCCATTGGCCCTCTTGGTACCCAGGGCACACTGCTGGCTCATGGCCAACCATATTGTTACGGTGAGGTTACGCAAAGCTTTGGGGCATTAGTGCTGACCATGGACCAGACACGACTGCCATGTTAGTGCTGTAGAGACAGTAGCACAATTGTGCTCACATCCCACATCACACTATCAAGCATCATATGTGTCATAGTTGTAATGGGAGTGCTACAGCGTCTCTGGAGTTCTCCCCCAAGCAAATCCACACCTCGACAGATTTGCCTTAAAGCTGCTTTCTTTTTAGCATTGACCTTAAAACAAATATAAGCTACCTCAGGGAGGCTTTCCCACTGCAGAAGGCGTGAAGTTTTTAGTGTGAGAGAACTGAAGAGAAAATGATGTGAGTGTAACTGGTGGTTGCTTGATTACCAAACAGCCATCTTAATCTTCTGGGTATGTGAAAAGTTGCCAATAACTTGACTTTTCAGATATGCAAAATGAGGTTGAGACCTAGCAAAATTTACAGATAACAGATTCACAAGGTTGGAAAAGACCTTTAAGATCATCAAGTCCAAACTTTCCTGTCCTATGCTAAACCATATCCCTAAATACCTCATCTACCCACCTGCTAAACAAATCCAGGGATGGTGACTCAACCCCCTCCCTGGGCAGACTGTTCCAGGTCCTGACAACTCTTTCAGGGAAGAATATTTTCCTAACATCTAATCTGAACCTGCCCTGGAGCAGCTTCATGCCATTTTCCCTTGTCAATATAATAGATAACCCGTAGTGGAGGAGTAAATACATATCCCAGTTGAAAAGACATCTCCTGGTAGTTTCAAGACCTACTCACTAGTTTCTCCAAACTTTTGCTTTCAAGTAACCTAGAAAAATTCAAGCTAAAGGGCCTTTCTTTTAGACTGCACCATGAGCACCAGCTGCACTAAGGTCTGAATTACTTGTGTGACTGAACACAGTGACAGCATAAGGAGAGATTTAGACAACGGGTGAGATCCCTAAATGGCAAAACACAAGATGATATGAACATAAAACAACACTCTCTGCTTTGGGGCAGAAAGAACACTTCTAGATTATCTGTTAATTCATCAGCATTATATTGTTGCTTGAATTGTTAATTGCCACTGAGCTGAAGATGGAATGAGAGTGATGCAACTGTATGTTTCATTGCAGAAACGAGGACTGAACGAGCTGATGTACAGAGGGGCAGCACCAAGGCACTCCATACACATGCACAGCCTCATGCTGCTCACATCCAGCCTGGCTACAACCAAGGAGAAAAGAAAAGTGCTGTACCTGTAGCCAGAGGTGAGACTGCAGTTTGACAATAATTCAAAGTTCTAAACAGTTGGACATCAAAAGTCGATTTAGATCTCTTAAACTATAGGTTTGTATAGCATCAATCGCACAGTTCTCAGAAGGCCTGTCACTTTATTACCTCCTCCTCCTTCTCCTCCCTGGTACTTTTCTACTTGTCATTTTATCTGCTTTGATATACATTGTGTGAAATCCTAGCTCCACTGAAGGAACAAGCATAATCCCCATGAGTTCGCTATTTCACCTAGGCTTTTTTGGAATAGGGAGGGGGCCAACATTCCCACAGTGTCCCCAGAATGTCTGGAGCAACAGAGCTTTATTCCAATGGTTGCAGCAACAACTGTGCAATGCTGAAAAAAACTCTGGTCATGTTTGCAGGCTGTGGAGGACTGCAGTAAGGAACACTGGAGGTAGGAAAAGCACTGAGGACTCATTTTCGTGGTCACCACTCATTACTTCCAACACTCATAGAATCACAGAATGTGTTAGGTTGGAAGGGAACTTTGAAGGTCATCTAGTCCAACCCCCTGCAGTGATCTTTGACTAGATCAGGTTGCTCAGAGCTTCATCAAGCCTGACCTTGAACGCCACCAAGGATGGGGCCTCTACCACCTCTCTGGGCAGTGTCTCACCACTCTAGGTGAAGAACATCTTCCTAATGTATAATCTAAACCTGCCCTGCTCTAGTTTAAAACCATTATCCCTTATCCAATCGCTACATGCCCTGGTCCTGAGTGGACCTTCATGCCATGCTTTCTGAGCAGGGAGTCCAAGCCAGCACCCCAAAGCACCTCCATTGCCACCACCACCCCACCACCCCCCGTATGTCCATCTTTACTCCGTAGGGTCCCTGCCACAAACACCCCTCTTCCCCACACCTCCTCGAGACTGAGACTTGTCTTTTCATCATCTGCTGATCAAACATGACTTCTTCTGAGGTCACAGAAAAGCAGACAGCCTCGGGGGCATGTGGCTGCCAGCATAAAGCACTGGCTTCCCTCTCTTCAAGAGTGAAATGTTCTTAAAGTAGTTGTGGCTTTGTTTTTTCTCACCTGCTAACAGCACAGATCTAAGGGCATACGGATAACCCTGCTGAACCACCTATCCACTCTGTTTTGGGAGTTTCTTCTTCCCCAAGTCTGTGGATTACATAAGAGGCAGGAAGAGGCGAGCTGGAGTTTTATCTCCTTTTAATTAACATCTATCACAAAAGCAGAGGGAGAGAGAGAGAGAGAGGAAAGAGGAAATTCTGCAGTTTATGTGTTTTGATATTTGCTGTACTCCTCCAAAACACAGCGTTCAGCTGTGTGCCTTAGGATACATATCTGCTATAAATTCATTTTTTATCTAATTTGTCTGAGATCTAAGCTTTCTGTGGAGGTCTGAGATCAAAGGATCTGATTCTGTCTGATGTCGGCTCTGACACATAATGCGTGCTGACTTAGTTCTGTCTATAAACTCGCAGTGGGAGGCTGCCATTCTCCCTTGGCACCTTTACATAGTGAACTTTCATTTTGGCTGGGGAGGCTGACAGGTATAGCATTGATTGGAGCCATCGTGTAAATAATTCATGGGAAGATTTTTTTAAAAATTTTTTTAATTTTTTTTGTCAGGAAAAAGCAATCCATCCACTTAAAGTCTTTTAGGAATAGTTGCAAGACAAAAAGAGTCCCCGTTATGTTCAAATCTAAACAAGGATAACAATATCTTAAGTGAATTTAATACATATGACTTGGAAATGTCTAATGTTTGATTTCCCCTTATTTAAAGTGATGTTGGTTTTGGAGAGTGAGAGAGAGAGGGGAAATCAAAGCTGCAGTCTTTTTGTTTAGTTTCTGCTTTATAGCTGTTCCCCCCACAAGAAATCCCACCTTTCTAACACAATTAAGTGCTTGGGGCCTTTATTATTAATTACCACAGTAACTTCCGCAAGCCAGAGTTTTTCCTCTGTAGGTGCAAAGTTCAATGGAGTTAGGGGACTTGATTGCTGTCCCAGAACAAGTAGCTGTGGAGGATGATGAGTAAGAGAGCTGTATGCATAGATACCCAGTACTGTAGGGATTAAGATATTACCTTGTCTGACCTTGGTGTAACAAAAAAAAAATCCCTCAGTTTCACATAATTACCTCTGCCTTGAATTAAATAACTTTTGATTGACTAATGCATGGTTAACAGAAAGGCACCTGGAGGTGGAGGAACTTATTGTTTCTTTTTGTAGTTTGTTCTGGTCACTCATCACCTTTACCATGCAAAAGTTGTGTCCTGTTACAGCTTATGCTTTCAGTCCTTTCAGGTATTATACCTTATTAGTCCTTATCTTGGACTCCAGGGTCACCATCACACAGAAATCACTGATATTCCTGAACAGGTTCTCTCACTCAGCAGATGTGTTCTGCATCACTTGCTCCTAGGTTGTTCAGGACAACTCTTCCTTCTTCCTACATGTTTGCCATTTTTCCTACTACTTGAAAATTTCATCAAAATCAATTTTTAGTTTTAATTCCAAACACTAGTGGAAAGATTGTGTATCATCCAGTTCAGTGGTGGTGTCTGGTACTGCCATGCATCCCCACCTCTGAGAGTTATTTCCCATATATAGTTACTGCCTGAGCTCTGTCTGTTACCTGGTACTTAGTTCTGGTAATTGTGTGTTTTATTGATATTGAATAGTTTCTGTTTATTTTTTTTTAAATCAGGATATTTTAGATTACTATGTCATATAAATCTCAAAGCAGTAATTCATCCTTGAAATTGTACATATCCAGAAAACTTTTCACCTCCTCCATTAGTTCAAACTCATGTGAAAAGACCTATTTTCACAGTTGAAAGTGGCACCTTTGAGGATGAAGAAAGCACCAAAACATATCATGACATCATGATCTTGCTTGTAGAATTTTAGAACCATAGAATCATTTAGGTTGGAAAAGACCTTTAAAATAATCCAGTCCAACCATTAACCCAACACTTCCAAGGCCACCAACAAACCATGTCCCTAAATGTGATATCTACATGTCTTTTCACAGAATCACAAGGTTGGAAAAGACCTTTAAGATCATCAAGTCCAACTATTCCTGTCCTATGCTAAACTATATCCCTAAGTAACTCACCTACCCTTTTAATAAATACCTCCAAGGATGGTGACTCAACCCCCTTCCTGGGCAGCCTGTTTCAGTGCTTGACAGAACATTTAGTGAAGAAATTTTTCCCTTCCCAGTGAAGAAACCTCCCCTAATGCAACTTGAGGCCATTTTCTCTCATCCCATCACTTGTTACTCTGGAGAAGAGATTAACACCTACCTGTCTGCAACTTCCTTCAGATAGTTGTGGAGAGTGATAAGGTCTTCCCTCAGCCTCCTCTTCTCCAGGCTGAACAACCCCAGTTGTCTCAGCTGCTCCTAACAAGAAGAAAATTGAACCTAGTGATGTGTGTAATTTGTGCTTTAAAACAGCCAACTACTAATGTTAAAAGAATCTTAAGAAGGAAAACTGTTGCCAGAGAAATGTGTGACCACTGAAAAACTAATGACAACTTTACAGTGGACTTCCAAGAGTTACAATCCTGAAACTGAAAGCTGTGATTGTACAAGTTGAAAAAAATGCATCAGTTTTCAAAAGGAAAAGTGAGTATAAACATGATAGGAAATAGAAGAGAATCAATTAATATAGGGGAAAATTAGTCCAGCAAATAGAGTTCTGATTATTGAATTATAGAAAGGGAATAGAGAATGAATCTGCGCTGGTCTGAGAAACAATGGGGTTGAACAAGTATAAAAGGTTTGGGTCTGGTAAGATTTAATTTTATTATCAAGGGGAAGAGAGAGGATTGCAAGAATTTTACAATGGTTTTTAGCATCCAAATGAAACAGGCTGCCAATCTTGCACTGAAGTGATCGCACACCCTGTCAACTCAGAAGCCATCTGCTGTAACACTACAAGTGATTCTGCCTCTCTTGTTGATAACCGTTTGGTTTATTAAGATGTAAACAGATTTTTTGTTTCCCCATGAAAAATGTATAGTATATATTTCCCTTTTTCTGCATTTTTTTTCAGCATCATTTTTTAAACAGCACTGCAGGTTACAAGCCCAGACTTGAGTAGGATTCAAATCTTGTAAATAAAGTTCTACCTTATATTACAGTGGAATTCATAGAGGGTTGATATATTTTCTATATATGTGGAGTTAAAATGATTGCCACTCTTAACTCTGCATAGCTTATTGAGCATATACTCCATATACTTTTCAATTAAGCATTTATCAAAATATTTTAAAACCATTGGAGGATGTTCTAGGAGCTGTAAATGTATCAAACCAGCTGTTTTTGCTGACAGACATTATTTGTGGAAAGTGCTTAAAGTTATTCAGCTTTAACAGCTTTTTTCTGACAAACTAAAATTTGTTGCCAGTCAAAACTACTTTCCACCAGTAACTGCTATTTCATTTGCATCTTTAACATGCACTGGAGACATTGAGGGGTAACGAAGGTGAAAGTAGGGACTTACACTTACTGTAAAGCACAAACAAGTCTTGCTTTCACAGATCCGGAAGGAACTGGAGCAGTGGGTCGTGCCACAGGACAACTGGAAGGGCTGAACCTGCAGCCTTGTGAAGTCAAGTCAATGAGAAAGACAAGCACTGTCCAGTGTAATGCAGGTAGCAGAGACACCTTCTCTTCAGCTAGGAACGGTAGCTGTCACCAACAGCTGTGTGAAGGAACATCTCCTGGTGACTCTCTGGAACTTCGGCAGCCATGCATCCCAGGGTGCTCTAGCCAGAAGGATGTCCCCCAGGCTTCAGGTGGCTACAACAAGGAAACACGGAAGTCCAAAATGATACCCAAACCTCAGGGTGATGTTGGAGAGCATGCTGCTGTGGTAGCAGCAGAGGTAAGAGAAGTAATGTGAGATGGTGGACCACTGACAAAGCAAGCTTTGCCTGGAGAGAAAAATATGGACATGTGGAACCGGACTGCTATGCTGCACATGGACACGTGAATCTGTTTCCTGTCTCTGCAGCTGGTCAAGAGACTCTGGCCAGGTACATCTTAGCTTCCAAAACAGGGTGGGTGCATCCACAGATTCACAGAATTCCAGAATGATAGGAATTGGAAGGCACCTCTGGAGATCATCCAGTCTAACCCCCCTGATAAAGCAGGATCACCCAGTGCAGGTTGCACAGGATTGTGTCCAGGTGGGTTTTGAGAAGGAGATACATAGCCTCTCTGGGCAGAGTGAAGTTTCATCCACAGAGTGAAGTTTCTCATCATGTTAGGATGGACCTTCCAGTGTTCAAATTTGCGTCCATTGCCCCTTGTCCTGTCACTGGGCACAACTGAAAAGAGTCTGGCCCCATACTCTAGACATCCACTCTCTAGACATTTGTAAGCATTAATCCAAATTGCCTGCTGAGAACAGTTAAATTTAAAACTCTCACCAAGAGCTGTTTGGGGGAGTCCTAAGAGGCTACCTAGATCAGCTTTGAGGTTACATTCAAAAGCATGCAAAGATTATCTTAAAAATTCAACAGTGGAGATGATTGTGTTTCTGACACTTTGATACACTAGCACAGATATAATCTCAGTGTCCAGAGCAATGCTGATTGGTATGAATGCATATACACACACATATAGGAATTACCCTATTTCTTCTGTTCAAAGAACCTTGATATACACATAAAAATTATCCTTTTTCTGAGGAAAACCAAACATGTATTCAACTTCCATTTCATTGTGCCTTGAATAAGAGCTTCTATTCCTCCCTACTTAAATCGGTGTTTGTTAGTTAGTTTGTTTTGTTTTTTAATTAAAGGATTTTGCTGAGCTAAATCCTCACCATGTGGTTGTTTTCTAACACCTTTAAATCAGTGTCTTGTTATCAATACTACTGTTTATGAATTATAATGGTGATGGTGTTCTCTTGCTCAGAGAATTCCTCTGCGCTTTGCTTTACTGAGCTGAAAGATGAGGGTCTTTATTATACCCTCTCTGTACCATAAAATTCTTGGTTGCAAGGAGGCCTGGTGGCAGAAGGTAAAATTGTTAGTCCTTTACAGAAAAAATACTTAAGCAGGAAGATGAGGTTTCTGCCCAGATCAGTGGTGGAAGAGAAGGTAAGAAACCTTGATTTTAAAAAACCCAACCCAACAAACCCACAACCACAAAACCACTTTGTTTCAAGACAAAGGAGTTAAAGTGCAGGTGCTGGTCAGTGAGCTACAGAGTTCTCTAGGCACAAAAATATATTCACCAGCATTGGCTCCTGAACTTTATCATGTCTATTAGCATCATTTTCTAGTGAATTCGGACTGATTCCATGGTGAGACAGGCTTCTGGCTGACTGCATGAGAGCTTTTCTGGCTTAAGACGTCGGAGGATGAGGAACTTGCATTATTAAGTGCAGTGTATCAGCTTTTCTGACCTCTTCTAAATTATGGAAAAGCAAGTTCTATACAACTTTTTCTGTGGAGGCCAAAATATTCTACTGTGCGAATCATGGAATGGTTTGGGCTGGAATGGACCTTAAAGATCATCAAGTTCCAACTCCCCCTGTCCAATGTCAGGCTGTTCAAGGTTCCATCCAACCTGGATTTGAATCACTCCAGAGAGGGGGCAGCCACCACCTACATGGGCAAGGAAATCAACATGGTAGATCACAGAATCACAAAATTGTAGGGGTTGGAAGGGACCTCAAGAGCTAATCAAGCCCAAAACCCCTGCCAAAGCAGGTTCCCTAGGACAGGTCACACAGGTCCCTGTGCATTAGATCCCTAATCTTCATGATTCAGGGTCTGAATAAGAAGATATACATTGCAGAGTCATCCAGGTTTGGTGAAACGATTTGGAGACCCTTCCTTTCCTTCACAGCTGATGCCCAGTTTTATATGCTTTCACATGGTGAAAGATCCTTTCCTCTCTGCAGAAATAGAATTCCTCTGTCCCCTGAAGTCCACTCCAGCTAAGTGGTTCTATGCCTAGTAAGTGACTCTATCACAGCTAAGCAATGTGAAAGGAAATATTATACAATTACAAATGTTAGGATCTATGCAAATAATATGCAAATAATATTGAATGTAAATGATATGCAACATTTATACAATAGAGTCTTCTATTTGGGGAAAAAATCAGACATACTGGAAACAGTTAAGAGCTTTAATTAATCCTTTGATTCATAATCCTTGTATTTATCCATACTTTGTTTACAGAATAAATAATGTCTTGCATGTCTAGACTTCTAATGGAATAAGCAGGGCTAAAAAATCTTTGCAGCATTCTCTATTTTGATTTCCCACAGTGCTGTGCATTAACTGAGTGGTGGGTCATGGGAAAGAATGGGGGAGACAAGGAAATAAAACATGATGGAAACAGTGCAAACATGAAGTGAATCCTGAATAAGTAAGAAATTTAGGGGATCTTGTGCTGTGTATCAGGAAAAAAAAATCACTGTAGTGATCAGAGAGAAAGAAGACGTGACTGAGACCTAGTGGTTGAACAACATGGGAAGACATGAGGTAAGGTCTTTTCTAAAAAGAATTGGGTTTAGACCAACAACTGGAACAGCAGCTGGGTGAAGTGGGATCATACTGCTTCCTGGCTGATGGAGATCCAGATTTATTTTGAATTTTTTTCCATCTAGGCATGCAAAGGGAAAAGCATCCTCTCACAGGGAAGTGTAGTTAGCCGAACAGACATACCCAAACTGCTCCAGGGTTTCCTGGGCAAAGAAAGAGAACCCACATATCATGTCCCAAGCCAATAGGTTCATTTTGCAATATTTCAAACACCAGCTTGTCCTCTGGGGAGTCTGCATGTCATTAGTCTTGCCATCAGTACTTTTGGTGATCCTGCTTGTATTGGGTTTGCAGGACGATGTTTTGGTACCAGAGGTATTGCAGGAGTGGCTTCTGTGATAAGCTGCTCAAAGCTTTCCTTAGGTCTGACAGAGCCAATACCAGATGGCTCTAAGATGGACCCACCACTGACCATCAGTGATGATGGTAGTGCCTCTGGGTTGACAGAGTTAAGAAGGGGAAAAAACCCATCAAGTTCAATTGCAACCAGAGAGAAGAGTAAGATGTGAGAAAATCTACAGACACCAAGGTCAGTACAGAAGATGGGGAGGAGGTAGTCCAGGAGCAGAGATTCTCCTGCAGGCTCTGGAGATAATGGTGAAGCAGGCTGTCCTCCTGCAGCCCATGGGGTCCCCACACTGGAACAGGTGGAGGCACACGAAGGACGCTGCAACCCCATGAGAAACCTGTGCAGGAGCAAGCTCCTGGCAGGACCTGAAGCTCATGGAGAGAGGGGCTCATGCCAGATCAGGTTTGCTGGGGGCACTTGTGACCCTGTGGGGGACCATGCTGGAGAAGTCTGTTCCTGAAGGTCTCCTCCCCATGGAGACTGGTAGACATTATCCATTCCAAAAGTTAGGTTGAGGATGGAACAGAGTCGGGATGGAATAGAAGGAGCCAGAGGAAGAATCTACAGTGTGACATGTGGGTTACCCATGAGGGATAGGGTGCCTTGGTAGGCTAGAGGTTATTAAAGACTTCTGGTCCAGCTACAGGGACTTCAGATGAAAATAATTCACTATTTTATACTGTCATAGCCCAGCTTCTTGCAGGACACATAAAAAGACAGCAGCAGGATTTCAGCTCAGCTTTTCAAAGAAGCCTACAGGCATACTGTGGCAAGGACTCACCCTAGCACAGCCTACATCCAGGCTAACTCTGTGAGGGACACTAAACCCTTTCAGCAAATCTACTTGGGCTTAGCACAATGCTCACTACCCCACACTGAACACCAAGGAAGCCTTCAAAGATCAGCCAAAGCAAATACATCTGCCTGTGCAGATCCATCCCCTGAGACTCAGAGTCTCTCCTGGCAGTCATGTTAAATGCCAGTGTAATTTGACAAATTTGGCTCTGCTGCAGCCAATGGCAAGAATTTCACTGAGTTTGCTGGGTTTGGGGTTTCCACCTGCTAACCTTTATCTGTAGGCTCATCTCCAATAGCACTTGAGCTCCTTTAGTAATACAAATAGGAGCATAGCTGAATGGATGCCTTATTTTTAACCAAACTCTCCAAGCTTGTCTAAATTCCTAGACAATGTGGGGTCAAAATTCTTCTTCTTCCCTTTTCCCCCCTTCCCATTTTGTGGAAGTGGTATTTTTTCTTCTTATGTCTGAAGTCGAGGAGTGCATTACAGAGAAATTTGCCTAAGGCTTTGGGCCAGAGTTGATGAGACTTCACGAAGATACAGGAACAGGCACATGGATAGAAAAAAAGAAAGCCTGTGAAAAATTAAAATGACAAGCCTGGTTAGGGAGCAGAGATAACTGGCGATGTAGTAAAATTAATTACAGTCTGGGTTGAAGGAATTGTGTGCCTAAGACAAAATTAAAAAAAAAAAAGAAAAAAAAGGAGAAAAACCAAATAACAGCAATGAGATTATAAACCCTTTCATCATCTCTATATGGTATAACTCCCAATCCCTATTTATTATTACATTTATTATGGCATTTATTTCTATAGGGTGAGAAGTATAAATGGCAAATAAAGGAAGCAAGTGTCCAGTCAGAAGGCTTTTCTCTGTGCTTTTGATTCTGTAATGAATAACTTTATTAAGAGTGAAATTGCACCCAAAAAAATAAAATAAATTCTAGTGGTCTAGGAACTGCCAGAGAAGCCTTCACTGGATCAGGAAGGCTGCATGATGCAGCACTCCAAGGGTGGTTATGGGTAATTGGTGATGACACAGATTCACGGGGTTTTTTTCAGATTTATTTGTTTTTTGCATTTGCCAGGACTTGAAATTATTCCAGCTTTACCCTCTAAATGTAGGAAATTTTGAAGGTGATTTATTAATCAACAGCACAATGATGATTGCAAGAGGAGAGGCCAGGTACTTGGAGTGGGATCACTCCAAGATTTCAGAACATACCAGCAAAGGGTTTCTGCATGAGGATTTCTCTGTTATATCAAAACAGTGTGCTCTTGAGGGGTGGGACAGAAAGTAGGTGCTACCTGAGATATACAAGATTTCACATATCAGTTGACATGACAAAAGACAACCCAAGCCTGAGGCTACAGTTAGGGATAGTGAAATTCCTAGGAGCTTGAGGTGAACCCAGGAAGCATCTCTGGTTGACATCATAGTGCTTTTCATTGACTCACGCACACTGACCTATGTGTGTCCTTGCAGGTCTGGAGATGCCAAGAAGATATCAACAATCTGCTGCTGTCTCACCAAAACATTTCAAAATTTTCTGTTTTCAAAGAAGTAGAGGAAACTAGAGGAACAATTCCACGAGTGAGTTTTTAAAAAAAAAAGAGAGAGAGAAGATAGTTTATTTTTGAAACTGGAAGTTAAAATCTCTCATGAAGGAGAACAATTTGGGGAGATTTTTACCTTGCCCTTTTGTTTTCTTTATTTATTTTTCTCATTCTTTTTTCTTTCACTTTTATAGACTCATAGACTGGTCTGGGTTGGAAGGGACCCCAAAGATCATACAGTTCCAAACCCCTGCCACAGGCAGGGCCACCAACCTCCAGTCCTGGAACTATGAAAGATTGCCCAGGACCCCACCAAATCTGTCCTTGAACACCCCCAGGGATGGGGCACCCACCCCCTCTCTGGGCAGCCCATTCCAGCCCCTCACCACTCTCTCTGTTAAAGAAGTTCCCCCTTATATCTAATCTAAATCTTCCCTCCTTCAGCTTCAATCCATCCCCCTTGTCCTGCCATTGTCTGCCCTTGGATAAGCAAAGAGAAGAAAAGGAGAAGGGAAGAAGGAAAGAAAGAAAAACCACAGTGTTTTCAAATTAGATTTTAAAAATTATGTATCACTCCCTTTAACACTTAGCTTTATGCTCAAGATGAGTTTTGACAAAAATATACCAAACAAAACTGGAAGACAGGGTGAAAGAAAAATCTGACTCTGAGCTTCTGTTCCTCTCTCTTGGTCTCCATCTCAGTGAATCATTTTCTCTTAAAATGCTCCCAGCATACTGTCAACTTTGCCTCTGATGTTTCAATTCGAAGTTTTTCCTTCACATTACAAGCTAACTGAAAAATAGTCCCTGCTAGTGATGAACCTGGCTCAATTACAGGAAGGAACAAAAGCCATAGCAGAAGATAGCACATATTCTAGGTAACCCCCTGAATAATTTCTGTACTGTATCAGACCAGACTAAGTCCTCGTACTGAGGACTGCTGGTGTTGGATTCCTGGGGCAGAATATAAGCAAAAGGCAAAGATGAAATGAACATCCCTTGGATTTACTTTGAAGCAAGAAGAGACTTCTGGGAATGGTGGTTGTTCCTAATGACCTTTGGATGGACATGTCATCTCTCAACATTTTTTCAAAGTGCAACATTACATGACATTCCTGTTACACTCGATTATCTGTAGTTAATAAAGAAGTTATTTCTGCTTTTATTTTAAACATTCTGCCTGATTTTCCAGTTTTTTTTACCTGTTAAATAGTGAGTAATCCTTATTCTAGATATCTCACACATTCTTCATTGCACTCAGCTCTTTTCCAAGTTCTGTGTGAGTCCTGTGTGATGCAGGGACCTCACTTTCACTTCATGTGAAAAAAAGGAGAATATATATATATATATATATTCAGTCATCCTGCAAAATCCTTCCCTTTGGATTTTTGCTGTTAGCCCTCATCCAGTTAGACCTTAGATGTGTGAGCTAAGGGCACAGTCACCCTAGGATCACTCTGTGCTCAGCAGTGGGAAGTAACTGGTGTTTCCAGAGAGGGGTTCAGTTTTCTCTGGGAAAAATAATTTCTCTGAGGCATTGATTGTGGAGTGAGACTGGGCTGCTAAGGACCCTGGTCTTGTTTCCTCAATTAGAAAGCTAAATTGTAACATCAGGGATGAAATATTTTAATACTAAAACCAACTACTTTAATTTGGGATCAGTAGAGAAAGAAGAACAGTAACAGGTGACATGAACAGAACAGTGGTGTGGAGAAGGATCTCTGCAGGGGCACTGTGGAAGAGGGACTCAAGCCAGATCAGACTGCATTTATCAGAGGCAGGAGCTACATGAGAGCTGAGCACGGAGCATGTGCTGAAATGCTCTGCTGCTCTGGGTGTAGATCATCTCATTCATCTCCCAGTAGGTCATTTGCCAATCCCTGGGGACGGGTTAGGTGTGGTTGGATTA
Organism: Laterallus jamaicensis coturniculus; assembly: GCA_022605575.1. Classification (NCBI taxonomy): domain Eukaryota; kingdom Metazoa; phylum Chordata; class Aves; order Gruiformes; family Rallidae; genus Laterallus; species Laterallus jamaicensis. Next base: position 3,103,627 of record JAKCOX010000066.1, read on the forward strand.
ATTTGTGCCTTCCTTCCTGATGCACCTCTGCGTTCCAAAGTATATTAAAGATGAAGCTGGTGCCCAAGACACACCAAGTCTCACAGCCGTCAAAGGGAACAATGCTAAAAATATCCCAACCTTGCTCTCCCTCCCCCGCTTCGACCGTCTCTCCATGTCTAGGTGCTGACAAAAGTTATTTGTCGTATTCCCTTCATTCGGTGAGTGACAGGAGACTGGTGTCAAGTGAGAAAATGAAATGTAAATTTTATTAAACACCTTCTCATCTCTGTGTATCAATCCAGATTCCAGCCTAACACAGCAAATCAAATCCTGTCTTCACCAGGCCTGAGGGCACACAAAGAATCATTTCTCCTTAATACCATTCCCTCCTAGTAAAATATTTTTCTGTTTAGTAAATGAAAATTTAAAATGCAAACCCTATTTTAATCCCAAAGAAAAGATGTGCATTGCAGGGAGAAGGATGCTATATTTCATTCTGTTATGCCTCATGCTTTCTTCTTGTTTTCAGACACAGTAATGATGATTAGCTGATGCATAAATTGCAACTCGCTTTTCAGACTTGCCCATCGGGACTTTTTATCTTCATGTCCACCACTGGGCTTAGTAGCTTACCAGTCCAAGGATGAGTCAGTATCCACTTGTTTAATGTAAAATTGCATGGTAAATTGTATGATATACTGAATTCTGCAACACTATTCCCAAGTGAAAGGCATCAGAAGTTCTTCGCTGCGTGTCCTTATACCTCTTTTTCTCTGAGGATGAGAGTCTTGGTCCACTGTGAGAGGTTAAACTGTCAGAAAATGAAGCTTTAAATTCAAGGCTTCTTGTTGCTGGGCAAAATCATGGTTGATTTGACTTTCTTGATACTCACAGACAGAGCATAAACCAATTCATTTCTTCTGCGTGAAGGCTTTTATATTTGTTTATCTAGGCTGAGTAGACGTTGCAATTAAGATAGAGAAAATACATGTATGAGATAAACCCTGAACACAAAACAGATTTCCCTTTAGTCCCAAGCAGTGGCACTGGAGAATGTTTTTATCAAAGTCATTGGTTAACCAGCCCTTCATCTTAGTGCCTGATGCTGGAAGCACTGGACCATTGCTGTTTGAGACACTCATTGGAGGAGAAAAAACAAGACCACCTACCTTTTGTCTACACTTATTACCCCTAATTATTAAAAGTTAGGTGTCTAGTCTAATCTAATTCTCCCTTGTATGTAGTTATTATAGTCAGGTGTGTACTCAGAAGGGTACTTCACTTCCTTTTTTATACACAGCTATTGCAGGACATGCTGAATCGCCCTGTGGAAGCGGTTGTGTCTCTGCAGGTGTTAACTGAGTAACTGAGATGAGATGATTGACTTCTAGCCTCGTCAAGCAGGCATTTCAGCTCTATCTGGCTGCTCACTTCCTACTTCCACTGAGCTCTGTCACTGATCAGTTCCCAATTCGTCATGAGTTATTTTCTGATGGGAAAAGTACAGATACAGCACAAGTAAATGTCTTGTGGCAATTTTTCCCTCTGCAAACAATTCCCTACTCTGTATTTGTCCCTGCTAGCAGCTACTCATCCACTACCATCTTACCTTGGAGGTGGGGGGTGCTGGAATTGCCTCATTCCCCTACCTAAGGAAGCCTCTAAAAGGTTACATGAGCCTTCTCATGACCCTGGGAGATAAATGCAAGGTCAACCAAATTTCCCATCCTGAAAGTCCAGCAAGAATTGCCTACAGAACTTCATTTCAAGAAGGCCGAAGAATCGTGCAGTCCCCAAAAACTCTGGGAAAAAAATTGTAATCATTCTAAAGGTAATGTTTTCATAATGTAGAAGAAATTGCCATCTCTGGTATCGCTTTTAAAATTCAGGTTTTCTCTTAAAATAGAAATAGTAGGCTACTGTTAACCCTAATCTCTGCTTTTTCTGACCCCTTTTGGAGGAAAAGCTATGCCATTGCCATGACTCAGGGAAAGATGACATGAAGCAGGGAAGAATTAAACAACTCACTGAAGTTTGCACTAGGGACAAGTGGAAAATAGATCAGCAGATACACCCATTTCCCTCGGCTTTCTGTCTTCGGACAAAGTCACTACACCATTTCTGTTCCCTAAGCCTGTTTCAGAGAGGAAGATGGAGACATGCAACACTGAAAAAGTAATGCAGGGCAAGACTTGCAGCTTATGTGTTAGGCTGGATATTAACTCTCCCCAGTTTAAGTCTGCATCCTGCCACCAATTCCCCTCTCCGACCTTAGGCCACTCATTTAATGTCTCTGCCCCTCAGCTCCTCATGTGCAAAATGAAAATGCAAATACATCTTTTCTCCCTACCTCAGTCCACTTTGCCGGCTCAGGCTTCAGGGTCCTAAGCACTGAGGCTGTTTCTAATTAATTGTTTTCCAAACGTAGTTGAATTCTGGCATCCAAGTTACCATTTAAACCATCCTTAAATAGAAGGGTAATCATAGTGATAGTAACAGTGATACTGATATAGAAGCAGAGATAGAAATAAATAGGAATTCAAATAGGAATAGAAATAGGAATAGGAATAGAAATAGAAACAAAAAAGTGTACCTAGACTGTTTCGCTTGCAAAGTGCTGAGGGTTAAAGAAAAAAAGGAAAAGGAAAGTGCAGTCCGTGCAGAAGAGCTGTCATGTCACACGGACTGTCAGCTTCCCTAATATCACCAATCCCTCCTCCGCCTCACCAACTTAAATTCTCCCATGCCTCAAGGTAGACGGCTGTTGGGACTCGGTGCTCTAGATACATCCACACCGGAGATCAGTCATTTCACACTGCCAGTGGGCTTCTTTACTATTCTAATACAGAACCGATTGCACACTATGACTAATAATGTTGGCTGTATGAAAGAATTATTTATATAGAGACTGAGAAAGGCCTCCTTGGATTTCTAGACAGGACAGTCTTGATTTGGAGAGAGCAAAGCATAAAATAACTTCGGGGCCATTTCAGACTGCCGTAGACTCCGGGAGACAAGTCGACAATTGGTGCTTGAATTTGAAGCTGCAGATATGTACGCTGTGGCAAACCCTCTTCCCTCATACCCTAGAGTCCCCCAGCCTCAGAAATAAAGAAGGGACATCTAGTGAATGCCAGTCAACACATGCTTATGGAAAATAGGTCCTGTCAAACTAAATTGACAGCTCTTTTTCTGATGAGATTACAAGTTCAGTTGATAAGGATAGCTGTATTCAAGCAATAGGCATCTGTGAAGCTTTCAACCTGCTACACCGTGACGTTTTGATTAGAAAATTAGAAAAAAAATACGCAAAATTAACTTGGTGCACCTTAAGTGGATTAAAAATAGGCTGACAGCCTCAAAACGTGTTTACAGGGGTTACTGTTGAGCAGGTCTGTTTCTAGTCTGGTCACAGAGAGATCAGGTTTTGTCCTGATACTATTTTAATAATGTCTTATCTATAGATACAAAGGTAATCTAAAAGTTGGTACTTGGCCAGTTGGCTGATGAGATGAAGGGGATGATAAATAAAATAAGAGGACAGATCCCTTATGTTGCAAGCTCAGTGGATCAACCATATTCTCACAAATTAGGTACATATTATTATAACACTAGAAAAAAATATATTTAAGGATAGAGGTTGCATTTATCAGGCAGAGTTTCTTTTCTGACAGCTGGTGACTGAAGACAGCTTGTCATCGTGATAGATAATAACTAAAGATGATTTTTGTCAGGATAAAGGTCTTACAAAGGACCTGATGTTATTTTGCTGCATAGACACAAAGCTTTAAATAAGAAGAGGGTGCTTTTATTCCAGGACTGATACTGCTTCTGTGTTTGATGTCTGCAGTCAAGAAGTTGTTTATAATTTTGTAGAGGTTTCACGAAGGAAATAGTGCATAGCAAAGAAAAAAAAATAGAAGGGATTTAAAATGAGTTGAAAATTAAGTGTAACCGGTGTAAATTAGTGATTTAGGCTTTTCTCTGCAGTCAGGAATGGGTACCTGCAGAAGATGCCTCACCTTGCATCTCTTATCTTAGTTTTACAGTGGAATAAAACAGCTCTGAAAGTACTGATCTTATGACATGGTCAGTCTAAAAATACCTGTAGGTGAAACAGAATTTTGAAAATATTTTTTTCTCTGTTGCATAGGCAAGCCATTATTAAGCTAGGCAAATTCAGAGTGGAACTAATGGGATGTTGAGTGAGGATATTAGCAAATTAGTAGGGGAGGGGGAGGTTGTGGGAGATCTTTGCCAGACTTTTGACTAGAAGACTAAATGTTTTTATTTGAATGCTTCACCCTGCCCCTGCACAAAACATAGCCCATAAGTCTGTATAGTTGGAGCAGAAATTTAGTCAGAGCTGCCCTGTGACTTGTCCTCAGGGAGGCTTTTAAGCACTAGGAGCCTGAAGGGGGTTGCAAACTACCCAAAGGTCTCTGCAGTTTGTCTCTGTATGCACCATCACCCTCAACAGTAGACAAAAGAGAACAGCATCATCCCTGAGGATTTCCTCTGGCTCCTGGACTGGCCCAGGAACCTCTTTTTGTCTTTCAGATGTCCCATCCTGCATTCTTTTCCCATCCCTCTTCATTTTTCCAAAGCCCTGGAAAAGCCAGGAGAGACATAAGGGCTGAGATATTTCTTGCAAGATTGATGGTGGGGGAGATGCAAAGAGGAAATAGGAAAAAGAGGGATCTCATCCCTCATCCTGGGAGAAGTGTGCTGAGGGTGGCAACACTGTGTCCCACAGCAGCAAGAAGATGGGAGAGAGCCTGGGAAAAGAAGCAGGGCAGCAAAGGAGCACCTCTGATACCAGTTCTCTTTTCCATCCAGAGCTGATTCAGCCCTCTGGTATCCCACACAACTAAGTCTTTCCTGTCATCTGAAAAATTTTTGGTAAGCGATTTTGAAAGCTCTGATTGCATTATTAGGAAGCTGAGACATGTTTTTTCTAATGAATCTCAGGACTTTCTCCTCACAAGGTTTCTCTCAATGCAAGAGATGTTTCCAATGAAGATGCTGTCTCTGAAGGAACAAAGAAACCTGTGTCTCTTTTGGGCTGACTCCGAAGCCCATCCAGGTCCATGAGGTCCACTCTCTGGACATGCAGGTTTAGATAAGGTCTAAAAGGAAACCATGGCTAATTTACAGCTTATGTTTATGCTGAAAATAATAAAGAAAATTAAATAATGCCAGCTACAAGCCTCCTTTCAAAGCCATCCATTAGGTTAGCTCCTTCTTAGATCTGTGGATTGCAAACAGTTGTGAAATACAAACTGTGATGCCAAAGACAGTTTAGTAACTCCAGCTTCAAATAAACACACACATTACTAAAATTCGAAAGAACTACATATTCTGCAGTGAGAATTATAATGGGCAGACCAGAAAACCTCAGCTCAGACATAAACTTGCTTTTCAGTTTAGCTCTGGCCCCACTCTGTTAAAAATTGGAAAGACTCCCTTGCATTAAGCCATCAAATTCCTCCTCTGCTCTACCAAGACATGACATATGCAAGACTCATTAATATTGCTTAATAAAATAGACATATTATAGGAATGAGTACAGATTAGAATCATATTCTTGTATTAAGATTGCTGCAGAGGCTAAGCCAGTACTGCTCTGATCTTAATCATCATGGATATTTCAGAGATAAAAGAAAACCAAGACTATCCTTTAAAGCCACTACACATATATGCTCCCTACACCTCTCAGGATGTTTGGTTCAGTGAGGCAAATATCCTTCATCTCAAGGTTTATTTATTGGTTTATAATATTCCTGGGTTGCATAACGGAGAGATGTCTACTAATACTCTAGAGAAAGCAGGATTTCTCATGAATTTTATACGCATAATTTCCTTTGGGAAGTGCTGAGTATGATACTTCCTGAAGGACTCTGTGGAAAATTCATGTAAATAAGGCAAAATGAATGCATGGCTCAAGCCTGCAGTTATCTTGTGAACAGTGTTTTGTGAAATGAACACACAGAGGTCTTAAGATGTGGTCATTTTCTCTACACACAATGGGCTATGGTATATTAAAAGCACTTGCTGGTCCACGCTCATGAGGTGACTGATCAAGATATTCTTCACAGAGGAAAAACATGCCTTTCTGGCACCACATAGAAGATTACCCTGCACTGTGCTATGGTGCATGTAGAATCAGTTTGGACTGACAAGAGTCATAGAATCATAGAATGGTTATGGCTGGAAAAGACCTTCACTATCATTGTATCCAACCACCTATCCAGCTCTACTAGGTACCTCACCAGACCATGTCAACAAGTACAACATCTACTCTTTTTTTAAACACCTCCATGGATGGTGACTCAACCACCTCCATGGGCAGCCTGTTCCAATATCTGACAATCCTTTCAGTAAAGAAATTTTTCTTAATATCCAACCTAATATCCTCTTGTCCTGCCACTAGCTACCAGGGACTGACCCCCACCTCACTGCAACCATCTTTTAGGTAGTTGTAGAGAGCGATGAGGTCTCCACTCAGTCTCCTTTGCTCCAGACTAAAGAATCCCATCTCCCTCAACCACTCCTCATAAGATTTGTCTTCTAAACCCTTCACCAGCTTTGTAGCCCTTCTCTGGACACGCTCAGGCATCTCGATGTCCTTCTCGTAGTGAAGGTCCCAAGACCTTATCCATGAAGTACATACTAATAGCATCATCATCTTGTGGACTGTATGCTGTATATATCCTTTCCTTATACCTTCTGATCAGGGGGTTGTGCCATTTGGTGTATAATTACATTGACCTCCGCAATGATGCTTCTTGAAACTGCATCTCCACGAAACCAGGACTCGGAAAGTTCAGCAGGGACAAACCCCATTCACCCCATGCAGCCAAAACCTCTGCTGCCTGTACCAAGCACTACTGGTCAAGAGCGACTCATTTCAGTCTCTCAGCACCTACAATGCAGCTCTGCTTTTCTAATGTGCTTTCCAAACAAGGATATCCACATTATCTCAGAGATACAGATGAAGGCAGCCCCATGGTTTCGTGTGAGCAATGCAGTAGAGATCTAGTGCAGCAGTTTGCTCATAGGCACACAGAAAAAAGGCAGAAAAAAAAAAGCAGTTATTAATTTAATAACCAGAATTTCACTCTTCCTGCTTAGCACCCACATTATTTAAAACTTCCAGTAGGAAAAAGGTTTGCAGAGTTTACATATCTATCTATGTAGCTTGTGAAAGGTCTTATGGGGAGCGGCTGAGGGAACTGGTGCTGTTCACCTGGAGAAAAGGAGGCTGAGAGAAGATCTTTTCACTCTTTGCAACTACCTGAAAGGAGGTTGTGGCCAGGTGAGGGTTGGTCTCTTCCAAAATAACAAGCGACAAGACCAGAGGAAATGGCCTCAATATGCACGGGGAGGGGGATGGAAGGGTAGATTGGATATTTAGAATAATTTCTTCACCAAAAGGGTTGTCAAGCTGCCCCGGGAAAGTGGTTGAGTCACCATCCTTGGAGGTATTTACAAGATGTATAGATGTGTCACTTAGGGACGGTTTAGTGGTGGACTTGTTCGTATTTCACGATTTTATAGGTCTTTTCCAACCTAAATGATTTTATAATTCTATGAACTTTCCTTTCTGACTTAGTTCTGATAACCAGAATGACTGTGGAAGATACCAGATTCCATACTGAATACCTAAATAAGAATAACTAAATTTTAAATTCTTTTTAATGGAAATTTAAATATTCAGCTAAATTTGAACCATTTCATGGGGAGTATCTGTCTTCTTCAACCATTTTTCTGTTAAAATATTTGTCTACAGGCAAGTCTTATTTTTCTGGAGTAGAGCGATACTTCTGCATCTAGCTAAAATAGTAAAAATACCTAAAAAGATTAAAATTGAAAAAAAATCTTTTTAAAAAATTATTTCTGGAAATATTTATAAGAGACTATGAAATTAATAAGTGCACTTTTCCCACTGAACTTTACTCAGGTGTTTAGTATTGCTCTATGGCCAAAAGCCACAGTTGATACATTTTCAACAATTATTTTGAATGAAAATAGACTGGGAATTTTTGGGGTTAGGCTGTGTAAGGGTCCTATATCCTACATTTCATTTAATGGTGGGCAAACTGAATCAAAACTCAAGATTTTTTTTCTCTAATAAGGCCTCAAAAGCTTCAAGGCAACAGACACACCTCAAGTTTTATTCTGTCTAACAAAATATCTTCTCATAGCTTAAATTCCTATTCTCAAAATACAGCCTGGAGACCAATGCAGAGGGAAAAAAATAAAATGGAATAATGTAAAAATCCATATTCAGGACAAATAAGTGAATCCTCAGAGGAGGTAAGCAGGCACAGAGGAGCTCTTGTGATTTACACCAGCTGAACATCTGATGCCAAATATCACTAATGAAGTCACCAAGCCAAATAACGCACCCATCCTATTCCCTTATAATCATTCCAATGCCCCTTACAGCTGTTTCCAACTGTGTCTCTGATCTCCTTGCTAAGACATTTAAATCTCCTGTTTCATTTGCATGGTTATCCAGTGAAATAGCTCCTAGTGTTTCTTTTCTTGTTTGCAAAACTGAAGAGAGGGGGGAGGAGAAAAGGGGGGGTGGGGGTGGTGTAGAAATTCGAGGATTTATCTACATGCAGGGAAATTATTCAAATCTGACAACTTACTTTTGTTCCACGAGAGACTAGCTTGGAGGCTTGGACTCTCACGGGGGCAGATAGCCTTTTTTGTAGAGTCTTGCTGTTATTAGTATTTCATCATGTTTGGCATCCAGTGTTGTGCTGTATTTCCGTACGATGGAGTTGGCTGAACTGGAAGGACCATGGCTTTCTTTTGTTATAAGTGGGTTGTTTTCCTAAGTCATTAGGTTCAGCAGATCAAGAACTCTGCAGGAAATCTATCTCCAGGGCAGTTGGGTTGTGGAAATAAAGAGTGAGACCCAGCAAAGAACCTGAAAGAGACACCTTGTGATGGGGATATAAGAATAACTTGACTGGTCCACATCAAAGCTTCATTTAGTCTAGGGACTAATAGTGGCCAGAGTGCCAAGGGAGTAACAGAACAAGCATGACGCCAAAGTTTGATATTTTCCTGGTGTAGTCCCATACACTCCTGTGATTTGCAGCTGAGAGGAAGTCCATTTCTATTTAATATTCTTTGATGATCTCTTCTCATTTAATTGTCCTACTGGACATAAGATTTACGTGCTATCTTGTCATCACATGGCAGTGAACACATCAGTAAACTGATGTATTCTCTGAAGAAATAGTTCTTTTCACTGTTTCAAACCTGTGTCTTGAGCTTTCTATCTTATACTCTCTAGTGTGTTTACTGGAGGAAAGAGTGAAGGGTCATTCCCTGTCCACCCTGTTCTATCTTCGCCCTCATTCCCCCTTCTCTCTGCACATTCCTTTGCTGGATGAGTTGGTCTACTCAATTTGTAGCTCTGCATTGAAGACAAGGGGACTATGCACTAAAAACAGGACATTTTGGAGAACTGAAGAGCCAAATTTTTATTGGTGGTTCAGTGCCTGTAAGGAATATGTATATTTTGTTTAATATCAAGCCATATATCCTGAATTCATACATTATCTTCTACTTTTACCTGCTGCACTCCATTTCATATGTTTTTCAACCCATCTTTTTGTCTTACTGTTGATTCCTTGGTCTCCTTCTCCTTCAGCAACTCCCAGTACCCTTTTCTCCTGGACAAATGATCTACTGTACTTGGTTCTTGTTTTCTTCCTACAGCACCTACTGAATTACTCCTTGAACAAGTCTGCAGTGTCCTCTGTACAGTGATGTGCCTGACCATGTAAAATAAAATAAACAAAATACACCTAAATAAATCTTAAGATATAGAAAAGAAGTTGAATACAAGCATCACTCTCATATACTCTATTCATTTTCTCACCATCTTCCAAATTCTTTTCTCTCTGATTATTCTGACTTGTCTTTTTTACTCAGGCAGAAAGCTAAAATCCAATTTTATTAAGCCAATTGCATCTCCTGGAGCACAGATTTCTGTGAGCAATAAGTCCAGTCCATGTGGTTCCTGAATCCCTTGTTGAGATATATCATAAGACGCTTGGGGTATAACTATGGCCGCATTTCATCAGGAGGAATCTGCTAACAGAGTCTTTAGCAGACCTTATATCCTGCAGCATCCTAAATTCCTTTCACACTACACCCCAAGGTATGCAACATACATTCACAGCGTGATGCAATAAAAAACATTACTCTGGCCATAAGGCAGACCTCAGATTGAAGGGGGAAAAAAATTTTTTAAAAAGTCATGTCTTGGGGCCATGGAGGCATCTCATGGGATCATAAGAAGTTGTAACTGTGGTGTTGTGTGGATTAGATAGTTTCGTTTCAAAGAGGTTTGTCCTAAACTGTGCAAACACAAGCCATGTTGGGGGTACCAGATCTCAAAACCAGATCTCACTCCTTCACCCTTTCTCCTTTAGCACTGTAAACATATTTTAGATGGGTTAGATCAGAATAAGTCTTTATGTTCCCCCAGTGATAGTTGTTTTGGAGAGGAAAACACAAGATTTCATTATACAGGTGTGCTGAGCTGTTGCACTGGAGAAATTGCATCCAGCCTTGGGATGATGAACTAACTGTGTTTCATTTTATTTTGAAAGGACCACACAGTGCTGAGTGTTTTCTGTGAATAAACAGCAGCATGTCACCAGTACCCAAAAAGAGGTGCTGTCAACACACATGCCTCAGCGCATTGCTAAGGGGACCCTGGAAAGTCCAGCCACTTCTCTTGCTCCTGTCTTCAGTGGCACCACCTTTATTAAGAAGCAAATACTAAACAGACACTCAAAAGGAGGTACCCCTAAAAGAAAAAGAAAAACAAGTCAGAGAAAGGGATGTACACTATTTACTCCCTCAGCTGCAAATCAGCATCGAATTGGAGTCTAAGTGCGTATTAACATTCAGCTGGCTGTTACTGCGAGCCATAATAGACATGAGCATTGACTAGACCCAATATTAGTGATGGTGCTGGGAAGCCATCCTTGCTTTTGGCTGCCTGAAGGCAGTAGTGATCCCCTGCTTGTCCTATCTGTCAGTCTATTTGATCTCCAAATGAATTGCTTTTGATAACAGCTATATAAATGCAGAACTGTTCCGCTGGGCCTTCTTAAATGAGACTCCTCTCTTTCATCTCCCAGTCATTTCAAAAAGCAGATAGACTTGTTAGAGGTTTTTAATGCAATGATTTATGTTTTATCTTGCCTGGTTTGAGGCAGCATTTATTTAGCACTAAATTCTTCCCAAGCCTATATGTGAGGGAGAAATGCTTCAATACAATATTTGGGACTTAAAATAGTGGGTCTGTGTGCATATGTGTATGTGTGAGCACTCGTGTGTGTGTGTGTGTGTGTGTGTGTGTGTGTGTGTGTGTACTCTGCTTCATCAGAGAGAAATAAGTGAGGCACTTCCTTTTAGGAACTCAGTGGTCTAATTCACTTGGGTCATTGTACCTCCAGCTTAATTGAGAGAAACAGGAAGGAAACACAATATTTGATCTAACTAGTAGCATTCAGTTTAGGACAAATAACAAATACTTTGAGAGCAAGAGAGTGATAGAAATGATTAATCTTTATTAAGGTCAATAATAAAAAAAAAATCTAACTCTATTAGCATTTCTTAATATTGACAAAAGTCCACTATTAGGCATGGGTTGTCTATCTTTTTCATTATTCATTTAATTCTCCTTGCTGAATGAGGGTATGCAGATATTTGTGTGTAAAGATCAGGTGAAATGTTGAATTTTAAGAAATAAGCAATACTCCTGATGATGTCACTTTAATGGAAAGAACGGAGGTCCTTTGGATCAATCCAGGAACATCCATCCAAACTGCATGCAAAGGATGAAACAAAATTTGAGGCCTGGGCATATACTTTTTTACCTTTCTTTTACTGTAATAGTCATTGCATTGGTGCTACAACTCAGCCTGTTTATTCCAGTTGTTAAAGCCTAAATTGTGATGGAACATGCACAATGAATGGAAGAGAAAGTTCTTTTAAAAAATTGACCTAAATATCTTTGGGACAAAGAACCCATGCTCTAAAGAAACTGATTTTTCAAAGTAGTGAAGCTAGTTCACCTGTCACTGTGTTACGTAGCATATCATTCTCTCTAATGAGAAATAACTGATACATTCAGAAACCTCCTTTCTGCCATGGAAATAAATAATACAATAAAAGGAGCTAAATGAAAAAAGGAAAATACGTGTAATTTAAATCATCTGTTTAAAATAAGGTAATATCTTTGATGCAACAAGGAATTGAGAGGTAATAGGAAAATTAGCCCATTTTTCTTTGAAACGACAAAGCTTATTTTTTGTCTTGAAAAGAAAAGGGAGATTTAGGCTAGCACCAGGCAGAGGAGAGACTGGATTCTTCCACATCTCAAGTTCAGGTTGAAACAGAAATGTGCTATACAGGATGCCTCCAAGAGTTTATATATCCCACTAAGTTTAGACAAATACTTGACGTTGAAGCTCGAGAGACACCTATTTCTCATCACTAGCTACAGAGACAGTTTAAGGATGTTAAACTACATAGGGCTTCCTCCTTACTTTTCCCTTCCTGATGCTGCTTCAGTTAGTTAAAAAAGCTAAGTAATGTCTGGAAGAAAGAAAGAAAGAAATCCTGAATAACCTAAAGGTTTAGAGACTATCCCGAAAGCTCCAGCCCAGTTAACCCAGATTCATTGAGATCCTCTATCATACTGGTTCCAGGTTTTGTTGATCCTTCCCCAACTTTGTGTCACAACTGCAGTTTTGTCCTGGGTGAATTGTCTAGAAGTGGCATATGCAATAAGAATATTTTCCTCTTTTTGTTTTTCTTGATGATGCCTAAATCTCTAAATCTATTGTGAAAATCATCATCATCATCATCATCAGGACTGTGGAATGCTGTTTTCTCCTTCTTGAATTCTTGTAAGAATTTGCCAACTGTAACCCACATCCTCAGATAATTTCCACTGTCTTGGATTTGCATTTCCTAGAAAATAAAGGATTCAAAGAATCTCAATTCTATTAGGTTCATTTATTTAGCAGGAAATAAAACAAAGAATCAGTGCTACACTACAGTATCATTATATATCATGTATCATATATATTTCTCCACATATTTGAAGAGAACTTAACTTAGGTGCTAAGTGTCCAAAACCACTCGTGATGGTATTACCCATCAGGTGGCCAGTGACCACCTTCCTCAGTGCTGCACAACAATACCTCCTTAGCTTAAACTTTTGAGACACACTGCAACCCCTGGAAACTGCAGTCTGGTGGATCAAATATGCAATATGTACTCATCTTCCTATCCTAAAATTCTCCCAAACATGTAAAACAAATATGTACAGAAACAGAAAATTGTGTTCCTTTGGATATCATAAATCTAGCAATTTGCCATTAATATTAAAAAGCAGTTTCCTGCCAAAGGATACTTGAAAATGCTGTCAAAGCGTTGCACGCCTAGACTGTATTTGTATTTATATTTGTTAATTTGTTATTATTAAATAAAAACCCCAGAAAATTCAGAAGGCATTTTTTCTCCATTCTATTATGGATAGTATGAATTGCCAAAATATAAAAGTAATATTGGAACAAGAATAGCATTGATGTTGCCCATGAAATTAATTTTTAATCCATATATATATATATATATATATTCTGAATATTTTTCTGAGCTAAGAAGTCTATAGAACAATCAACTGACATTTGTTTCATGACTGCAGAAATGCCTCCATGTCAAATGCAACTATTGCAAGGGACATCTATCCAGAAGCAGGAAGACTAGTGTCCAGCAGGAGTGATCATACCCCTGTACTCAGTGCTGATGAGGCTGCACCTTGAGTACTGTATTCAGTTTTGGGCCCCTCACTACAAGAAGAACATTGAGATGCCTGAGCGTGTCCAGAGAAGGGCTACAAAGCTGGTGAAGGGTTTAGAAGATAAATCTTATGAGGAGTGGCTGAGGGAGCTAGGGTTCTTAAGTCTGGAGCAAAGGAGACTGAGTGGAGACCTCATCACTCTCTATAACTACCTAAAAAATGGTTGCAGTGAGGTGGAGGTTGGTCTCTTCTCCCTGGTAGCTAGTGACAGGACAAAGGGAAATGTCTGGAGTTGCATCAGGGGAAGTTTAGTTTGGATATTAGGAAAAATTTCTTTACTGAAAGGATTGTCAGATATTGGAACAGGCTGCCCATGGAGGTGGTTGAGTCACCATCCTTAGAGATGTTTAAAGCAAAAGCAGATGTTGTACTTGTAGACATGGTGTAGTGTAGGGCTGGATAGATGGTTGGACTTGATGATCTTGAAGGTCTTTTCCATTTGTAACCATTCTATGATTCTGTGATACTCTCTCCTTCTTTTACATTAAAGGTGATATATTATTTTCATATAGAAATATTTTCAGAAAATAATTTTTCTAAGCACTTTTGTTCTTAAGGAATAAGAGTAAATTGGTTATCATGCTTTAAAAAACCCACTTATGTTAACAAAAAAAAAAAATGAATACTTTTTTAGAAAAATGTCCTGTTTGGAGAGCTCAGGTTTCTAGTGGAAGAGATCTAAATTGTGTGTGGAAGAAAAAATAGAAAGCTTGTAGAGAAAATAATCCAGTGGGGAAAAAAATTGCCACTTATCTCTATCCCTGTAAAAATGTTCTCATTGCTGCTCTTACTTATTTGCCATTTACAGTAGTTTAGGAACAGTTAGGGATACAAACATTTTGTATCCTGTATGCACCAGTACTGTCCAAGATAGTAAGGAGTAGAGGAACCTTTGAGCAGATACTGTGGCTCCTTGAATGGGATGCATCTAGTTCTCTTCATCTTCAGGATGTGAACAGCTACATTGTGTTTAGTTCCCGTGCTAGTTTTGGCATCTGTTCTTTGCAACACCATTGTATGAAGTAGACTTGATCCCAGGTGGAGGAAAGTTTAATATTGGATTGGTCAGGGTCTCAAGCCCAGGTAACTGCACCAGATTGGCAATACTGTTAAATTCAAAGGGCAGATAAATAGACAAACTAGGAGTGTGATGGTAAAATCCTGGCCTGGGAGGTCAGGGAAGAGCTCCCCTAGACTTTATGTGTTTTAGAACTGTCCAGGCCTTATCTCGTCTTTGTAGATCAGTGTTAAATCTGCAACACAGTCAAACTTTAAGATTACACTTCAAGGAATGGGAAAAAAAGTCGAGGTTTCAACTTGAGCTAAAGTTAATGTACATATGTGATTTACAGAAATGAGACAAAATCTGCCCTTGGTGTCACTAATCTTCTTATGTCTACTTTGTCTTGCACAGCCATGATCGAGGGCTCTTGAAGCCTGTTACATTCCAAAGAACTTGATCCAAATGTAGTTGAAACCAGGAAGAATACCCTCACAAATTCTCCTCACCTTTGGATCAGAGAAGACCAAAGAGCATAGGCTCTGTGTGTGCAATAACATGAAATGGTTCCAGAAATCATTCCTGACCTTGAAACTCCACCACTGAGAGGTAACAGCGATTCCTGGACTGGGAATTATTTCCAATAGGAATATTATGGGGGGGCCACACAGTGTTTGGGGATCGAGAATTCTTATAATGGATGTGGCCAAACATTATGAATTGGTGTGAGGGACTCTGAACAGTCAGGGCAAATTTAATTCAATATTAGACATATCACCAAGGTTGCTCTAGGAGGTGGGCATAGGTAATCCACGTGCTTCCATTGGTCTTGTATGATTTCAAAAGAGGAAGTGAAGTTTCAAATCCTTATAACAGATCTACAGAATATAAAGAAGGTTATATCAAGAAAGAACTTCTGCTTTTTGTGAAGTTTAGCATACAGAACAGATGATAGAGACTTTTTGAAAACTTTAAAGATTATTTAAGAGTCACAAAGCTGAAGTGTTATTTGTCACCCTTGGCATATGAGAAACTACAGTACAGAGAGACTAAATCGTGGGGTTTATATTGTATTTATGTATACAGACATGTATATATACATGTATACATTTATATATTGGAGCTCCTGGCTGCTATAGAGGACTCTGTAACTGGGCAAGTTTCTAAAGAGCACAGTATGCTGAAAAGATGGCCTTAAGCATCACAATAAAAGCTGAGTGCTGTTGATGGCAGTAGAAAAACATGAAAATGTTCAATTTAAAATGTCTTCTGGTTGACAAATGTTTCTTAAATTGGAGTTTTCTATAGGAAATGTTTCTTATGAGAAAAATGGTTTGCATTTTGGCAACCAAAAATTGGCCAGAATTCAGGGTTTTTTTCTTCAAGTATTGGCTTCCTGACAAAATTTTAAATGCTTTCCAAGGCTATCAGAAAATGCAAAATTTCAAGTTTTTCTCTAAATGCTCCTTTAGAATAAAACACCTTTTCTATCTGCTGTAGGGATGCAACAAGGAAGCTAATGTAAAGCCCTGTTGAGGAAAAGGTGAGAGGCACATCAGGAACTATCCTTAAATAACACATCCAGAGTGTCCAAGAAAACTGTGGCTAAATTAGGAGTCGTACTCAGCTCTTCTAAGCAGAAGGTCAAAACCTCTCTCTTGGTAGGTACCTTCCACCTGCCCCTAATGCATTTCTCGTGCAGTTTCCCATGGATATTTTGGAGTAGAAAAACAAGATTAACAATCCCTGCTCTTCTTCTTTTGCCGAACACAATAGCTCAGAGCATCTTTGCAGGGGAATTTTCCTACATGCTGTCAGTGAATGCCCTTTTTTACTGATGAGGAGAGAAGACCCCCATTCTGGTAGAATCTTTTTTGTTGTTGTTGATTCACATTCAGCATGCGAGGGGTTCAGCCAGCTAATTTTGGAGTGGAGCAACGGGAGAGCAGGAAGAAGGAGGGACGTGGCACACCGATATTTTCCCCTGTATAGCATCACTTATTAAAATCCTGTTGTCCTGACCATTGTTGTTGCCATTGAAGTCTGGTTTATTTACTTGAAAATCTGATTTGTTTCATTTTATTACTGTGTTTGCGAAGTAACTGATATCAGATTCTGCAGGAAAGAGCTGCCATTTACCAGCAGGCTGTGATGGCTCTGACGCGGTCTGCAGGACCGGCTCCGAGGCTTGCTCTGCCCCGGGGGCTCTCGCAGAAATAAGATTACTGGCAATAACTGCTTCAACTGCTTTGAATAACAGACACAACTCAGAGAGCATAAAATTAGCATAAACACAGCATCAGTGTGTTCCCTCGGTGGATACGAGACAGGCAGGATATGGAAAATTGACTGAAATGGGGTCAGGCACTGCTGAAATCGGCAAGGCAGGAAGCGCTGCTGAGTAGAGAGGTGGTGTGGCTGCTAATAAATAAATAAATAAAATGATAGCCATGAAGTTTTAATGATAACACGTTCAGAGGGGTAGATTTTAAGAAGGCCGTGTTGGAATCAGAGCACCCATAATGTTGTATTTCCAGGCAAATTATTCTTCGCCATCCTCTGGCTTTGCATCCCTGATTGGGTAGAGGAAGAGGGGGGGAGAGAAATAACAATAATAATAACAGCAATCACAGCAATTTCCTGTAGCAAATTTCACAGCTTGCTTTTTTGGGCAGGTTGGAAAAAGAAAAGGTGGAGGGAGGGCACACCATGATTATTTTGAGGAGGATGCCCTAGATTTGTTAATGAGTGGTAGTGAGCATTTTGCAGCACTCGTATCTCTCTATATTTATCAAATATTAAAATGGGAGACACTCACTGACACATTCAATAAGGAAGTACATTAAGAGGGGAAGGCACAGCAGCTCTCATTTTGCAGTTTTAATATTGAGATGTTGCAGGCACCACTTGCAACAGATTTACTCATAGAGCTCTGGATATCCAAACCCTCAGACCTGTTCGTATGGAGAGAGACAGAGCTAGCACATGATTAAAATCAGAACTTCCTCGGAAAATGAAGAAGACCCAT
Source organism: Laterallus jamaicensis coturniculus (assembly GCA_022605575.1). Taxonomy (NCBI): domain Eukaryota; kingdom Metazoa; phylum Chordata; class Aves; order Gruiformes; family Rallidae; genus Laterallus; species Laterallus jamaicensis. The sequence continues at coordinate 3,121,549 of JAKCOX010000066.1, forward strand.
AGTGAGCATGTTTATCTCATGGCCAGCATGAGATTTGGGATATTGTTTTCAAAGCAGTCTCCCCTCCTTTGAAGAAGAACTGTCAGAGAAGGGTAAAAAACATTGGTGGAGCATAGGTTGTTTTCATTCAAGAAAGAAAGGGGTTTTGACTCTGCTCCTGCTTCCCACTGTTGGAGGTTTGTCCTCTAGATGAAATGGGGACTCTCTCAGAGTCTGAGGATCAAATCCCTTTATTAAGCCAAGTTACAAAGAACGTGGGACCCAATTTCAGAAAAGTGCTTAACTGCAGGCACTTCAGGCGAATACAATAGTCCACGGTTCAACCATCTTTAAAAAAAACTTTTTTCCTAAAATTCATCAAAGATATTTTGGGAACCTTGTTTTTCTTCCTTTCTCTCTTTCTCCTTCTTTCCTTTGCTTTCTCTTTTTTTTTTTTACCCTCGCTCTCTCACTCTCATGTGTAAGGTTTTTCCAAGACTTTGGTAGGGAACGATGGGATTCTTTCAACTACTAATATTTGACCAAAAAAATGATCGGTTGAAGGTCAGTGAGGCTACATGAGGTTTCCACTGCCACAAGTGATACAGACAATGAAGGGGTAACTTTATCTAACCATCTGTGAGACAGTTAACTGTGGAGAAAAATCAAGAAGAGTCTAGATAAGAGCAAAGCACGGCGCACAATCATTTTTTTGACTGAGGTCTGTGGTCAATCACATAAGGAAGCGAGATATAAAGCATGGAATGAGTGCTAACATTCTTGCTCTTATTGTTTTATCTTTTATTTTCTAATGATAATTTTCATGATGTTTATATTTTTCTGAATTGAAATAGGGCCAGACAAGACTGAGATAAAATGTACCACTAACTTAGCCAGCAGTTGCCTTGAAAAGAAAAAATAAAACCCCTTTCATTGTGAGATTTCATGGCCAACAAAATTTACCAGCCAGCTTTGGATGTGAAATGGAACTCTTGACAGCGTGCCCTTGTCTGTAAAAATAAGCGCTAATGACCCTCTGTCCCTTGCTGGTAGGTGTGGAGGAAAGGGCAAGTTTAAAAAGGCCCGGGAAACTAAACTACTTTCTCACCCTTAAAGGTGGTCCTTTCAGGTCATAGGGAAGACGTGTGGTTGTGGAGCATGGGTATAACATGCCTGGGGACAAATAAAAGACTTTGGCTCCCCAAGGCATCAATCCAGCATCCCTCACCAGCACCACATTCGTTAAACAAATAAGCAAATGAATGGACCAGAAGAACATGCAAGGAAAAACAAATCAGACTTATAAAACGTCTTGGAGTTCAGCCATGATTTTTCTATGGAAAAAAACTTAATTCCAATCTCCCTCTCACAAAGGACCTTTTTCTCCTTTTCTATTGGGGTTAACCGGCATTTAATTGATTTATTCAGGAATATAATTGATTCTGATGACAGTGGCAGGACTAAGCCCTCAAAGACTGTAGCTTACTGGCATGCAGGCTATCATGGTCCTCATTCATTTAGCTTAACTGCGGCTCCTGTGTTAGATGCATAGTTGCCCTAGGCTCCCTCTGTAATCAGTGGAAAGAGATTTGCTTCTACAGAGAGTGGCGCACATCCAGCTTGGGTAAAATTGCTATCCAACAGTGTTTTTCTCAGTGACTGCAACTAGGATGACTATGTGGGATACAAGTCATGCACAGGAAGTTTAGTTTACTAGTAGAAATACAGCCTTAGTGACAGTGAGGGCAACAGAGCACTGGAATAGGCTGCCTAGGGAGGTGGTAGACTGTCTCTGGAGATATTCAAGACCCATCTGGACGCCTATCTGTGCAATATGAACTAGGTAGCCTGCTTTGGCAGGGGGTTGGACCTGATGATCTCTTGAGGTCCCTTCCAACACCTATGATTCTATGAAAACCGTTCCATTGTCTCTTACTACTTCCCTGTCTCCACTTAATACTATTCTCTTGAAAAGCTCTGTAAATCAGACATTTTTTATGACTTGTGGCTTCATGTGACAGAGCCCTGGTCATATCATCCTGATCTTCATTGCATTGACTTCTCATGTCATGTAAATCCAGATTTGAATGATTTGGCTGAGAATTAGACCTCAAGTTAAATGGTAAAAGTGGAAACACCCATTTTTGAAAATTAAAGGTCTAAAGGTGGAAGTTCACTTCTCTGTGCTTCCTTCTCCCTGTCTTTCACCTGTGTTGGTCATTTTCACATATATTCTTTCCTTATTCTTAAAAAAAAAAAAACCTGCAGCCTAAAGGAGATTTTATTTCTTCATTGGATGATACATTTTAATATTTTTATTATCATATAATAAACTTCCATCCTATGTTACCAAGCAGCTTCGAGTTAAGAAAACACTTAATAATCTCTGACCTTCTAAATATGATCTAATTTTGATCAGGACCATACAAGCAAGGTTAAGAAAACATATTAAATGGACTTTAAAATTCAGTGAGAATATAAATTTACTGAGGTACCATGAGATTTCTGTAAATATTTTTAGAAGCTCTTAATATCACTATCCGAAATCCATTAGGGTAACAAAGTGGTTTGGATTCAGATTTGACTAACAATTCTTATCTTAGATCATTAATTCATATGCTAAGTTGTAGGTCCTAAAGAGACTTTGCATGTCCTTCCAGCCCTCTTGACCCAAGATATATACTGTTAATGACATTAAAGTCATATGCATCTTTTTTCCAAGGCTAGAAAATCAGTTTGCAGCATTTCAATCCCCACATTTTCTAGGTGTTGAAATGAATAGTTGAATTTTGCACGAGTGTTTTTAAAAAATAGCCAATCAGTCTTCTCAATATTGTCCAGTACATGAAAGAAGAAAATAAAAATATTTTCCTGGTTCACAGGAATTCTGGGATGTAAAATATAGACATTAACAAACCAAAAAATTGTGACATCCTCAGAGGCAAATGCCAAAACAAACATTCATCACTATGTCTAAGTTCCATTTAAAGTCTAATTTCCAATGATTTGGTTAATTCCCTCAAATGTCTTGCTAATCTTTCTTCATACAATTTTCCTGCTGCAAACAACATGAGCCAATTGTTGATAAGCAGCTTGGTACTAACTCATTCTTGTAGCTAGGTGGTAATTGGCGAAGATGCCCAAATCAACACGGTCCCCATTATTCTTGGTCCTGCAGTTTTGGGGATGGTAGGTAGGATCAAGCTCTTGGTTACACCTATGTTTAAGAGAGATCAACAGATGCAGGCAAAGTGCCTACTCTCATTGGATTTATGGCTTGTATCAGGTATGCAATGAGTCATGAGCCATTACAACCCCTCAGTTTTTAACTTAGTCTCTAGAGCTGAAGTCTATGGCAATATAAGATACCTATTGTATGTTTAGAAATCATGTGTAAGTGGGGAGAGGCATGAGATTCTGCTAAGAGAGTTGTAACACAGACACAAATAAGAGAGTGACTTGCATTACCTTTGCAATGTTGACTGTCCACCAAATCAAGGTCATCCAAAAAACCCAGCAATAACTGAATGCAGCCCAGCATCATAAAGTGGAAAAAAAGCATATTACTTTATCCATTGTTTACTGAACCTTTGTTCAATTGTACTTTATCTCAAAAACATCCTATCTATGCAGTACATTTATAAATTAAGGTCCTTCTTCATACATCAAATGATAAATTTGTCCCAGTGCAAAGTTCTCATTTCTGACACATCCTATAACATCATTGCTGACATTTCCAGAAACCAACTACCAGTATTTCCCTGAATGTATCCCAATGCCTATTCATCACAGACTTCTAGAAATGTTGGAACAAGGATGAAAAGAGAGACATGTTGTTCTATGAAGGTTACCAGAGAACCATAGGAGCTTTTATGACAGTGTCTTTGAAACAACTGTTAATGGTGTTAAAAGCAGCTTCTTTAGTGGCATTTCTGATACAAGTCAAATAGGGTAACTATTAAAATAGCAGTTTATCCCAAATAATCTTTTAGCTGGAGGTGTTTGGAACAGCAGACACATAGTCTTGAATTCTGGTACTGTTCTATTTGTTTGAATCATGCTTTTATGGGTACATTGCAGCCAGCAATTAAGATTACTTCCAAGATTTTGAGAGGAACCAAGGACTGAACCTGAATTCAACATGAATTCACGCTCCTGCAGTTCTACCTGCAGCTTTCTAGTAGAAAGAATCAGTTAAATCACAAACAGTACCATCAGGTGGGATTCATCTGTCTTGAGAGCCAATGGAGAGAAGGAAGAGCTTGCCTGTCATTCTGTGCTAAGGTACTTCCAAAGTACATCAGACGAACCACACATTTTTCTTCACTGCATGTGATGACAGCCATGGCTGCCCTACTCAGATGTAGCTCCTGCAGTTCTGAGTGATGGGAGATGAATCCCACTGCTGTTTCAGAAGCTGATGGTTGTCACACTTGAACCAATGTCTCGAGTACTAGAATCTTTTTCAAAATATTTCCCTTCTTAAATTCTGGACACATAGATTTAAAACTATGGTGTCACCTAATTTAAAAACTGATAATTTTGTGTTTAAATTAGGATTTTAATCTCCAGAGTTTCTTCTAAAATCAATAATGAGAAGTAAAGGTACTTGGAGAGGAAGGCTGATCCCCTTTTAAAATATATCAAAGATAGGCTAGACAAATTACTCTCAGAAAGTGCTGATTTCTTTTCATTGACCATAAAGGCGTGCTGGAGGAGAAATTTGCTCTGATATCCTCATTTTAAACACAGACTGAAACTAGACAAGTTTAATGCCATCACTCACTTCAGTGGGGATAATTTAGGTCTGAATATCTTTAGCTGTTCATCTACTATCTTCACATCAATGTTCTACCACTTGTGGAAAAACAAGAAATGAAGCCCAAGGCAGCACACCAACCACTACCTTATGTGCTTTGAAACTGAAGGTGGTAACTGTCAGGATGTCCAGACATTGATCAAGTGAATAAAAACAGAACAAAGCTAAGTACGTTTTTGTTGTTCTTGTTGTTAGCTTTATTGCTAAATTTCCTGGCTCTGCGGCAAGTTTGCTGAGATCTGAACTGCTTCTTGCTGCATGTGAAGAGATTCACTCCTGCTGAGGCCCTTACATATTTTATTATTTATTTTGTAGTAATTAGTCTGAACCACTGACTCAAACAGAACTAGCCAAGTGAAAAAGAAAATATAACAAAGTCCCCCAATATGTTGTCTTTGCCTGGGGCAATAAGCAGCTGACGGCTAATGGGACAGATGATGCTCCTCTTCTCGGCACATCCATTTAGCTGCTTGTTTAAGACACAAGAATGCCTTGACCACACTTTGGCATTTGAAACTCTCATGTGTTCATGGTGAAGCTGGACAGATATGTTTCCTGACCTTTGGAAATCAGCAAAACTATAAAACAGGAGTGTTTTGCTTTGCAAATACAGATATACCACCTTTCAAAATTGTTAGGTATCCCTTCCTCTTTCATGGGTGATTACAGGGCTAGCTGCATCTCTAAATACACTGCAATCTCCTGTCCTGCAAAAGCAAAGAAGTAGCATCTAGAAGTCCATCCTCTGCAAAGTTGTGGGAACTAGAGAAGGAAAAGAGAGCAATGTGAATTCTGTAAGGGGTGATGACATGTTTTAACGAGGCTGTGCAAAGTGAAAGTTTTGCAAGGGGGCTGTATAGAAGAATAGCATCCTGCAACCAGGTAACAACCAAATAATGGCAAATAGAGTTGCTTCTGGTATGGAGTTTCCTCTCCTGAGACAGATGCCAATCATAGGTAACATAAATTGCCTACTGGAGATACCGCTGTCCACTTTGGGAACTAGACTAGATCAGATGTCTGAGTTTAAGATGGACAGTTTGATGGCATCAATCTAAGTCTTAACTTGTTAGTTCTATCAAATTCTGGTAATGATCTACAACCTGGGGCCATTGATGTATAGCAATTTAAAAGGGTGTTGTTAAAATCACTGAGTCAAAGAAACAGGGATACTCTCTTAAGCTCTTGGTTTGTTAAAGGCTTTACACACTGGAAGAAATTCCACTACTATTCCTTATCTAAATAATAGCTAAGTATAACTACTAGAAGGTGGTTTATATTAACAACTTCAAGGCACAGGGGTTCTTAAAAACACATCAGATGTCCCCACAGCACATGTCACGTGTCCTACCTTTTTTTCCTACTCCCTGCCCTCTGGTACATGTCAGGGCTGTTCCTGAGGTCAAACAGAGTGAGAATCTGACGGCAGGAATCAACACTGATTTCCACATTGACTGTGTTTATTTCTATTCATTCCCTTGGGGACTTTGAGGTTTTTCTGTTTTGTTTTCTTCTCTTTTTTTTTTTTTCCAAGGAACTTTACTGCTGCTCATAAGGGATACAATCCAGCTTTGCTGAAGCTGAAAACACTTTGCTTTCCAGAATGTTTGTTTAAGAAAAGTGAGTTTACACAGCTTGCACTGAGTACTTGATGTGTCAAAAGGATTTGCAACTTGCAGGGACAAGATACCTCCCCATTCTCTCTTCCAGAGCTCCAGTGCTGTCCTCAGTGTGCAAACTCTTATCCTTACAAGGCAGAAACGGACATTAGAAGTCCTTTTAAAGGAGGTTTTCTCAGCGGTACAATAAAGCAGCAGGATCACTCCTAATCCATAAACTGGTATAGACTGTCTCACAATTGTGCCTGCAGTACAAGAGTCTCTGTTCCCTCAGACACCCTCGTTATCCATACTCCCTTCAGTCTCCCCACTGGACAGAAAAGTCCCATGCCTCAGAGAGGCGCTGATGAAAGATCCCTTTATGCCAGGAAAAGTTGTAACTGGACTACTGGTCTCCTTTTAAAATGAATGAGGCCAATAAATCAGAAGGAACTGGTGAAATGTCTGACTCAATATTAGTGAGAGGGACATGCAGTTACTAATTACTTCCTTTAAGACAAATTTTGTTCCATCTATATTATAGATCATAGAATCAGAGAATCCTAGAATGGGAAGGAACCCTAAAGCCCATCTAGTCCCACCCTTGCCAAGGGCAGGGACACCCTCCACTAGCCCAAGGTGACCAAAGCCCCATCCAACCTGGCCTCGAATACTCTCATCATAAAGAATTTCTTCTTTATGTCCAATCTAAGCCTAGCCACTTTCAGTTTAGAGCCATTACCCCTGGTCCTATCACTACAGATGCTGCTAAAGTGTTTCTTTCTATCTCTCCATCTTCAGGAAGTTCCACAGCTTCATTAACTGTACGCACATCGAATTTAAAGATGCTGCATTTCCAGAGTGGATGTCCACAACAAATCCCCAAAAGGGCAGGCACTCTTTAGAGTGACCCCAGTTTTGCACCAAAATCAGAAATACCTGAAATCAAGAGTGAAGTGTGAGAAATTCTGCTTCTAGATTCCCCCACTATAAAATCTGATCTCTCAAGAAAACTGGGAAGGAAGAATGGAGGTTTTACTTATGCTCTGTGAGTTCTTTTTTTCTCTTCATAAAAGTAGATTTAATTATCTTTTTCTGACTGGAAAACTGTGCCACTTTTCCTCAGATATTCCTGTCCTCCTACAGTCTGCTTTCTCTGTTCTCCTCCTCTTCATCCTCATGAGGCATACAACAGGCAAATGACTTAAAAAGCAATGAGCTTTCAACTCTCCTCATTAATCACTGAATTCGGTGATCCCTGACCCCATCTCTGCCTCCTTCTCTTTCTCCCCTCACATTTTCACTGCCCATCACTTTCCCCAGCCACACGGACCAGACTGAGTACCCAACTTCACCTTTTATTTGCACAGCTTTGCCATCTCTCTCTCTAACACAGAGTTTTATCTTGCAGCGCTCTTGGGACACAGGGGTTTTTTGTTTATTTTGGAGTTTTTTTCCCCTCCCCTCCTTTCCTTGTTTTTCCTGTGTAAGCTGAAGTGCTGAAGCCACAGCAAAGTCATCAGCTTTTGGGAGACAGTCAGTTGAGATCATCTCTCTGCCTGCAAAGGGCAGGTTTGAGTTACCTGGCCAGAACAGGCTCTTAATTTTGCTGATATATTAAATGTACTGTAACTGCTGCCACCAACAGGACAATCAACAAAACCGAAACATTTTTCCACCCACTGCTTTAACAGTGAGGTCTCAAAAAGAGATAATTAATAGATAAGAAGAATTTACATTCTAGTATCAATTTATTTCCTATAACAAGCTCCCTTCTGTACAATGTGCCCTCCGAAAAATCTAAGCTAAAAATGCCTCTTTTTTCTTACCCAAATCACAAGAGGCACTTGAAATCTGTATGGTTTAAATCTGACCATTTTATACCATGCACAAAGGAAAATAAAGTTGCAAAGAGAAAGGAGCAATGAAGAGAAAACAAGAAATACTTCCTCCTGATTGACTGACGCCTATGACCTCAAGTCACTATTTTAATGAAGAATTTCTGCAGTAAAATCTGTTTCCCAGTGGCAAAAGAAAAAAAGAACAGTGGTTTGTGCCTGCAAATCCTTCTGCAAGAGCTACCGCATGATTATTGATTTTCTGAAACTGGCTGCCTCAAAGTGAGGATGCTATCATGAGTTCACAAGTTGCAGTACTGTGTCAGTACAAAATGCTGAACATTGTTTTTCACATGCTTTTTTTTTTTTTTACAGGCCATTGCCTAAGTTTATCCCAAAAAGTTTAAATGGCTTGGCTTTCTCAAAAATAATCTGTTTCTTTGTATCCTGAGAAAAATGCAGCCAAAATATTTTTCTGTTCTACAAATGAGATGCCAAAAAGACACAGAAGTTTCCAAAGTTCCTATTTCCTAAAAAAAAAAAAAAAGAAGAAAAAGATTTAAATATAAAAGAAATTAGGAAGAAACGTAATTGAAAGAAAAGCTTGGACTTAATTGCAATTGTATATGCAAAGAAAATTATACAGTCAATGTCCTACTTGTTTGAAGAATGTATCCAAACTTTCTCTTGCACTAATAAACACCAGAGTATTGAAACTTTTAAAAGTCAGTCTGATTTCTTTTTTTTTTTCTTTTTTTTTTTTTCCTAGCACATATTATTCTCACTACATTTAGCTTAATGTAAGCTAAACTGAAGAGCTTCAGCTTGACTCTGGCTGGTTTGCGGGTTTCCAATTAGCCCCAGATACATTGAAATTCAAAGCCTTTCAGAGTAGGATTGAAGGCATGTTAATTTTCATCATGGAAGGAATGCTCCCTGTAAAAATAACTAGAACCTAAACTCCTATTCCATCTTGTCATTTTATTTTGTGGATGAGAATTTAGTGCGGGATTTTGATATCTCATGGTTCTATTCTCACATCATTGGGATTAAGGAAATTATTTTGAAGGAAGGCAGGATGAGGGCATAGAGCACAAGAGCTAATCTGAAATGATTCTCTATTTAATTCAGGAACAACAACAGTGCTCATACAAGGCACTATTGTGGAGTTGCCATTGGACTGGAGCCTATTTCATTCAATTTCCATATACAGGGAAATTGCTCCCAAGTCCCTCAGGCAGATTTGCAGATCTGCTCAGGGATACTGAGGAAAATTAATCTGAATTAATTTCTGAAGTGGATTAGTTCAACTAAATTAAAACACTGTGTGGACTCTCTCATTCAGAATTAAAGTGGCTTTAATTCAGTTTTGCTTCATTCACTTTAACATTGGGTGAAGCAAGACAGAGTTTAGGTTCTGTTTGAATTTCATCCATCTGAATGCAATTTAAATTCCCGCCATCAATTAATTTGGAGTTATTTGGTTGACTGTCCCTGCATAAACAATAATGCAATGTCCATGAAGGACAGAACATGGGATGCAAAGATCTCAGAGACAGGGCGAGGGTAGCATGGTAAATTCCTTTCCCACTCCAGTTTCTCTTGGGCTCTGCTCAGGAAGAACCTGCAGGAAGGACATTTCATCCATGCTGTACATTCAGTCCTAGGCTCTCTTTTCAGCCTGGCTAATATAAGGGTTATAGAATATGAAAGTGTGAAATGGACTCATTTTTCAAGCCTTTTTTCTTCAGTCAAAGAATAGTTACAGCTTCCAAGTCACTAGTGACGTGCACTGTATTTGTACAGGTGGCTTTCTATCCCATTTCAATTCTCCAGAGCCTTCTGCTCCTCTTGCCTCTTCAAATGAATCATTATATTTAAAAAAAAAAAGAGAGAAAAGTGTGGACTATTTTAAGCACAGAAGACAGCTACTCACCAGGAGAGAGAGAAGCACAAGAGCAAACCAAGACTTTATTCAAATACTTTGGGAATGTAAATGGACCTATTTTCTAATGGGCAAATCTCCCCTTTCATAGATGTGAGACATCATGTTCATGTTGATGCTGGGGTCTTGCTGATACACAACAACAAGAAAATAGGGCATATCAACTAAAAAAACCCTGACTCATATTAAATCAATTAAAGGTATTCTCCATCTGGTTCTACCCAAGGGGTTTGTACTGATTTAACTAAATTGGTTTCTAAACTGATTTAGTTAAATTGGTGCATAAACCGTGTGTAGAACAGCCAGAAGTAAGCACAAAAGGGCCTAAGTAAGTCAAACAAATTCAAGTGATTGTAAGAGGCACAGTGAGAGTTGGGGAAGAGCTTATGTAGGAGCATAACCTTTAGGGGTTCTATGGAGTAATTCTGAGGCACGAACATCTGGCTCTGTCCACATTAACTGTAGGCCTCAAATCACTGGGAAGTGTGAAACTGGGCCTGAAAATCTGAGGAACATGTTCAGAAAGGTCCAGAGCAGTGGTGCTGAAGCTAGCTGCTGCACATGGAGTCTCTGGTCTACAGGAGACAAATCAAGAGGGTGGCAGGGATGTACAAATGGCTCTGTTGAGGGAGGGTGGTTAAAAAGTGTGAAGTTGTGGATCTCTGGTGCAAAAAGGAAGATATACAGATGAGAACTGTGCTAAACTTTGGTACAAGGAGAGTCTCATAGCTAGAAGTATTCCTAAACAGTTGAAGTTCAGCTTCTGGAACTGCTGACTGATGATCATCTCATGCACCTGCAATGGCCACCCCTATGGTGTCACTGGCATTGCAGTCAACATTGTTAAGACAAGTGAACTGACCCCCTTCCTATACATTCAGGAAATACATACAGGAGTTAGTATGAACTGTCAACCTTTCTGAGTGATCACTTTTGGTGGGATCGTGTTATTCTGGAGGCCACGAGAGTTTACCTGCAGAGTCACATCCAGACAGTGTCAGATGGTTACATGGTTTAATTTCCTACTGCAGATATGGTCTCTGTTCCTCATTTCTCCAACTCTAAAACTGAGTGTTATTTTATATGTGCTTTGTGTAGTTGTGTACAACTGAGGAAATAGGAGGTGGGATAGTCAATTGTAGATACTAGGGATGTGAAAGACCTATTGCATTAATTTTGACTGCCTGTCCTCTCTTGCAGAATAGAAAGAACCAGTCACAGATCATGCTTGTATGAATGAGTTTTTATAGGGTGTTATTCATCTCACTTGAGTTAAACAAGAACTAAAGAAGTTATTGACAACATGATGTATCATTAACTCCCACAACTGCTTCACCAAACCACCCTTGGGTTTTGAATTGGTATTATGCTTGCAATAAGTGCCAGCATTCTGTCTGTCTTTTCATGTCTTTTCTAATTATATTCGCCCTGGGCTCATGCCCAGTTTTTACACAGTTTTTGGACTCCACTAAGGACATTATCAGTGTTTTTGATGATGGGAAAGAGAGGAATTATGCACAGCATGAAACTTCCTGATACTTCCTCATGTTTTGAGGTTGCATTCACATGACCAATACTGTTTCTTTTCTGTTCAATGCCCATAAATCCTCTCCTTGGCACACTGCAAATGCCCACAAACATATTTGGGTCTTTTTGCTTCCTGTGCAAGTCAACTTCCTTCAATTTACTCCTGTATGGGACGCATACAGTGCTAAATCCATTAAAAATGACCACAGATGAAAGCACACACTCTTTGGACATTCAGCTGCTTCCTACATCTGGCAGGTAACCAAAGCTTCTCAGATGGCTTAGCATGAATCTGAGACATGCTCAGGTACAAAGTGATTGAGCAAACATGTGGACCTATAGCAGCTAGAACTGACACAAGTTTGTTAGTACTCAGAGATGATCTCTTCTTAGCTCTAGTGGTTTTGGCTGGGATGGAGTTAATTGTCTTCAAGGTAGCTGGTAAAGTGCTAAGTTTTGGATTTGTGACCAAAACTGTGTTGAGAACACATAGATATTTTCGCTATTGCTGAGCAGTGCTAACACACTGCCAAGGCCTGTTCTGCTGCTCACACCACCCCACCAGCAAGTGGGCTGAGAGTGCAAAAGAAATTGGGAGGGGATACAGCCAGGACAGCTGACCCCAACTGACCAAAAGGATACTCCATACCAGACGATGTCATGTTCAGTAGATAAACCTGCGAGAAGGAGGAGGAATGGGGGATGTTTGGAGTGATGGTGTTTGTCTTTGCAAGTAATGGTGAAGATATCCAAAATGAAAGTATTGATAGGTGCGTTGATGGACACAGTTGCTGAAATCTAGGTATTTGTGGCCATTTGAGACTGTCCTGCATATTCAAAATATCCCAAAGGGAATGAGATTATAAAAGCCTGCAACAATTTGGGACTGTCAGCTGGAGCCCAGCTTGAGTACCCTCAGGTATCTCAAAGGGCCTGATAAAGGCCCTACTGACATGTCTATGTAGTCATTATAGTCAATGGGCATCCAAACTATGGAACTGGGACAGCAGTTCAGCTTATCCCAAAACAGACATCTACTTTTGGGAAGGTGAACAATCTAGTCTCAGTTGTCTAGGTGCACGTGAGGGTTGTCCTTCCAAGCTTCCAGTGGCCTCATCCGAAGGGTGTTCCTGAAGTTCCATGTTATATCTGCCAGGTTTATGGAGATATCTCATGGACATTTTAAATGGCACTAAATGTCTATATAAGTAACTCCATAGACAGCTGAATGCCCCTGTGATTTCCATTGGCTAGGCTCAGAGCTTCATCACATAGTTCCTATCTGTATAACTATGCAAGTGTATGTGTGTTTACTGGACCTGGAGCTGAATCACACTTCTTGTGCAATATTCAGAAAGGCAATTAATCCCTCTGAATTTCTGCTGCCCATTAATAATACAGAGACAATATCTCCACAAATTCACATCTACACACTTTTGTCAGGCACCGGATCTGTTTCCTCAGAGCATTGCCTAACAAAGCCTTAGGCAACATTTCTGTTATTTTGATGTACTTTTTTTCCCACATGTTACCTTGAAATAAAGTGGCCCAGTGCTAGAGCCATGGGTCCATCAAAGCCTGTGCCACCTGTACATAAGATAAAACAGGATTATAGCCAGCGGCACTTAGGGACAGAGAAGTAGGGGGCAGATGTCATCTGTGGGGTGACCATAATACACACAGCCATGGTCAAGCCTCCTGGAGAGATCATGCTTAGGAAAAACTTTCATTCAGTTCCAGCACTGGTTTGTATCATTGTTGTATCTCTTGACCAGATTGTATGTTATATAAAGGTGGTAACATGCATCATCTGTAGGACCAGGGCACTAAAGCCTTGTCCCAACAACAGACCCCCACGAGCAGGAACTCCTTCCAGCCTCCATATCTTTGGCACTGACAGAGGACTCTGCTTTCTGTCAGTGTACTTGTGCAGTGACACATATTCTCTAGTGATTAGATTAACGTTGGCAAAGGCAATATGAAAAACCCACACAGATTACCACTGTCACCCGCAGTAATTACATTTATTCATTTCCATTTAGCCAAGTTTTTACAAGCTGAGCAAGGGGCCAAATAAGCAATAAACACAGAGGCAAGAAATTAAAATGCTGATCCGTTCACTGTGAAAACAATCAAACCATCATCTTTCTTTAGGCAGCTCATTCATCATCCAAGAGGGCCACAGTGTGCTGATATGGAGGGCTTGAAATCTAATGTTATTACATGTAAATTCACTAACATGAAATTACTGCCCCTGATGTGATTTTACTAATAAATTAGTTCATTTCTACCTTTTCGCAAGAGACTTTAGGGACCGGGGAGAATTGTGCATGAGTCTTGCAATCTCGCCTGCTTTATTTCAAGTGAACAGGCAGTTCAGTTCTTCCCTCTACCACCATCTCCTGCTTCTTCCTGTGGCTCTTGCCTTGTATCTGTTTTATTAGGGGATAAATAGTCGCATTTTTTATTGTCTTGGTGCCATTTTTGTTGCCATGTGTCCAGGAGAAGCATAAGAGAATGGAGGTTCCTTGGCTTTGTGTTTTACTGCTGTAGCATTGATTGGGAGGCACATTTATCTAGACCTGGCCTCAAAGTTTTCTGAGCTGTAAAGTCTGTGTAAATTGAGTTTTAGGAGCCTAAATTACTTTTTTGCACCAAAACTAGTAGGAAAGAAGCACCCAGTTCCTATGATGATAGCTGAGTCACAGGGCTACGGTGACTAGGACCAAAGAAATGGGAAATATTTAGACAGCTTCCTTTTTCATTTGTATATTTTCCAAAATAGTTTTGCAATGCCTATATCCTTTAGGTCAAAGCACCAGCCTTCAAGGTACTTAGCTTTACTGATATCCAGGTGATGTAAATGACTTGATGTGGTCAGTGACCATACATCTATTTTCACATCATGGAGAGCCTCTTCAGCATGCCTCTCAGTTATGCAGAGAGATGTAACCGACTCAAAGGCTTTGGTAATTGCAAGGATGTAAGAGGTGAATGAGATTAGAATTAATTTCCAATTTTTGCCCTGTTTGATTTGCTTCTTATAAATCCTCAGTGAGGGACTCTACCCAAGGAACTATATTTTATTCTTCCAGACATACGTATCAGTCTAACTCAGTCGCAATATAAATACTCTTCTCAGTCCACATCCTTCCTCGAAGTCAACCACAACATACAAGTAATTCAGTGCTGAATTTGGTCCTTTTTACTCCTCAGCTGTAAGACAGCAAATTTGGCTAGTGGTCCTTCTGCCATTGGTGGGCCAAACCAATTCCAGACCATCAGGTCTTCTTTCCTTGCCACCCTGGCATTGCACTGGTAGCAAAAGTCATCAGTGAAAACTCAGCTGCTGGTACTTATGAGGTCCACCCAGAGCAAATTCATATATCGAAGTGCCAGTTTTATACTGAACAACTTTTGGGAGCAGTGGCTAGTGTTAAAATCACTGGAGCTGTATCAATTTCTAACATCAGGGTGGGGGCTGTGGAAGATGTGTTTCAATAGCACACTTCAGTTCTGAAGCCCTGCGGTTTATTTGCTATGTTTTCATGCATATTGAGTGATTGTGTTATTTCATTTCCCCTCTTCCTCACCCATTCAGCTCTGCTTTACACATTTGGCATAAAGGGCACATCTGTATCTCGCTAGATGTTTTTTATGGTACTTTGACCAATAAGATGCAACAGAGGATTTGGGTCTATCACTGCTACTAGATAAATAAGGACATTTATCTGCTATAATACAGGTGTCAAAAAATTACATGCCTAAGCCTGATCCAGTTATCTAAGCTCTTCCTACAGTCAATGGGAAGAAATAGACCATTTTAAGAGGGTTATTCTAAAGTAGACGTCTATCTGGCAGTGCCTAAAATAACTATATATATATATATATATATATCAGTAATTTTTTATGTGAATTTGGAGTGACCTTTTGCTATGACTCTCTTGCTCATCTCCACTCAACGCAGTTCAGTTCATCACAATTCATTGGTTCGTTTGGTCTCAGAGTGCCCAAACAGGATTACTTTCAAATTAAATTAAACCAGAAGATAAACTCTAGAATTGTAACTGATATTTTTTAACTACAAATGGGAACAGGAACAAACTAGACCAAAGTGAGATCCCTCTGAAATTGCTGCGGCATGAGTGTTAGAACTGCAGCATGATGGTTTCAATGTACAAATCCAATCCTGTTTTCCCAGGTTATATAATAGCATAGATTCTGTCCATGCTTTCCTTCTGCCTCAAAAAGTTGTCCAGAGCTTGCTCATAATTTTGAGATATCTGAGAAATGTAAGCTGAACCTCAATTTAGGAGGTAAATTTTATTTCTGGGTCAATACTTTGACATAACACAATGTAAACTCGTGCAAAGTAATCACAGGAGAAACAGAATCATAATATTTCATCCCTATTGCTAGGAGTACAGCCGCTCTAAGTAACTTCTGACTGAAGAGCGGTTATTTCATTAAGGAAACAACTAAAATTCCCAATAGTCTTTCTACCTAATAAGCTGATTACCTGTAAATCAGCCAAACTTGCTGTCAATATGGATGAGCTGTTGACAACTTTAGTAGTTTGCTTTATCTTGATCATCTTAAAAATGAAATTATGTAGTCAGAAGGACCTCAGTACGTCAGGAGTTACTATCTGGATCACTAAGATTTACCTATCAGTCATGTCTGAATGAGGTTTGGACGTCAGAAGGGGGGGACAGTGATCAGGGCAAGGACTGTGCTGAAGCCAGAGAGACGGCTTCTGTCCTCACCTACTCTAAAGTAAATTAGAGTGTTGTTCCTATCAGACTTTCATTGGAGTTGAACTTGCATGAAAAGAGATTTCAAGCTTGCAAAAGCCCATTACAACCAATTAGCACTAAAGTGGGACATAAAATCAAGCTGTAGTTCATGAGACCAGTCCACTGCTTCTGGAGCTCCTCTGCAGTCATCGCAGGCAGGATGACTGAGGCACATTGCTCTCATGTTTTAAAGATTGGTAGGTATCAGGGACACCTAAATTATCATCAGACCAGCCTTCAAACTAGTCTTCGATTGAGCGGCACAGACACGCTTTCCCCTTCTCTTGCAAAACTTCAGCTCGAGCTGACTCAAATACTATAGGGTATGTGCTGGTGCACCCCTGGGTCTCCACATGCAGATGCTATATCTGAGTTGATGGCCATGCTAAAAACATGACCACATTCTTCCCATCTAACCATGAGTACCTGAGGGCCCTACCAGTAGTCACAGATTAAAAGTGAGTGGCAGAAGCTTCTAACTATCCTCAGTTGTCTGACCCATTGCTTTGACAGGGATTGCTGTCCTCAAGGAAAGTACACTGGATTGTCTTATGAATTTCTGTTTACATCATGCATATTCAACAAAATAAAATCAAGCCTAATGCACTCTGATAACTAGAGTCATCCAGGACCTGCTTCAAGGGCAGATCTGTTTCAAAAGGGGATCAGATATTCCTATATTGAAAATATCAGACCATCTCAGAGGGCAGAGGAGATATTAAGGTATGTTACAGCCTCAGTTGTCCATTTCTAGTCTGTAGTCAGAGTCCAAGAGGGAATTCAGTGTTTCACTTGGGTGAGCAATGCATTTGGCATAGACAACCTAGACAGTCAGTGGACATCTACAAGTCTCCCACATCTTACATTACTGCTGGATTTGTTAACAGTTCTCCCTCTTATCCCACCTATCTTATCCCTTCAGCCCCATGCTTGCTCCAGCCCTAGTTAGTTATCAAGGTCTACAGACAAGCCTGAGGTCCAAGTTTATCTGTACTGAACCCAGAAGGAGGCAGCCTTGCTTTCTAATACTTAACCCTCCATCTAGGCAGCTGTCAAAGTCTGAGCCCAAAAAAATCGTAGAGGAGATTACGTCACTCATTCAGTATCCAGGGGTGAAGCCAAAGCTGTGTCCAGGCTTTCTGGCATCCTGCTCTTTGCTGTATTCATTAGATCACAGTGCCTCACCGGGGAAAATCTCCACATGCACATCAGCCAGCTCTGGCCCAAAGTGATCACACATCACTCAATGCCAATCAAGCCTTGTGAGGAATTGAAAGGAAGCTGTGTAAAAGTATCGAGAGATACCGTGTTTGCTTTTCTTTATCCCTGGGATAAATCCAGGAGCCTCTCCTTTGCTGATTGGGTATTATGCATTTGAAAGTGTTGTTGGAGCAGATCAAAACCCGAGGAAGCGAGAGGGGTATTGTTTTGAGTGAGGGTGTTTTGAGGCCTCGGGTTGCTTATACAGCAAAATAAGCAGTGCTGGCTTCTTTCTTTTCTTGCAAAGATCCTTTAGGAATTACTCTGGCAATTCCAGTACCAGAGAAGGTCTCTTCCTTTGCTAATCACCTGGCTTTATTCAGCTCTGAAACTGACTCAGAAGCTCCCTGTGTGTGCATTAACCAAAGGTACGGGATTATGTTTGTTTAATAATATAGCGGTGTCTTGCTGAACAACTGTAATTTCCATGTACTTATTGATCTTAATTTATAATGCCATTAGCTTTCTAAACTGCCATTAACTAATGATGGGCTCTGTAGGCTTAACAGCTCTTTCAAATCAGTTGCTGACAAGTGGGCCCCAGAAGCATTTGTCAAAAGGGTAATGGATCCCTATCAGAGCGGCAATAAATTAGGTTATAGTCTTATCAAATTAAACAATGGATGAAGGAAAATTAGCTATCAATAAAAATCTATAAAGCTGCCCTGATTATTCCCAGTCAATTATATCAATTAGAGATCAAACAGTGAACCCCCTGCAGTACGTTAAATAGAACTAACCGGGGCCAAAGGCGGCCAAATTGTGTTACAAAATGCAACACCACGGGCAGCTGTAGGAGATAATCATTACTGTCATTGACAAAGGAGCTGCTTTATTAGAAAGCTGGATGTTGCCTGCAGGCAGGCTTCTGGCAAGAGGACAAAGGCTCTGCAATGAGGAAGAGGAAAGAGGCTTGAACCTGGCTGCCAGTGTGAGGAGTGTGTTTCTGGCTGATAGCTTCCCTCAACTTTTGTCATTTAAAGCAGGCTGGGCTTCATCTGATTCTGCTGAGTCCTCGACTTTGTTAGGAGGCTTCTTTCCCTATCTCCCTTTGTTTTTTAAAGCCATGCTGTTGATCTTCTTTTCTCTGGCGGTGCATGATGCTTTAAAGATGTAAACTTCTTGTCCTGGTATTGTGGTCAAGATTGTAACTTTAGGACTAAAACGTGGTACTGAGGGGCGGTATCCCATCATCAACCATAAGTATCATATCCTAGAAATTGCTTTGGAGATCTGAATAGGTCTTCCTTTCTTTCAGGCAGCCTTTGCATTTACGGTGGGAAAAGGAGCCTCCTGCCCCTTTTGTATTGGGATACAGGTGCCAAGCCAACACTGCTTTATTAGTTCACTCTCCCAGGACTGTCATAGGCTGGAGTGGTCTGCTTGTGTCCTCACTATTTTCTACTGCAACTCATGACAGAGGGATTTGAGCTCTTTTCCCCATTGCAGACTGACAATAGGTACATGGACCCATACTTAAATATTTCTTTGTGGTATGCAAAATATCTCCCAGATAAACCCCAGAAGACCCCAGCTTTTTCCTCTGCTTTCATAATGTTAGAAGTGCACTTCACAGTGGTCTGTGTGAATTTCATCCTCAAGCCCCAAATTCCAGCAAACTGCAGTAGGACTGTACATCTGCATGTCTTAAACCTCCATGAAAAGATGATGTTGAAGGTTGAAGGAAAATTTTACTCCAGCTCTTCATGTGGTCACTGGATATGGTCACCTCTGTGAGACAGTATGTATGTGTCTATGTCCCTGTTGCTGGGAGAACTTCTAAACAAGCTCAGTGAGATGTGAAATCTCATCTAAGAAACGATCTGCTACTACGGGCTATCAGACATGACTTGCCTCCTGTGTTCTCTCTGTAGAAAGTTATATTTTCTTACAGTCTTTCTGTAAAGTGTTGTATATCTGCCATGTTGGAAGAACAATTTGTGGATTATTTACTTCCCTTGGTCCCTATGTAACTGTCTGTAGCTTCACAGGGGTAAACTCAGTGACTTAGGTGGTCCCTTTGGGCTTCCCTGATGTGTTGAAATCTTCCTCTGAACTTAGTCTTGAGACAAGGCTGGCTCCCCAGTGTGTGGACATTAGAAGGAAGGAAATATTGAAATTAAAGTCATCACTGAGTCCATGAATCAGACTATTTGTGATAATATTTCACAGGGAAATCATTGATACTGTGGCAGTGTTTTACAAAATCTTCTGTGAGGCTCCTTGCCTTTGAGTTCAGTGATGGTCCAGCAACAGAAAAATGACACAGCACAGTAGTAGGTTGTGGTTGGAACCTAATGACTGCATTCCTTCTACTATCACATCAGCTGCTATAACATAAAGGCTTTGCTTTATTCCTTCCTGAAACGTTATATTTAATCTAGTGGAAACTGAGCTTTAGGGGCATGGTCCTCAAACTCTGGACTAAATCCCCAAACATACCCAAGGTCACCCTAAACTTCACTTCCTTCCTTTCAAATCAGCAGCGCAGGGTCACTGCTTTATGTTCCATCACACAAACTTGTAGATATCCCGACATTCACCTGTGTGTAGCAGTTTTGGAAAATTACAAAACAAAACACACCCCACTCTCACATTTCTTCCAGCAGAGGAGTGTTGAGAGAACAAAAACCTGATTGAT
This sequence comes from Laterallus jamaicensis coturniculus, assembly GCA_022605575.1. Classification (NCBI taxonomy): domain Eukaryota; kingdom Metazoa; phylum Chordata; class Aves; order Gruiformes; family Rallidae; genus Laterallus; species Laterallus jamaicensis. The sequence continues at coordinate 3,141,952 of JAKCOX010000066.1, forward strand.
GTTACTCTCATTGCACGAAGGAGCACTGGAAGGCTTTCAAATGCACCGTGATGGGACTAGACTTGACTAGAATACCTGTAATATTTCTTGCTGAGCAAAGCACTTAGTAGATGGAAGTGAAGATGATGAAATTTGGTCCTAAAGGAATGCCAGAATGCAACTGCTCAGGGTTTTGATCCTGCTCAGACTTCTGAATGTGCTTTATTGTGTGCCTGAGAGTCACCCCTTTCAAGACGCACGATCTCCATCCTTTTTGAAACCAGGCATATGTGTCAGTACTTGCAGGGGCTGGGGTGTGACTCCACATTGGTTTGTAGTAAAGCCAACAAGAAAAGACGAATGGGTTTCTGTTGGAATATCCCCCTTTGAAATTTCCACTTCAGAAATCCTGGGTTGTTTTTTGGTGTTTTTTTGTTGGGTTTTTTTTTTACTCTGGGCAAATGTCAGTATATGAATAAGTATAGGAGTTTCTCTTTCCATTTTCCAACTGTCATTGAAGCAACAAAGATGAGGGAAGCAAAATAAATGTATTCTTCATTCAAATTTTGGAACATTCTGAAATGGAGCAACAGCAAGAAAAAAAAAATCTATGTGCTCCTTGGAAAAAAATGGATTTTGTGTAGAAAATATTTTTTAACAGCTTGTAATTTTTAAAGAATATTTTGGTTTATTTTATATCCCATAGGGAAAATGCAAGAAATTGTGCACTAAAATGTTTTCAAAGAGATCTAGGTTAAGCAGTGAACCCTCTCTTCTTGTTCTGTAGATGGCCAAATAGATGCTCAGGAGTGCTATGTCAAGACCTAATCAATAATAAATATTAACTTACAATATGCAGAGAGGAAGCAATTCCAGTCCTGAGTATCTGAAATGCAATCAATCATGTTGTTCTTAACAGGGCTTATGTAGGGCTTGAAAAATTCAGTTGTAGTGGTGGTCAGTAAAGTAAGATACTCAAATCTGGACAGTATGAGAGAGTAGAAAATATGAGCAAAATTTCTTTATGGATCATGGTTGTCATTATTAAATCTAACCAAAAGTTTGGGGCTTGTTTCTAATGCAACAGAGTCACACAGAGAAGAGGCTGGTGTTACATGTGACTTGGGTTTTTCCTCTCATATAAAAGCTGCTTTCTGGATGCACTTGGCAATCTGTGCAAAGCATATTATTCCTAAGTTCTTTGAGCAGGTATCTGAGCTTCACTGCTAGTTTCACCTATGCAAGAAGTCAGCAGGAACCCATGTTGTGAAAGATTTAGTGTCATAAACAGTAACATGAGTTTAGAGAGCTTGAATTGTTGGAAGATGCCCACCACCAGACTGCCTTCTAGGAATGGTCCCTAGCTTGTGATTACCCCCAAAGCTGTTCATGAATCTTTTGTTGGACACCGCTAGCTAGAAGAAGCACAACAATTGAGCAATATAACCAACTAAAATAAGAAATCCCCTGTAAGAAGGTGGGAGTTGGGCATCTCATGATATTCAACCGCTAAAGTCAGCCCCACAGCCTGTGGCAGAGCAGGGAATGAGCTCCTGCTTTCCCAAAGGAGGTTAAAAAAAGAAAGGTAAATAAAAGACAGAGAAAAAAAAATTGGTATCTTTCTTGTCTTGTAGAATATTCCTCAACCTTATTATTACTTTGATCAAGAAATCACCTTCCATCCAGTCACAAAGAAGAATAATAGTGATCATCTCTGAAAACTTGTCATAAATTTGTAGTGAGAGAAGTGAAATTTGGTCTTAGATAAATTACTTTGATGAAAAGATCAACAAGCAGCAAAATGGCTTGAGGTAGAGAGAAGTTATATCCCTGATAATTTATGAAGATTCCATCTGTTTTTAGTATCTTCATTGGCTTCTTTAAAGGGAAAATATCTATGAAGAGAGCTTATATATAATGCTATTCCCTGAGGATTTGAATGGGACACTCCTAATAAGCACTTCCACACAACTTCATATGCTGTTTAACCTGAGTTGCAGCATTTCTCATCAGAAGCAACTTGGTTATAGGGGTGGAAAGAGTTACTCCATAGTGTAAGACCCTTAGGAAAGGGGCCATCCAGAGATGTCCTGGAGAGAGTCCAGAGAAGGGTTACGAAGATGATAAAGGGCCTGGAGCATCTCCCCTATGAGGAAAGGCTGAGTGAGCTGGGACTGTTCAGCCTGGAGAGAAGAAGACTAAGGGGGGACCTAATCAATGTTTATAAATATCTTAAGTATGGGGTGCAGGGGGAATTGGCCAGCCCCTTTTCTGTGGTCTGTGGAGACAGCACAAGGGGCAATGGCCGCAAGTTAGAGCATAGGAAATTCCTCACCAACGTGCAGAAGAACTTTTTCCCAGTGAGGGTGAGGGAGCCCTGGGACAGGCTGCCTAGGGAGATGGTGGAGTCTCCTTCTCTGGAGATATTCAAGACCCATCTGGACGCCAACCTGTGCAATATGAGCTAGGGAGCTGCTTTGGCATGGGGGTTGGACCCAATGATCTCTTGAGGTCCCTTACAACCCCTATGGTTCTATGATTCTATGATTCTAACTCTAACCTTTCTCATTTATATGCATGGGACCAACTCAAACCCAGTGCATAACCCTGTCAGATTAGCATATGCATTAAGATAAATGCTGGATTTAGAGAAGACTGGTGTTCAGGGGCACAGGTTGCTACTCTGTCACCTTTTCTGATCCTTTCCATGTTCTAATGTGAGTTGTTGGAGCCAGCATCCTAGATATATTCTGAGTAATCTATTTGCTCTGAAAAAGTTTAGTCTCTCCAGTTCTTCCTTTCCATCTGAGAGACCTGCTCATCCTCATTTCCTGCTCTGACAGCATTAGCCAGAAGACTAATGGGAGCCCAGAAAGCAGCTAATGATGCAAAGTTTCCTGGAAAATAAAACTTTCTAAGACAGCCTGAGGACTGAGAAATTTGGATTCACGTAGGCACGTTCTATCACAGAGGCTTGGGTCACTAATTTTCCCTTGTAACAGAGCACCTCTACGGTTCAACTCATGGGCTCCTTTCTGAGTGGTGAGATGCAGCATTAGACGCCAGACGCAGAGAACGTGGGGTGGGTGCATGGCGGGGGGAAGGGAAAGAAAGTAATTTAGCATCTGGCGAAATGGATTGTGAACATATAGAAGATGTTATACTGTTAAGACTTCTCTCTCTCTCTCTCTTTCCCTTTCCTTCTCTCTCTCTCTCTCCCTCTTTTATTAAAGGCCTAGGCAATTTAAAAATGGAGACAGTGTATCCCACTTAATAGCGTTGCTGTTAATCTTCTCACCAGTCAGCTCTGAGCTCTAAGTATCGAGCGCTCAAAAACCCTCCTCCTGTCACCAGCTGTGGTTAGGGAGTGACTGTCCTCAGGGGCTCCAAGCCTTAAAAAAAAATAAATAAATAAAAATTCACAGCTAAGAAAAGGCAATAACAGGAGTCTGCTGTTGTCTAACCTGCCATATAAATGAAACAATCAAACAAGACAACAAAGGAAACTCCACTAACATCCAGAGGCAAAAGCAGTTGGCTGTAATATATCCTGGCTTGGGGAACTATTTTTAGCCAAACCCCTCTTTTTTTTTTTAACAGACACACACAATCTCTTTCTAATTTTGTTTAAGAGAGGAGAGGAAAAACCCAAAAAAAAACCCAACTGAAAGACAAGGAGGAACGTGAAGAGGCAGCCAGTCATAAGAGGAAGCTGAATTAAAACAAATCCTTCTGCATGTATAAGGGATTAAAATAACAATTACTTTGAATGGTCAAACAAAAGGAGGTTCAGATATTAGCACTCTTCTGCCCTCTGAAAGGCTCAGTCTTTACTCTTATTTTATATTTGTATTGTGATCACAAGTAGGAGCTAATGTCTTGAAAACCCTATAGTGCTTGGAGCTGTATCAGCATAAACAAAAAAGATGGTTCTGACATAAATTTTTAAATATATTTATATATTTTAAAATATTTTACATATTTGTATAAATTAATTTAATGTATAGAGATGCATACCTGCACATGAGTGAGGAAGCAAACATACGCATAGTAAGTAGCCTGTGTTATGTATATAAAGCACACATTTAAATCATAACAATGAAATCTCATTTAAAAAATCTTTCTGAGACTTGGGATGGGGGTTAATTTTTAAATTTTTGTTTCCAAGCTTTTTTCCTGAGCCATGATTTTATCATGTAGTTATGGATCTCCCAGAGCTAAAATAATACCAAGATATTCCCCATTCACTGTCAATACCTGATTAGCTGCACTAGAGAAATGAACCTGTGTAGTAGCTTAAGGCCACATGAGTGATTTATGGCTGGCACCCACAATCGACACCAGACTGTCAGGCCATAGTTAGAGCATTCAGCTAGTAGGGACAATCCTTTAGTTCTGCCCCACAAATTATTTACTATCTCAGGACTATCTAACACAACATGTATGAGCATCATCACACCTGTGTTTCTGTATAAAAGTAATCGCCTCTAACTTTAGAGAAGACATCTGCTAGCTGTCTAGACTGACTTTTTAAACAAGTGGCTTCTTCTCAGGTACAGTGCTTTCTTCTTCAGATAGTCCTTTCTTCTTCAGATGACCTTACCCAGAAGTATCACAAGTCTTCACAGATGATATGTAGAGATCTCTCTGCAGTGAGGTCAACTTAATCATTCATGAGGCATTGTGTTTTGGCTATAATTTGATTCCGTTTCAATAAGCTGGATGGTTGGTATTCCATAGAAAGATTATTCAGGATCCTTCAGGTGACAGCATATTCACAGATGATGTGGTCTGAAAACTACCAATCTGACGTTGACCAGACTGGTCTCCTCAATGAAAGACAAACACAAGTTCTGTTCATTAATGTCCCTACCTTGAATACAACATTCATGGATCAGAAAGGTTGATGGGGGAATCAGCCTGCCCCTTTTCAGTGGTCTGTGGGGATAGGACATGGGGCAATGGCTGTAAGCTGGAGCACAGGAAGTTCTGCACCAACATGCAGAAGAACTTTTTCCCAGAGAGGGTGACAGAGCCCTGGGACAGGCTGCCCAGGGAGGTGGTGGAGTCTCCTTCTCTGGAGATATTCAAGACTTGTCTGGATGCCTATCTGAGTGTTATGTCCTAGGGAGCTGCTTTGGCAGGGGGATGGGACTCAATGATCGCTCGAGGTCCCTTCCAACCCCTACAATTCTATGATTCTATGATATCTGACATGCATACCTGAACTGGTCTCTTACATCTAGAGAAGATAACACCTTCACCTGCAATTATTATCTCTCATGCTAACCATATGTACTTTCTGGATTGCCATTCAGAGACATCTCCACTGAATTTACCAGGACTGTACAATTGGGCATTCTTGGTTATTCCTGTGGAATCAAAATCTGAAGTGTTATGCACTTGTGCTTGTAGTTTTAGAGGTTGTAGGTGTGATACCATGTAATGGCCCCAAGCAGAGTCATTACTTAGCAAACCTTCAGTATAAATTCCTGTTAATTGCATAAGAGCCCCAAGCAAAGCACTAGTTATTAAGGAACCTTAAAAGTAAGTTGGCAGCTTGGAGCCATCAGCCCCTTAAAATCTACCAGTCATCTCATGGAAAGTTATTTTAAAAAAATATAGCTTTAAAAAACCCCAGCAGTTCTTGTTGTTCCTGGCAGCCTTGGTTGAGAGCCAAAGCACTACAATGCTTTTGTGCTGCTGGAAATAAAAATTGGAATCCACAACTGTGTCAGCACTAGGCAGCAATATCCTCTTGCTTTGTGAGAGTGTTCTAGAAGGTAACTGCACAGATTTACGTAGAAATGCCTTCATGTCAGAGACATCCTTTTGTAAAGGGCCACTGCTAATTAATAGATCACCTTTGTTAAAGAGGAACCCATTTTTGGCATGCGCAGTGGGTAAATAATGGGCACACCATCCTTCGAATATCCTCTATTAGTGTGCTTATAGCCATTTATAATTCAGAAGTTTTACATCCATAGCACACTTATTCCTGCTATTAATCATACACCAGCCTTTGATGAAATCTTGAGAAACCTATCCCTTTGCATAAAGAGTGACCAGCAGATCGACCAATCCATTCTAGTGACTGGAAAGCCAAGTTTGTGTTCTGTTATTTTTTTATCTGTCCCTTTTCCAACTTTTAAAAACATATTTATTATGACTTAATTCTGGTAATGAATATGCTGTGCTCAAGCTGTAAAAGTGAAAAAATTAAAGCTCTTGAGACTCAATTCTGTGTTGAAGGCCAACAAGCCAACAAAGAAAATATGGGCAAGAAGTGTTTTGCTACTGCAAGTTCAACATGAATGGATGTCAATAATTATGAGTGACTGAAACTGTGTTCAGGCTGTTTTTCAGGCAGACCTCTCATGAAAGGCTGTGGGGGGACCTCATTGCAGCCTTCCAGTACCTGAAGGGAGCATACAAACAGGAGGGGAATCAACTTTTTAAAAGGGCAGATAATGGCAGGACAAGGGGGAATGGTTTAAAGCTGAAGGAGGGAAGGTTTAGATTGGATATTAGGGGGAGGTTTTTTACAGAAAGAGTGGTGAGGTGCTGGAACAGGCTGCCCAGAGAGGTGGTGGATGCCCCATCCCTGGAAGTGTTCAAGGCCAGTTTGGATGGGGCCCTGGGCAACCTTGTGTATCTCCAGGCCTGAGGTTGGTGTCCCTGCCTGTGGCAGGGAGGTTGGAGCTTTATGATCCTTGGGGTCCCTTCCAACCCTTGCCATTCTATGATTCTATGATTCTATGAAATTTGAAGCTGTGGTAGAGCCTTTCAGAAGTGGCCTCCTCCCATCCTTCTGTTCCATAGCCAGCAGCAGGGTTCAGGTGATGTGTTAGCAGTGAGGAGGTGGGTATGTGATGGAGTCAGGAGCAGGAGCTCATACTTCACTGGTTGTTACCAGATGATCAAGGTTTTAAAAGTTGTCTTTGACAAGTGAGTTTGCAAGTCAAAGATGGATGTGAGACATTCATCCTTTCACTGGTTATTGCTGCCTAAAACACCTGAGCCATAACGTTCCAACAGGCCACCTCACCCAAGCTGATCATTGAGGACCTACAAAGCCAGCAAGTGTTTACTGAATCCTACATCCCTTTTTCCCCTTAATCTCTCAGCTGCATTTAGATTTAAGCAACATTTCTGTGAAATGCTCAACTTCTTGCTGTTAATTTCAAGCCCGGCTGACAGAGCTCAGCTTGGATCTCGTACCCGTCGGGAGCCAATAAGCAGTTTCCACTCACAGATCACACATAGCTGAGTGATGTTCAGAGACCCCCTTGTTCCCCCAGCCCTGCACCCTGCGACGTGACATTAGCGCTGGGTAATGATCTGTAAATGTGTCAGAACTGTGCCACCTAGTGACACCACTGCCTAGCTCCTCTGGTGAAGTCACACTGATCACACAACAGCAAGCTGTAATATAATTAGCGCTAATTTGGTTTTCTCTGTAGCTGGCTGCCACGCTGCTCTCTGCTCAGCCACTCACTGCTTCTCCAGAAGACTTTTCCAACAGAAGATCTTCCTTAAGGGATTTGCTTCCTCCAATTTTGATTGTATGATAGAAATCAATTCTTTTTTTTTTTTCAGATGGCTTTAAAAATGGATTTTCTGCACATCAAAATGAATCTAAACTGCACAAAGACTCCAGTAGGAAGCAAGCTGCTTTTGAAATGTGCCAGATATTTTATACTTAACACCTAGAACTAAGTGGCAATTTATGGATACCTTTTTTTTCCCCACCCATCATATAGTACAAATTCCTTAATATAAGAACATTTTTCTTTTGACAAAGTTTCCATTTCCAAATGGAAAGGACCTCAAATCCCACCTAGTTCCAACCACCCTGCCATCAGCAGGGACACCCTTCACTAGCCCAGGGTGCCTAAAGCCCCATCCAACCTGGCCTTGAACCCTGCCAGGGATACAGGGACAGCCACAGCTTCTCTAGGCACCCTGTGCCAGGGCCTCCCCACCTTCAGAGTAAATAATTTATTCCTAATACCTAATCTAGATATACCTTCTTTTAGTTTAAACTCATTACCCTTTGTCCTGTTACTGCCCACCCTTGTAACCAGTCCCTCTCTTGCTTTTCTGTAGCCCCTTTAGGTACTGGGAGGCTCTTAAAGCGAAGTTCCAGGTTTCATTTAGAAATAGCCATTAAAATAGTGGTGTGCACTGTAAAAAATGTGGAATGGAAGGAAACCTTTCTGGTTGACCTAACCCAGTTTTGGGGAGGGTTTGGGTTTTTTTTTTGGGAGGGGTGTTTGGGTTTTTTTGTTGTTGTTGTTGCTATTGTTCTTGCTATTGTTGAGAATTTCTCCTTTTTGTGAATACAGTGAAAGAACAGTTCAGAAAGCTAAATATTTCTCTTGGATAAGAAAACTATTCCAAATTAATTTTCCTTGTAGCAGTGAATGCCAGCAATGTGTGTTTTATAGCCTACATCATTTTTGACACAGTGCAGTAGAGAGCTCAGCGAGCAGGGATCCAATGAAATGATCAGACAGCATATTTAAAATAAACAGAAGGTTGCACTTCTTTTGTTTGTTTATTTTGTGGGTTTTGTTTGTTTTTTATACAACCTAATCACAATGCAGAAGTCACTGAATTGAGAAATAGTGGAAGCTGAATGCTTAAATAATTTATAAAAAAAACCCAAGCAAACCCAACCAAATTCATGAAGGCTAATCAAAGACTCATGGAATAATGTATAATCTAAAGTGTAAAGGAACTCTGTAAGTCATCTGATCCAATCCTTTGCTCAAAATAAAGTCAGCATGGCTGTCCTTACACTCCTGCGTGTGGTGTGGGTGGTAGATGGTGATTACTTGAGGCATCGCCAGACCTTGGCAGCTGCGTGCTTTCATGCTTTTGAAACAGAACAATGGCCATCAGATGGTCATGATGCAAAAACTGGGAATAATGTACCACAAAACTCAACAATACTTTGTTGTATATAATAGCCTGAATGAAAATACATATTGTTAATGAGTTAGAATGTTTCTGTTTGGGTAAGATACATGCAGCTAAATGCAGACTTGTGTCCCTCTTGAACTGGGGTCCCAAACTGGACATACTACTCCAGATGTGGCTTCAGCAGCTCCAAGCAGAAGAGAGTAAATTCCCTCAGTCTGATGAATACAGTCCTGTGCTGAATATATTCCTCTACATTGTAGAGACCAACATGTGGTTTACTGCATTCATGACGGCAGGTCATTGCCAGCTCATCCGTAACCTGTTGACTGCTGTGATCTTCATATCACTTTAAGCAGAGGCACTACTCAGTCAGTCACTTCCCATGGGGTGCAACACTTGGCATTGCTACTTATGGAACTTCACAGTATTTGTTTTGTCACAGTCCTTATATTTTCATGTTTCCATTGGATTGAAGTGCTGCCATTAGTTGTGTCAGCCCCTCTCTACAGCTTAATAATATCTGCAGATTTGTGGAGAGTGCACTTTGGTCAAGTAATTGGTAGAGATATTAAATAGAATAGAGTAGAATAGAATAGAAGAAAAGAATAGAATTAGAATAGGTTTAGTTTCAACTGGAAGGGGTTTACAACAATCATCTAGTTCAACTGTGTCACCAACTCAGAGCTGATCAAAAGTTGAAGTATGCTAAGGTCATTGTCCATGTGCCTCTTAAATACTGACAGGCTTGGGGAATGAAAGGAAATGACAGGCACTGGAAGCTTGTTCCAGTGTTTAAGCACCCTCTCAGTAAAGAAATGCTTCCTAATGTCCAGTCTAAACCTCCTGGTACAGCTTTGATCCATTACCATGGGTCCTATCACTGGATAACAGGTGGAAGACATCAGCATCTTCTCCACTTCTCCTCATCAGGAAGCTGTAGAGACAACTTTAAGTTCTAGTGTTGACCCTTGGATTACTTTGTACCAGCCTACAACTGTGTGTGAAGATATTGATTGCTAACCCTTTGAACCTGTGCTTTCAGTCAGAATTCAACCCATTCAACAGTCTGTTTGTTCAGCCTACATTTGATCAACTTCCAAATGAGGATGCTGTGGGGGAATATGAAAAAAAAGCCTTACTAAGGCAGTTTACATCATCTGCTCTTTCCTACCCTGTATAACCTGTCATTTAATTAAAGAAGGTAAGCAAAGAGTTCAAGTATTTGGCCCTGGTAAATCCGTGTTGACTATTCTGAAATACCTTCTTGTCCTTGATGTATTTGGAAGCAATTTGGACATGCTGCATGATCTTTCCAGAAACTACAGGCCTTGACTGCCTGATTGCTGTTCTTCAGCTTCTCCCTCAAGCCTTTTTTGAGGATGGGAAAAACATCAACCTTTTTCAGCCACCAAGACCTCTCAACAGCCCCAATTTTTCTGCAATGATAGACAGTGGCCTCAACCAGCCACATCAGCTAGCACTTGGTATCCTCAAGTGTATCCTATCTGGTTGAGTGGATTTGATAGCATCAATGTCCTCTAAGTAGTGCTTTGTCTCTTGGCTGCCCTGCTCCCTACCAAGCTATGTCCATACACACAAAGGCCTGGAGCAATTTTTGCTTGTGAAAACTGATTCTGAGACGGCATTGTGCACTTCAGCCTTCATGTCTGCTGCATGCAGCAGTGGGCATGCATTTTCCCTGAACTTCCTTGTGCTACTGACACACCTCTGGATTCCCTTCCTGCTGCTATTCTCTGTCTTAGTGCCAGCTGGGCTTTTGTCTTTTTCTTTCATCCTTAAATGCCCAAGGAAAGCTTTTATGTTCCTCCTTTATTTCTCTTCCTTATTTTCACTTCATGTGTGCTCCCTTTCAGCATTTTAGGTCATCAGGAAGTTCCTTAATTTAGCCAGGCACACCTGGTGAAGTTCTTACTCTGTCTGCACAAACAGCATTTATTCCAGAGCTCTTTGGTAAGTTTAATTTAAAAGTGTGTCAGGTCTCCACACACCTTCCCCTTTTCCAGCAGCTTTCAGGGCATCTGCATAGCAGACTCCACTGATCTAGTCTGCTCTAGGTCTGTTCTGACTCTAAAACCTCCTTCCCAAGACTTCCTCCAGATGCTGCAGCCTTGCTGCATCATTGCTGACCAACTTACCATCTATGGCCACATTCACCACCAGTTCTTCCCTGTTGATGAACCACAGGACTAGCAGAGCACTGACCCTGGCTGTCCTTTCTAGTATTTACATCACAAAACATCTTACCCAAGGCTACCCAGAACCAAGAATAGAATCTTTTTGTTTGGTTGTTAGTTTTCCATGCTGTCTTAAATGAAAATGTTCTATAAATATGTGTAAGAAATGAGGAGATTGAAAGTCTCTGGAGACATGTTCCCATCTTTGTGCCTTATTTATTGGAGAAGATAGTTCAAAAGCATCTTATCTTGCTTGGGAAAAATAGCTGTACATCTGCCAAGGTCAGAAAGATGCAAAGAGATTTGCTGAGGGCTATATTCTCCTCTCTGATCCCTTCTGCCAATTTCCACTTCATATTCAGCAATCTGTCCACACATGGGCCTCCTAAGGATGTCAGCAAGAATTCCACAACCACAAGAGAAGAGCTAGGCCCTTCAAAAGTTAGTTGCTCAAGTTAAAACAGCCTCAGGGAAACTTTGACTTATGCTTTTGGTTCCTTTGACTTATGCACGGTTCTTTTTGATAAAATTATATGTATTCACAAGCTGCTATTTCGTCTGTCAGGAGAGAAGAAGTATAAATACAAAGAGCATAGGCTTGGACTGGGTTGCTTGGATCACCAAGTCTAGGTCATCCTTTTATAACTTTACCAAGTCTCATCTTTAAGCTGGCCAGATTTATTGCATCTTATCAGTCATATTGAAATGTTGTTACAGGGTGTCATTTCTTTGGTGGTTGGAAAACAAATTTCCAGCCTAAAATTATCTTTGACTTGTTGGTAAGCAGTTGTTCCTTTGTTAGTTTTTTCCATTTGTTTAAAAAATTTTTTCCCTTCTACCTGTTTGCTCACTTCTCTTCCCTGTAAGCTTATTCCTTCAAAGACTTTTATTTAAAACTAACACAGTCCTGCTCTTCTTGTCTCTTGTATCTCATGTGTACTAGAGTTTCTGGTTTCCTTATTAACTACAGTGGCTTCCTTTCCAGCTCTTCCAACATGAACATTTTTTAGCTTGGGTGAGTATGAGTGAGCTGTGTGAGGCATAATGGTGTGTGCAGGCAGATGATGAAGCTTTGTCATCCTTAAACTATGTCCAAAAATGCTGGGAAATCAACTCCTTCCTAAACTCTAAACCTTTTTTTTTTTTTAAGGCCAATTCAGTGTTATTACTACCCCTTTGTTTTCCCCTGATTAGCACGTTTCTGATATCACATGCTTTACACAGCCTTCCTTCTTAGCCTTCTCTGTGCACACTCATTCTGCCTACTGTTTTCCTTTGATGATCTATATTAAAATAATGCAAGCACCTGTTTATTTATTTTCAAAGAAAAACACACAATATGGTTAATAATGTAATCATAGATTTTACATTAGAATAGAAAGAATAGAATTGAATACAAAGAATAGAATAGAATAGAATAGAATAGAATAGAATAGAATAGAATAGAATAGAATAGAATAGAATAGAATAGAATAGAATAGAAAAGAATAGAAGTAGGTTTAGTTCAATTGGAATGGACCTATGACAATCATCTAGTCCAATTGCAGTTGGACTTGATTTTAGGTACTGCAGTCTTGGTTCTTTGTTCGTTGCCATCCTTAACACCGTGGGAGGTTGGACTCGATGATCTCTCGAGGTCCCTTCCATCCCCTACGATTCTGTGATTCTGTTTGAATTGGATGACAAATTCTTGGGTATTGTTTTGCTTGAAGATACAGCAATGATTCCGCAAAGATGATAATTACAGTAAACAGAATAATGCTAAAGTCTGCCTTCACTGCATCTGTTACCCAAATGTGGTCTAAACTGGACCTTTTAGAGAAGGAGAGAGAAGAAACCACAATCAGCCCACATGATGAGTCCTGGCTTTTCCAAAGGAAGCCTCATTTCTGCTATCTCTATAGCTTCTTCTTCCTTCTTATAGAATCATAGAATATGTTAGGTTGGAAGGGACCATTAAAGACCATCTAGTCTGACCTCCCTGCGGTAAGCAAGGACATCTTCACTAGATCAGGTCGCTCAAGAGCCCCATCAAGCCTGACCTTGAATATCTCCAGGGATGGGGCTTCCACTACCCTCATGGCAACCTGTGCCAGTGATCTACCACCCTCATGTTGAAGAACTTTTTCCTAATATCCCACATAAATCTCCCCTTTTCTACTTTAAAACCATCACTACCATCCTACTGCTACATGCCCTTGAAACAGTTCTTCCCAGCTTTCTTACAGACCCCTTTCAGGTACTTGTTTTTCATTAACTATTCCTCTTCCTCAGATCATGATGCTTTCTCCACACCTGCATCTATTCCTTTGCATTCCCCAAACCCACTTGTTCCTACCATTACCCATCTTCCAGAAGTGCCAAGGATCTCAGCTCATGCTGTTTTTTGTTCTTTGGCAGAGTCTGAAGCCCAGACTAAGGTTGTGATCGGGAGGTGGTGGAGTCTCATTCTCTGGAGATATTCCAGCCCCGTCTGAACGCCAATCTGTGCAGTATGAGCTGGGGAGCTGCTTTGGCAAGGGGGTTGGACCCCATGAGCTCTGAAGGTCCCTTCCAACCCCTACAATTCTATGATTCTATGATTCTATGATCTATTACATCAAACACACTGTTCAAGCAACCTATGGTGAAAGACATGCCCTGCCATGAGCAGCTTACACTCATTTAATAAGTTAGCTCCTTTGCCAGCCTAGCATCGTTTATACAAAGAAGTGGTAGAGCCTTCCCAGCAAACGAGGAGCCAGGAAAACTGCTTGAAACCTTTTCATATCCCTTCTTATGGCTCTTCCACCCATCAGAGTTGAATTGGTGAATATGACAACTCCAAAGCCCCAGACGGCATGGTTACAGGTCACACAGAGAATGAAGAGGAACAGGAGGTGCTATTTACATGTCAAAATAACTAATGTGAACATTCCTGTGACTACTTCAAAGGAACTTCTCATTATCTTTGTTATTAAATGTCTCTGCATTGCTAAGAAAGGGGGCAGGTTAATTGGAAAAATTATGTTTAAACTTCATAACCAGTGCAAGCATGAAACCCATCATTTTTATAAATGTTATCGTGTCTTCTGGATCTAATAGATCTTAACTGATGCATGCTATCATTAAGTTCAATTTAAGAAACTACCCCTAGAGACGTTTTTTAAATCAATTGGAGACATGTTCTCAAACAATGTTAGAAATATTTGATTTACCTACATCCTCATCACTGAGCAGGTTTCCTGAGTGAAGGAGAAGAGAAGAATATACTACTTTACCATCTCATCTTTCATGTTAAAAGAAATGGAAAGCTTTTTTACCCAATATATTAAAATATCAAGTCATCCATCAGTGCAATTCAGTCACCTCTGAAGCAGCTGCTTAATAGTGCAGTGCAATGCTTCATACAGGGAAATGTTAACTAAATCCAAATGAATTATTACATGAAATTAACGCTTTTCTCTTTCTGAAAATAAGTAACACACAAAAAAAAAAGGTTGGATTTCTCTCATGCTTCAGCTACATACAGATTTAAAAAATAACATTATCAGACTTTAGTCTGAAATAAAACAGTCCATCAAAGCTGCAAGCAGCTTAACGCTGAAGTTCTGGTACTTATTTTGGCTGCTCAGGTGCTGAGCACTAATTATCAGACAAATGAAGTTACCTGAATAGAGTGAAACAGATTTTAGGGAGACATGCTGAAAACCTCAGACATGGGCAAGGCCAGGGATCTTAAAAAACAGGATTTGTGAGTTAATGTTGGATCTTTGAAGCGACTTTTTATAGTGACTTACGTATGAGAAGCCACTGAATAAGTCCAGCCAAAGGTACAGCAGAAGTCAGAGTGATTCCACCTTTGAAAGACAATAAGCTGTGCGATACAGCAGCATAGAGCAGGTAAGATCATGTCAGAAAGTCAGCTTGGAGAGGTGACGCCAAGTTAAAGAGGCAGTTTTCTTATTTTTCAATAATTGTCCTCCAAATGAAAGCACAAATATGCTTAGTCATTTTCATACACCTACCATAAAACTCTTCATATGTCTCCAAACACTACAGCCATGGTACAGGGCTAGAGAAAAAAAGGAAATTAATGGTTTAGCACAGTAGCTGACACCATTAACAGGACAACTTTTGACCCATAAATAGGACTGTGTGTGCTTTGATATATCTTTGACAGGACATCATCTATTAGTGTCCTGCTCAGGAGAATGAATCTGACTCTTCTCATACTGGTTTTATTTATACTCATGTGTAAAGAACAAAATTTATATGAACTTTCAATGCTTCATCTTCTTTCTTTCCTTCTGTCCAGTTTAAT
This sequence comes from Laterallus jamaicensis coturniculus, assembly GCA_022605575.1. Classification (NCBI taxonomy): domain Eukaryota; kingdom Metazoa; phylum Chordata; class Aves; order Gruiformes; family Rallidae; genus Laterallus; species Laterallus jamaicensis. The sequence continues at coordinate 3,157,357 of JAKCOX010000066.1, forward strand.
CCAAAAATAAGATTGGCTTGTTCTCCAGGGCTGGGATACGGTGGTGCTGACAGTAGCCATCCAGTGCAATATGTCTGATGGGACAAAAGTCCAGAAAACCACTTCACCCATCAAAAATCAGGAATGAAGGACTGGTGAGAAGGATAAACCCAGTTCTGCCCTATCATGGAAACCATCCATCCCCGTCTTTCGTGATGTGTAAGCTCCAAAATTGTTCAACAGCTTTTTCCATTTTTCTTGCTTTTTTCCTTGCTTTTTCATTTCTTGCTTCTTTATTTTTTTTTTCCTTGTGCTTCCTTTTCCTTCCCAAAAAGAAAACAATCTTTTTGTGCTGCAACTGCACATAGAGCTATGCACAGTACATGGGACTGCCAACAGTATCATCAAATTCCATCAGAACACACCGATCAGTATCTTTGATCCCTTTTTTAATCCACATTTACCTGTCTAAACTTCAATCTCAACATGACCTGTATAAGCAGAAAAATCTGGTTTCTTCTCCAATTCAAATTTCAGATAGCTTTTTAGAAGGAAGAATGGAATGTACTTTGGATAATTTATAAAGAGAATGAAAAAAAAAATCCAGCTAATGCTTTAATTGCATGACTGAAAGTGTTCAGAAATTACAGTCCTATAAGATAGGAAAGAAAAATATCTCACCTGATTTTTTGATATATACTTTTTTCTCTGGCAATGGAAGGACATTATTGCTCCCACCAAGACCAACATGTATTCTTAACTCCTGGACAGTAAAAACAAGAAAGATTAAGTCAAAGTTGCTGTTCATATCAATTCCCTTGAGCCACGTGCACTGGGGCAAAGTACCACATATGCCGCTGCTGATCCATATGAACAGATGCAGTGCAAAATCAAAGATCATCCTCCTTGAAAGGAGGCCTTGAAGGTGGCAGGTAGACTGCAGTATCTTGAAGCCCAAACATTCTTACGAGTCCAGTCTCAAAATGCACATGATTATTTTAGCTAACATGATCCTTAATAAAGGAATACATCCTGGGTTCATTTTATTTACCCTCTGGCTTCTGAGCCTTTAAGGTACCCCACATGAAAAACGACGTCCTCAATCTTTTATCTGCAAATGAAAAAGCCAAACTATTTATTCCTATGAGATATAACTAAGCTTCCAAGAAGTTTTGGACAGGAAGATTTTGAAAGACACCGAGCATGTATTGCAAAAATCTGGAAAGGAACCGGAGTTGCTAAGAATAGCACCTAATTTAATGGCATGAAGCTGCGCCAGGGCAGGTTCACATCAGATGTTAGGAAAAAGTTCTTCAGTAGAAGAGTTGTGGGGCTGTGGAACACGCTGCCCAGGGAGGGGTTTGGTCACCATCCCTGGGTATGTTTAAAAGACAGGTAGATGAGGAACTTCAGGATATGGTTTAGCACAGGACAGGTACGGTTGGACTTGATGATCTTAAAGGTCTTTTCCAACCCAGTTGTTCTGTGATTCTGTAATGGCCATCTGAGATCTCTCCCAGGTTCTTGCTGGTATGGAATACATATTATGTGATGCTTAAACAAAAATAAAATAAATTAAAAAATCACAAAAACCTCAAATTCTTTGCTAAGGAAAGAGAGCATTTGAATGCTCAAAGTCATAGTTTTGGGTTCACAGCTCCCCATGTAGCTCGAGGTCCCTTCCAACCCCTACAATTCTGTGATTCGGTTCTATCCTATGAGGAAAGGCTGAGAGAGCTGGGGCTGTTCAGCCTGGAGAAAAGAAGACTGAGGGGGGACCTAATCAATGTTTATAAATATCTTAAGTATGGGGTGCAGAGGGAATTGGCCAGCCCATTTTCAGTGTCTGTGGGCACAGGACAAGGGGCAATGGCTGCAAATTGGAGCACAGGAAGTTCCGCACCAACATGCGGAAGAACTTTTTCCCAGAGAGGGTGACAGAGCCCTGGGACAGGAGGTGGTGGAGTCTCCTTCTCTGGAGAGATTCAAGACCCGTCTGGACGTCTATCTGTGCAGTATGAGCTGGGGAGCTGCTTTGGCAGGGGGGTTGGACCCGATGATCTCTCGAGGTCCCTTCCAACCCCTACAACTCTGTGATTCTGTGATTCTGTGATGAAATAAAGATTTATAATGCTCTGAAAGTCAAAACTTACTCCTGAAAAATCAGAAATAAGGCATAAAGGTGGTCTAAATTAGTTGTCACCTTTAAAAGTTCAGTCTTGAAAATGGACATACCCAGTCAAGAAAAATAGTTCTATCTGTTTTTTAACTATAAACAACATTCCACTGAGGAGTTTCTTTATTCAATATACACAGCCAATGAATAACTGAGAATGAAAAATTGTGGTCAGATTTTGAGATATGTGTTCATATTTAATAGTATCTTTACCCATAGAATCTTAGAATCATCAGGGTTGGAAAAGACCTTCAAGATCATCAAGTCCAACCGTCAACCTTACACCAACATAACGACTAAGCCAACTCCCAAAGCGTCTCATTTACCTGGTTTTTGAACACCCCCAGGGACTGCAACTCCACCACCTCCCTGAGAAGACAGATCCAATGTTTCACCACTCTTCCAGTGAGGAATTACCATATTAATGTACTAGTACTGGAGTGAGACTGCTGTTTCGTTGAAAAGCAGATAAAGTAGGCTATTGTATAAAGGCAGGAGGACTCTAAACTATCCAGTTTTGGCATCTGTGCTGAAATCTGTTTGAGATGACTTTCATTGCCACTGTGACCTTGCTGTGTGTGAAAATATAACCCATGTGAATTTATCCTGAACCAACTTCCCTCCACATGTCATGCCCTGGAAACTGGATGCACCATAACCCTCTGCATAATAAATGAGCAAAACTGTGCTGGTTCAGTGACAAGGATTGGCATTTAAAACACAACAGAAAGGAAAACAAGCAAGTCATCCTAAGCCAAAAAATACCTGTGGTCTATTGTTTTGTTGGTTTGATTTCTTAAGCAAAGCTCTGAGTGCTTACTGTAGGACACTGCATGCTTAGTTGGGATGAGCCCTAGAAAGCTCAACATAAGCAGAGCAAGGGACAGCTGTCCAGGGTGGCTTTGTCACCTAATAAAGATGCTTTTGATAACAAGAGAAAGCAATTTTCCTACAGATTTATTTCCATTCCATAAATGTCATTATGCCACAAGGGGGTAGGGGTGTTCTGTTTAAAACATTGCAAGGTATCCCTATAGAACCAGCCTTTCAGTGAAAACAGTGTTGAGTATTATAAAAAGAAACACAGATTGACTCTGCACAGACATTTTCTATACCATCTGCATTTCAACTAGTGCTTTCCTTATAATTAACATCTGTTCATAGATATCAATCTGAGCAGCAAGGGCAAAATTATTTAAGAACGTCTATCTTTTAGCCTAGTGTGTTCCTAGGGATGGTTCTAGAGGTGGAGAATGGGTTACCCCCAGGAAAGGGGATTTGGTTACAAGGAGCACCTTTCATTAATCTAAACAGATTGCCAAAGGCTTGGCAGCACCAAAATGGACACAACTGGATCTCATCAGAGAAAAAGTGCCCCTCAAGCATACAAAAAATTAAATAACGTTGGTGGGGTTGGTGGTGTGTGTGTATTCACTACTTCACTGGGGGAAAAAAAAAACAACCTAGAAAATTTATGCAGGTGAAAGGCCATAAGTGATTCCTGAAGATGAATATTCCAGTGGACAATGGACGTAAGTTTTCTTCTTAAAGTCACCTATTAAGAGGAAAATTCAAATTAATTATTTTCTTTAATTATTTTATTTCACTTCAATATGAGCCTGCCAGAGACCTGGCAATTCTGTGGTAGAAGAGGATGTGGCACCTGGATGCAAAGAGAATACTTCTCCCAAGCTGCTTATGGAGTCCAGGAGATATGGCCACAGCACGTGTATCCAGTGCTAAATGGAAAAATGCGACTGAGACACTGCGTAAATCTTTTCCAAACTCTGAGAGTCACTGCTTGCTGACATCTGTATTACAGGGTTAACAGGATCCACCTGAGGACAGCTTTCTGTTCCTATGTTTCTTCTGGCAAACACACAGTTGAATGCCATCATCTCTCTTCCAGTGAGACACCAAGCGATACTCCTTTAGTCCTTTTCAGCCAACAGCATCGAAAGCATTTTGCTAGCTGTGATAGGTCACACATATCACAGAAATGGCTTAAGTTTTCCACGTATCTTTTGCCACAATAGATTCCTTACCCTCCAAATTGTCTTAGTTTACTACACTTGCCATGGCCGCTTCTTTCACTCAGAAAGAAAAAGCAAACTTGATTTCTGATGTGCTTAAGTGAAGCAGCTGAATTTTCTACACTTCAAAACCTCCTTCATTTCTACTTAAAAAAAAAAAAGAAAGAAAGATCAACATGCAAATGTATCATCAATAGTGATGTTGTCAGATCCCTTTCCTGGTCTCTTTCCTTTCAATTTTTCATAACCATTGAAACAGAAAAAGATTTTCCCCCTTCAAAGAGAATGGCACATATTTTCCTTTTCTACAAGTTGTCCAGAAACATGCATAACCTCCCCTGCCTCTGCTAGGAGATAGATTAATCTGTCCTATCACAACGAGTATAGACTGGGGAAAGGAAAGGATGAGAGGTCTTCAGCAAGGGTAAGAAACAAGATATGCTCAGACCACTCTGCTTCTGTTGGTAGTCATTTTTCTTGGAGCTGACATCATTGCTCAGAGCCATCCCTGCTTAGATCACCCAGTATGCAGCCCAAGCACACCAGGATGGGTGAGATGTGTTTTTGTATTCTTGAAATCCTTATGCCAGGCAATCCATATCACCTGTGGAGCTTACAAGCTGCTTTCCCTGAACACGGAGCTAGAGTGAGGAGTGGCATGGGAAGGACAGTACGCCTACTGCCAGCTGAACCCTTCAATCTGTCTCCAGTTGGGTGAATGGGAGAGTTGAGGCTATGGAACACAGATCTTTTGCTGGAGTGATGCTTGGGAGGTGGACCCAATCCCTACAAAGTGAAAGGGAATAAAGCAACACTAAGGGCTCATAAATAAATATCTTTTAGAAATTATTTTTTTACAATTTTTTCTCAAGATTGTAATGATTCAGTATTCACAAAAAAGGAAACTTCACTTTGAAGTGGGAACTTTTATACATTTATTTTGGAGAGCATATATTTTTTTACAAATATTCTTGACAGTTAATATACCAGACAGAATTTTTTTATGTCAGCCAGCTTTTATTTTCCCTATTTAAACTTGAGGCCAAGGCACAGAAATACCTTATTTAGGGGAAGCACCTTCTCTTGTGTGGGAAATTGCATCATTTTGCCAAAATTTCACTGCCCAGATGCAATAACTAAGCTAAGAATTTAAAACTGGAGGTAAACCTGACAAAGAAGAAAGAAAACCAGGTAATCCAAAGTGTTAAGCAGAAACTGTTGAGGAGAATTTTTTAATGGCATTAAAAGAAAAAAAAAAAGTTTGAAAATACCTCTTCAGCAAAAGAAAACAAATCTTTTTGCACATTTTGATGGTATTTGCTGGAGGGAAAATGTGAGGGTGAAGAATAGAACAGAGCATTGTCCATTCCCCTCCATAAAAATTGTATGATATCCAGAGCCTTTGCTCAGAGCGAGCACAGTTTTGTCCTGCAAACAAAAAGAAAAGGAAAAGAAAGAAAGAAAAGACACAGAGGGGAAAAACCAGGGAGGAAAAAATAATAATAAATAAGACCAACAACTTCCATCTAGGCTACAGGAGGAATTTCATATGGAGCTAACTAAGGAAAATCAGCGTCTCAAAGCTCCTTTGGTCCCGTAAGTGAGGGGGTAATAAGTGACAGATCCAGGGGGGTGAGGGCAGGGAGGGAGCAGGACGGGTGCTCCGGGTAGGCAGGTGCTGCAGTCAGTCTCCTCTCTGCCAGGAAACGCAGGAAGAATGCATGACCAATTCGGTTTCGGAGCAGAATACTCTCTTTAATGGACAGAAAACACTAACCTTTTATTTTTTTCTTTTCCTCTCCCTCTTTTTTCTTTTTTTTTCTTCTTCCCTCCCCCCCCCTCAGTTTTAACCCTTTGAAAGGACAAAGGACAAAGCTCCCATCTCTGTTGCAACCTATTTTTACCCTGCCAATAGCTTCCATGTTACCTAGAATCCCAGACAAATATACTGTTGTGTGACAACAAAATAAACATCCTGAAGGACTCGGATTATCTGAGAGATGAAATAAGGGTAAAACACACAAAATAGTCCCCTGCTATCTAAGCACCTGGCTTTTTTGTTTGCTGCAAAACCAACAGGAATCGTCCCGCTCTGACAAGCGCCACTGGTATTTAATATTTTGACTATAGGGGAATCTCAAATAAGGAGAACCTTCTGCAAAGGAGAGAACTTCTGAAGCAGCCTGACACTGTGGGAAAAACTGGCTTAAATAAGTAGATTTTGATATGACACTTAACTTAGGCTCTGCTGAAATCATGGGCCAAAGCTGCTTCCAACTTTGAAGTGTCTTGGATCAACTAAATTATTCAGTCATTAATCACAGCCATCATCAGACACTTTTCCTCAGGACTTCCTCTGTGTCAGTACTGTTTCCAAAAGGCATACAGGTTAGAGCTTACTCACTGCTAACACCAAGGAGATGTGAGTAAAAGCTCGGCAACAGCAGCACCCTGTACGCATCCTTACATACGTACTACAGGCAAGGAAAAATTAACCACACACCAGTAGCATACACATAGCTATGCACATAGTAGAGGATTTATTTCCCAGCTTGACTTTGTTCAGGTTTAGAGATTCTGAATATGTGACATGGTGTAACGCCATTATACAGTGATTTTCACTTCTTTTTCTGTGATGAGCCAGCATCAATCCTGCTGGATAGAATGGGGGTAAAATATATGCTCTTCTAAACAACAGAATCTCCCCCCAATATCTCACACACGCACACTGAAACTTATCCTCCTGCCTCCAGCTTGCCCAGAGTTTTCCAATAGCTGAAGTAAAGCAGCATTTAAAAAATAAAAATAAAGAAAAAATCACTGGGGAAAAAAAAAAAAGGAAGACTAATTTTACGACTCAGTAGTTTGAATTATAGCCTATGACAAACCTAGGATATTTCACACACAGGACACAAGTATGACTTTACCAGGATTTATTTGTCGAAAGCCCTTAATTCATATGGAGTCCTATTTTTTTCTGAGTATTCAATGCTGTGCTCATAGAAAATAAAAAGCTATTTTCCTGTCTGTGTGTGAACATGTGTGTGTGTCTGTGCATATGCTCAAGTCTAATATAAATGCTACACTCTTGGTTTATACGTGTGCATAGGCGCACACGTGTGTGTGTGTGTATATATATGTGTGTACAGTATAATGCACAATCTTTATGAATTTTAAGAGGTTGGTGGTTTATATCCATGCTTTAAAATAAACTGTTGTGATTTCCCATATTAAAAAAGAGAGGGGGGGGGGGGAAAAGAACACTAATGAAATTAAGGGTTGCTTAAATCAGGAGCAATTAAAAAGCACACATTTCTTTTCCTAGGGTATGCAATTGTATTCAGTGTTTGGAGCGCAAGGCCTGCCTGTAGGATAAATAATGTAATGGGTTTTGTGATTTGATACTAAAAGCATAACAAAATCCTACAGCTGTAGCCTCATATTTTTTCTCCCCACTCAAACTGCTCACTTTTTAAAATTGCATATTTTGTACAGTTAAGAGGAAAAAAAATAATTAAAAAAAATCAGATTCTTTGTCTAGGAGAACCAATTTCCAGCATAATAGGTAATTGTACATAATTACAGGAATTTTAGAAAGTGAAACAAAGAAACAGAAGAACAGCGATGCTGGTGCTATTTTGTGATTGGGTTTAAATTGACAGCTGATATCTTTGAAATTTTGCATTTTTTATCCACACAGTACAATAGAATTCATGTAACTTTTACATGTTTTGTGGAACAGAGCCTAATATGCAGAAGATCTGATTTTCATTGGCACAAGGAACAATGTTTTTAAAGGTAATGAGATTTCTAAAGATACAAATCAGAGATCTAAAGTGATTTTCAAAAGTACCTCAGTACCTAACTTCCAGTTTTGGGTCCCTGAATATCTTGGGGAAAAAAATCTTTCCAGACCTCCCACAGAATTTTATCTACATGTAACCACTGTACAACCCCCCTTTAGAAAACTGAGGTGTGGGAAGATACCATCAAGCAAACACCTCCATAATTTGTTGTTTTCCCCCATGAGCTAAGCAATCATTTTAACAAAATCAAGGCAACTTCCTCTAACACATGTAGAAAATGTCTTAGATCTCTTAAAATTATTTGGCCACATAGGACTTTGATATCTGGCCAAGCCTGACATAGACAAATAAATTCACATTTTTCAGGTAGATGTTATGAACTGAAAGCACATGTGCTATTCCATTGTGGTCTAACCATACTTTGTCTCACATCCAGCACAGGTTGTGGTCACGCACCCAAGTTCAGGTGGGACATATGCATCTGATAAGCTGCTGCACTGTGAATAAGGAGGAAGGTGCATCCTTCCTGCTGCACTGAGTTTAGACACATGACCCAATGGAGGGCATCTTAGTGGACCCATTAGTGGGAAGCTTAACAACCATAACAATAGTAAATGGAAAGAGATGGGGCACCAACATGGACTCAGTGGTGAAGGTGGCTTTTGTTTAAATAAAATTAAATAAATATGGGATAAAGCCGGGCATGCTTCCCTCTGCATCCTCCACAACAAGCTTCAAAAGAGAGTTATGAGAGCAAAACCGCTTTTTTTTCCAGATGGAGAGAAATCCCCAAGCCCCCTCAAGCTCAAACATTTTGTTATAAGGTCATGAAACATCCTACCAACTTTAGAAGTGAGTTAAAGCAATTCAAATAAGACTGAGCTGGGAATTATTGAGGAAATGTTTTTTCTCCATTATTATTATTATCATAAAATTCTGATGACTCAAACCAGAGCTATTCCTGGAAAGATTGCTTCCAACATGCTCACCTTTCCTACTGCAATTTGAAAACTTCTAAATGCCCGATTCTGAGGCCTCTAATGCAGGGGACAGGGAAATCTCCTTTTTACTTGGAGGAATTTAAGTTTATTCTAATGGAAGGAAGGAAGGAAGGAAGGAAGGAAGGAAGGAAGGAAGGAAGGAAGGAAGGAAGGAAGGAAGGAAGGAAGGAAGGAAGGAAGGAAGGAAGGAAGGAAGGAAGGAAGGAAGGAAGGAAGGAAGGAAGGAAGGAAGGAAGGAAGGAAGGAAGGAAGGAAGGAAGGAAGGAAGGAAGGAAGGAAGGAAGGAAGGAAGGAAGGAAGGAAGGAAGGAAGGAAGGAAGGAAGGAAGGAAGGAAGGAAGGATAATCTTCTCAAGTCATTGACTTGACAAGATGTGGTGGGCAGAGGTGGACCTCTGAGGTGCAGGTCTGTACTTGCTGCAGGAGTAGCTGGTGTCTTAACCTGGGAAAGCATGGCAGGTAATTAAAGGAACCACAACTTCCTCTCCTAATGCCCCAAGAATGATTGCCCTGGCCTAAGGGATCACTATTTCCTCAGGACAAGTTAGAAATTTCCTGGAGTCAGTAAAACCTCATCTTATGTCCCATTTTCTCATCAGTCTTGCCCTTTGATATGAGGGGACTTTTTGGAGAACCCAAACAGTGTCACCTAGTGATCCATCAACAGTCCTTGAGGTAAATTTTCATCGCCCAGAGCTCTGGCAGCTCTGTGTTAGCGTGGCTTCTGCTCCCTCCTCCTGCCCTGCACGGGGCACTAATGCTATCCAGAAATCTAACTAGAGGGATGCCCTTCATGATCCAAAGCCCACTTGCAATAGCAATGATTAAAATTGCTTTATCTTGCCTTAAATAATCTCACATGGGTTCTCACAATTCGTCTCTGTTTTCATTGTTCAAATCCATAATATCAGGCTGGAGCAACTCCTCAACAAAGCTGCTCTTTCCTGACCCCTTGACTTCTTGGGCAAGGAATATAATGACCTCCATTTATTCAGCTGCTGGTAGCAAGAGTGAAGGGGAAGAGGTTTCCCATTTCCTCCCCAGCGAGGCTTCTAGGTTGGTGGAATTGTTAAAGGATTTTGTTTTCTGTCCAAGAGAGTCTTATGCTGGTGCCAGGGTTGCGTGCAGGAATAAAAACAAGGAACAGAGGCAAGAAGGAGACAAGTAATTTAGATGAGGGAAAGATTTGCTCCATGCAGGATATCCGTCTGCTTTGAAACAGATATAGCTGGAATGAATCTCAATTTGTAGAATGGCTATAACAAATACGCATTATATACATTATATATAGAGAGAAATAGTATAATATAAAGTATAAGGGGAGAGTGCAGCACAGGCAGAATAAAAACCTCCATTGCCTTTGCAGTTCAATCTGATAACTCAAGGCTTGTGCTGTGCATTAAGGAGAGGTGGAAATTACATCTGAGACCTTTAAGGGCAGAACTAGAAGAGCAGGCACCCACCCTTCAGATTATTCTGCAGGAGTTTTGGATATTGCCCTGCATGGAGTCCTTGACAGTGAGGTCTCTGCAATAAGTGAAGTATGTCTCTAGAAGATGGAGAAGCTGCTCGGGCCCATCTGTGCTGTTTCCCTCCAGGTTACAACACCAGCAGCAAACATACATCAGCCTTTGCACCTTAACAACACCCCTTGTAAGCATAACCAGCATACAGGTAACAAAATGTATTTGGCAGAAACACGTAAGGGAAGGGAGATTAATAAAACATGACTACTGGAGGAGCTGAGTACGCTCTCTCACTTTACATGATTTCACAGTTAAAAATAAAAATGCATTAAAGCTGGTGGTGTATTTTTACAGCCTTTTCAAGGAACTCTCACAGAGATTGAATGAAGCAAAGGAACCTTGTTATAAATACAAAACACAGCCACAGTTTTGCTTCTTGCTTTTTCTTTTCCTTTTTGTTTTCTATTAACTCTTTAGCTTTTATAGCACTACTTTTTTAGGATTACCTCACAATACCTGAGAGGAACAAAATGCTTCTGCAGCCTCCTCAAATATTTGGAAGGCAAATTGTAACTGGAAAATATTTCTTCTTGCTTCAGTAATTTATTTTTTCATTATTATTAATTTGTTTCCTGCCTAGTAGTGATAGGTACTCGCATGTTCTGTAGCGTAGTTTAGCTAGGATATCTTTCATAGGTTTCCTTATTAGCCCATGGTGTGACAATTCACACCCCTACCCTACTCTTCCTCTTGTGTATGCAAGGATAGAACCATCTAAGTAGAGACAGAAAAGGCCTGTGAAAGGACCTGGAGACACCCCCTCAGCAGAGCATTTAGTTCTGAAAACCTCAGACCAAGTGCACATCTCATAAACACGGTGTCACTCCACATGGCAATCTGCAGGCTAAGACTCATTTAACTGTTTCATTCATCGATTTTGCCTTCTAAACCCATTTCACATGAAGATTTAACATCGCTGAGTTACCCTTCCCCTTGCCTTGAAGGTTTTTGCCTTGCAGTGGAACTAGAGAGCAACCCTAGCTTTCAGGGAAAGCACACTGTCATTGGAGTGAAATTTAACTCTCTGTGTTTTGTAATTCAGGTATTTAAAGTGTTTCTTGCACGGGAGGCTGGACAAGGAATCAGATTCTCAGTGTGCAGTGTAAAAATGCAGTTAGAGAGGCATGTGTAGGCGGAAAAAAGGACCAACCACATAGGCCAGGTGTCTGTCTTCTGTGCGTGCTCTTCTAAATGCAGAAGGGAAAGCTTCTGGGATTGCAAGAGGGAAATTGGACAAAGTTAGACCGGATGAGTATTTATTTTTAGAGGTTTTTATTCATTTCAGCTTTTGAGACACTTTGAGACATGTGACTTTTTTTCCTGGTTTGGGCTAGGATTATTTATAATGCCTGGATATTTCTGCAGCACGGAGAAGCCCTCGGTACACAGCCTGGCAGTAATGCAATCAACACAAGTTAAAACCAGTGTGAAACGTTATGTGTTTGTGAGTCAATTAGATTCATCCACCAGAGGTCATTAGATGATCAAATGACACTTTCCCACTTTCTTTATAAGTAAAGGTATCAGCATCCTACGCTATAAAAAAAATACATTCTCATTAATAATAAAAACCTTAAAGGAGAAATAAAAGTGTTATGAAGTAAATTATCACACAGTGAAGTTCATGATTTTAAATAGCTTTGATAAGAAAACAAAAATGGGTTTGGAATAATATTATCAGAAGAAATTACAATGCTCGTGAATTCTTATTCCAAAATGATGGGAGATGTTTAAAAGGTAAGTTTGACTCTCCATTATTCAAATGACATATTTCTAATTGTACTGTATGAATGGCATAAACTCTGTCTAGAATGGTCCACAGCTATAGAAAATATGAAATAATATGAGAGAGATATCTAATTGTGCTTATAATGAGATGGAATGAATCTCCCTGGTTTTGTTCTTGCATACCTTTACACCAGTGGAAATCAGAAGTCACTCTGTCACATAAAAGAAGCAGATTTGAAAACAGAGAAATCTTTCTGATTTTTCCCTCTGCAATTTCCCCTCATGCTCACTTTGACTTATTTTTTCTTTCCTTTAGTATCTCTACTTGTGATACCACTTTGCCTTTTCTTCTCAAATACCCTCTTATTTTAAATGTTTCTGTTTTGTCTTATGCTCTTCAACTCTTTTCCATTTCTAGTTTTAGCTTTGCAATTTCATTTATTTTGGGCCTGATCATGTAGTCAGTACTGGAAGACATGATCCTCATGCAGGATAAGTAACGTAGCTGAGGGTTTCAGGACACTTTCTGTGCAAGAAGATACAATTGCTCCCCAAAAGCACAATTGTCCTATTCAGTGTATTAAATTGTAGTCACTTTCATCATTAGATATAAATGTTAAATTTTAGCATTTTTAGCCTGGATCATTTTCCAACTTCAGTGTCTGTGTGTCATCTAATATCCTCTTGTAAGAGGATATCCTGTCTTACTCTCTTAAGAAATCCCCAGTAGTCATTCAAGAGTTAGCCCAGGCCAGGAACCATTCCCAGTAATCAGCTTGGGCATTCTTTTAGAGTCTGAGACTAGCCAAATTATACCAGATGGACTCAGGGCTTGTGATCAGGCCCTCTCATAGGATAAGTAATGGTTTGGTAGCAATTCCACCTGGGCGACTTCAATAATCCTGCAGTTCATGTGTAAAACCCAAGATAGCATCTGGGTCAATGATATTCTGGGAAAAAGTAGGTAAATGATATCCTGGGAAAAAGAATAATTGGTTTAAGAAGTCCATACTCTTTTTCTCTGTTTGCTTCCAAGCCACCATATAAAGGAAATGTCATGAGTGCTTTGTGCCTCAGTTTCCCTTTCAAAAAGAGAATGACATTTCCCCATACTTTCACCCACTTATCTGTCTCTTAACTATAATTCTCCAATGTTTCCTTTTTCATTTCAAGGTGAGCGGTCATGAGAAAGTTCATAGTAGATCTGGGCAGCATAACAAAGAGCAAGCTGTTTTAAAAGTTGTGTTTCTATGAGGACAAACGAACTTTGCAAGATCCATTGATAAATGTGGATCTAAAGAGGAGGATTTCAGTATTTCTCTTTAGGTTTGTGGGCCTCTGGGATTTCTGTGGTGGACATGCCATACTTGGGCAGTGAAAGTAGGAGGTGAAATCTTCTGTGTTACCTTCTCAAACCTTCCAGAATTAGTCCTTCATTCCTAGAGGCTTCTAGATCACCTGCTAGATACCACTAAGAGAACACAAGCAAGTCTGCTCATATCACATTTGAATTATAGAACAGTGGGGGGGAAAAATAAAACAGGTGGGGGAAAAAAGGAAGGCTGAAGGCTGGAAAAATAACAGCTAGCAGGTGAGGGAAAAGACAGTCTGGATTTTGTCATTTAAACATTTACTTATCTGAATGTATATGAGGGGGGAAAGTAGGTATCTTATTGCTGGTTAGCCATGCCTAAGGCTGCTGGAAGATATGACCTCACCTGTTGATGAGAAGGTTAATATGAACAGTCACATTAGTTGCAATAGATTGAATCCAATTAACATCACCTGTAACTGGTAAAAGCTTGTTGGTCTGAGCTCAGTCTGAGAGATGAAACAAACATATACCCAAATACATACATATGTATGAAGTTTTGAGTTAGATAGCAACTTCTAAATATTTTTTTATACCTATCCAAAATGCACACATACAGCTTTTTTCTTTTCCAATCACAGAGAGACTCTTATTTCCCTACAAATTTGACTGCAAACTGACAAATCCAGAACTGATCAATTCACATTTCTTCCTTCAGTAACCTCTTCCTGGTGCTTGCCTGCAGCAATGAGCCTTCCTCAGTGCATGTCCAGTCAGTCTGGACTGTTTTCTCTGTATTTGACTCACATTCCCTAACCTATGTGTCTTTATCTAGCTACTAGCTGGACAGAGCAGTGCTGGAGATGTACTCTCTGTAGTCTTTATCAGTGTCTTGGGGTGTGTGGGGAGTAAGTTTATAAAATGGGATGGACTTTAAACTCCAAAGGGTGCTTGTAACTCAGCTCAAGCAGCTCTTGCCATGGGAGGCTCATTTCAGCCTCCTGCCAAGACTAAAACCACACAGTGAATATAATAAAGCATTTCTATTTTTGCCTTCTAAATGTGCAATTATCCCAGAACTTCACTAATTTTAATTTCCCAGGTCTGCATAGCTTGTAGTGGACTCACACCCTCTCTCCACCTGCTCAACTCCAGCTCTCCCCACTTTTCTGTGGATGCTCTAAGATCAGCCCTGCTATTAATCTGCACGAATTCTTCTAGGTTTAATAACTACTTGGAATATGACAACCTGGTTTGGCTCACTTGTGATTTGACAGGTAGTTTAGACTACAAAACACAAATTAGCTTTTCAGAAACAGATCCTTCAGAAAGAAGATGTAGAAGTAAAACTCTAATCTTGGTTAGAAATTTATATATTGCTTAACCATATCAGGTTCATCTTCTCCAATGGCCAGATTCTACAATGGGACATTTCAAAAAGAAGATCCCAAAGTGCAAAATTACAAGGTGATGTAATTCCAGTAAGTCTGGGATCTTTGTTTATCTGTGTGTTTCTGTCTCTTGGTTGCATGTTACTTTTTGGTTGGTTACTACATTGAAGGGAAAAAAAAAAGAGGGTTAAAACACAATTTCACCTCACTCTAATGAGCTCTTCTGGGACCTCCATAAATATGTGTTATATGAGTGTATTCCTTTTAATGGGGCATAGCAATTTGCTGTATCAGAATAGTGAAACAGAGATTCATAAGGCTGGAAGGGACCTCAAAAGGTCACCTCTTCCATGGCCCAGCCCTAGGGCAGGATCAGCCCTACCTATGTTTTTTCTCAGAGATGATCCTCTAACCTGTTTGTTAGGGCCTTTAATGAAGGAGATGCCACAGAAGGTCTAGCTCAAACACCATCACACAGCACTTTGCAGAGATTATCTCATATTTAACAACATATAAGGGACAGTTTAGAAATGAAACATGCAAGTCAAAACCAAAAAAAGATGTGTACCATTTTAATATGGTTGGTACTTGGGGGGAAAAAAAGAAAAAAAGAAAAAAAAAAAAGAAAAAAAGAAAGAAAAATAAAATTAGGATTGTGATATCGAGGTAAATATTAGGTGCTTATTCTCATCATCTAATTCCTGGTGAATAAATCTGATTATGGCTGTTGGAATTGTTATAAATGCAAACTTGAAGCAAGGAGTGTCTATATGAGTGAAGTTAGACTGTATCTCAACAGGTTTTGAGCTTCTATATAACACAGAATAGCCTCAGTTTATCCCTATATATGTTAAGATATTGCTAGGTATTTTGCTGCAGTAATAGAATGTGACACCAAGTGTCATGAATTAATTATATATAAAATATCTTCTTTTGTTAATTGAATGGCTTTGCCTATAAAAGCCACTGGAAAAGCCTCAGTTCAACTTTTTGTCTTCAAAGATGCAGTATAAATATGAGCACCTGATTTACCTCCATTACTTAAGCTCCAGATTTTATCCTTATTTTCTTAATGTAATTTCATTTGTTTCCTCTGTTTAGACCCTTTCTGTTCTGCTATATTTTCCTGAGACAGGCATCAAACAACGTTCATCTGAAGAAGTTCCACGGACTCTTGGAGATAGGTCAAATGTGTAGGGTTATGCTCTCTCCCTATTTTTATGTAGGTAGTAATCACATTTTAGCAATTTCTTAATTAGCAAAGGTTTTCATTGATTAGCCTATCCTTGGTAAGTTTAAATAATTGTCGCTGTCTTTAGTCCTGTTGGCCGTAGGTATTTTATTGATACAAGAAACTTCCCATCTACTTATTTGCCCTCCCTGATAAACAGTTTCCCCAGATCATTTACTCTACTCTGTGTCTAGTCTTTAAATATTAAATATAACCATTCTTCTCTTGCTTTTAAAACAGATTTCATTTATTATTTCCACCTGAACAAGCTTTATTTTGTGACTTTGAGAATGCTTAATTTTGCAGCATGTTTAATAAACACATTAACAGACGCTAGAAGATCGCTCCTTTCTGGGAGAGGCTATTATTTTTCTCTCCCTCAAAGTTTTACTCCTTGTGGGTTTCAGCTTAGAGAAATCAGCCTTTCTCCAAGCAGACAGTACACATATTAGTAGCTAGGAATACATCCTGGTTGGAAATCCCAAGCAGAATTAGGTCATGAGACCATGTGCACCTAGGCAACCACCAGTTTTAGTTCAGCAATCAATTCAACATCATCATCCAGGTTTGTTAAAGGTTCATAGTAGTGCTGAAGGATAGAAATGGAAACATGCTTATTTATTTTATAGGAATCTGCTGAAGCATAAGGACACCAAGGCTACTTTTGCACCAGGAACTAAAGCAGGGCAGAGCAGAAGCTTGAACACTCAAGTTTTGATTCTCCAGACTGTTCAGCTGCTAGCAAAGTTCTTGGTATTTTGTTTTTGGGTTTGTGGGGTTTTTTTTTTAATCTGTGCTGTTTAGTATTACATCAGTGAATTCCCTGGCATTCTTCAGGATTTGTCACAGACTGGATGTGGCCACTCTCCATTCAGTTGAGGACAGAGAAGAATTTTGCTGTGTTGTGCCTGCATTGAATTTCTATACCTATCTAGATTTCTTACATGTACATACCCAGACATGCTGGAATTGTGGCCACTCGACATCTTTCTCCTCCGTCATCCCACTCCATTGGTGTCCCATCTTGTTCATCTAGACTTTTCCAACCACTTCTAGTACACATGGAGACATCAGGTTACCCCCAACACTCTCTGTGACTGTTTTGCAACAGCATATCTAATGATGATGGGTGTCTACAGCCACTCACATAAATACTGCTGTAGGTTCAAACTGGATCTTCAAACACTGAACATGGCAGCATTCCTTTTCTACCTCATCAAATGGCAGCAGTTTCTGCTTGGTAAGGGGTAAGGCTCTACCTCATCTTGAGGAAATGTCAAGCCAATGTTTTCCAGGAGTTTCCAGAAGTTCCTGCCTATCAGCCACATGATGGTGGGGTGACCCTTCACCCATTCTGTTGAAGTGGGCTTCCATGCAGAGAAGTATGAACTGTGCCCTGAGAAAGTAGGAGCAAGAAGCAACGTGACTCATGAGCTTAGCAGCACTCACATGAGGTGGGTGTGGGCCCAATTCCCTGTTCAAAAGACTATTTGACATTAAACAGTTATTTCATGTAAAAGAGAAACAATGCTGGAAGCAAGGGCTGGCGTTAAGACCTTCTAACCCTAAGAACCAACCTTTTCACTCCTGAGTTAGCAAGATAAAACTGAGACAGACCTTTTCTTGCTGTTTTGATGAGGAATCATGCACTTACCTCAAACTGTTGGATTTTTTTTTTTTAAGTTGTGCTATTGGATAGTGGTTTGATTTGCACCTACAGGTGGTTTGTTAGCAGTGTACTTCCCTTAATTCCATTTGAAGCATGAGGTGTGATTCACCAGTAAGGACTTTCTTGATACAGATCATTGTGGGATTGCTTATGGCCAAGATGTATAATGCTTTCCTGTGGGGTCTTTTTGGGAGGAGGGGTGAGGGAAGGTGAGCAGTAAAGCAGAAAGAGCAACTTGCTGGGATGCAGTCCAGGCATGTCAAATAAAACATGATCCTCACTTGTATCATCTTATCTTCTAGCCTAGTGTGCTGATTTTGGCTGGGATAATTCATTGTATCTGTTTGGCTGGGATAATTCATTGTATCTGTTATGGAGCTGTGCTTTGGATTTGTGACTGAAACTGTGTCGTTAACACAAGGAAGTTTTTGTTCTGGACAAGCAGGGCTCATACAGAGCCAAGGCCTTTCCTGCTCCCCACCCCACCAGTGAGTAAGCTGTGGGTGCGCAAGGAGTTGGGAGGGGACACAACTGGGACATGTGAACCCAACTCCAAAGAGATATTTCATACGATATGGCATCATGATCAGTGTATAAAGCTGGGGGAAGAAGAAGGAAGAGGGGCACATTGGGAATGAGTCTGTTTGTCTTTCCAAGTCACCATCACACGTGGTGGAGCCCTGCTTTCCTGAAGATGATTCTTTTCCCTGCTAACTCAGAAGACTGATGCTGCTTAAACATATTTACCCCGATCTGATGATTTATAGTAAGAGTAAACATACATAATAAGGAGAAGGTTGCCTTCCCAACTACCTCAAATCTTATATATATACCTGCATACCTGTATGTGTCTTTACATGTATATAGCTATGTATACATCTATATACCTCTACCTAGCTAGCTATAAGTATATACACACTGCAG
The DNA here is from genome assembly GCA_022605575.1 of Laterallus jamaicensis coturniculus. Classification (NCBI taxonomy): domain Eukaryota; kingdom Metazoa; phylum Chordata; class Aves; order Gruiformes; family Rallidae; genus Laterallus; species Laterallus jamaicensis. The sequence continues at coordinate 3,176,132 of JAKCOX010000066.1, forward strand.
CAGACACACATATGCAATTTAAATATTAATGACAGATTCTACTCTGTAAAACATCTGTGTGTACACTGAGTTACTTACTGACCTCATTGGAAATGCAGGGAACAAACTCTGGCCAAATATATTCAAGAGATGCAAAAAGAAGCAGAAATAACAGGTCTAAATTCAGTACCATTAAAATACAGAACCAGGGGGATTAAAACAAGTCAGATGGTCTGCACCAGATCCGTATTATGTATTATGCATGTGTTTTACGCAATTCTGGATGTTGGCGGATTGGTATCCAAAGAAATAAGTTAAAGTTGTGACCTGTCTGCTTTTGATTTACTAAGGTCAAAGAGAGCGGATACCTCTTCTTCACGGAGAGTTATATATGCAAATCACTGCACAGATAAGCCAAGTGTGGGCAGTGCCTCCTTGTTACTTGGGGAAAAAAAAAAAAAGCCTGCTTGACTCCCAGTTGCTGCATCTCTAATACAAAGATGGATTTTCTAGACATTTTCTTTTACTCAAGTGGAACTTCGCTAAAGGTTTATTCATTGAAAGCCTTGACGGCCAGTTTTCTCCTCTCCGAGCTGGGGCATTGCTAAAAGGGACAGAAGACGAGCTCCAAGTGAGTGTCGGTCAGATGCTCAGAATGAGAGTGAATGAGAGTCCTGGGAAGTGTTTGTAGCCTAACAAAATAATAAAAAAAAAAAAAAAAAGGAAAAAAAGGGGTTGGTATCTGGGCCAGAGGGTGAGAGCTGTTACATGTGTCCCTGTCTCCTGCTGCTTGGGGCCACCGGAGTTCATGGAATAACAATAAAGAATTAGAGAGCAAGAGGCACGTGTGCTGCAGCTGATTCTGACTGCTCAAAAAACGAGCCATTCGTCGTGCCCCGTGCAAATGAGTTATCGGGACCGAGCAGATGGGACTCCGTGTGTGCATGTGCATGTGAGACAGAGAGAGTTTGTGTCACTTAACTTCTGCTTTATTGTCAAATCCTCTCTTTTTATGCGATCTTCTCGCTCATGATTTTTTAAGTACGTAAAGCTTTCACTGGAGGAGAGGATGTGAAAGCTGTGCGCTGCTCAACAAAGATGAAAACAAACAAACAAAAAAGCCCAAGCCCCCCAAAAAGCCCAAGCCCCAAACATTTACCAGACCATGATAATTACATTTACTGTGACACTTTTGGCATTTCCTCTTCTTATAGGGGGAAAGCTGCATCTAAAGTGACAGTGGCAAACAAAGAAGATTTTTAAACATTGATCTTTTGTTTTAATGGCAGCTGTGGTGGAAAGATGCAAGGTAAAGCCTGTGGGTGTCAGTGGAAGTGCTCCGTTGGCATCTCCAAGCTTGAGTTCAGACTCAAGCCAGAATAAAGAAGCAACATGGAATTAATTCTTTTGGTGTTAGATAGTCAGAAATTAAACACCCAGCCTAACCTAGTTGTCCTCTGTAGTCACAGAAGACATGAGTATATAGGGGAGCAGGTTGAATGGCCCTCAGGAGGTAGTTCTCATTGTCACAGTGGATTGTTAAGGTACACAAAGCAGTTCACCTAGCAGGTATATCATAAACTTGGACACTTTTGGTGTTGGCTCACACAATTTTTTGGTTATGTCAGCAGGATTAGTGCTGAGAACAGAGACAGTGGGCACTGTGGCACATGCCTGTGGACGGTCCTATTGGGGTTAATGCTTAAAATGCTGCAAGAAGTCAAACATCTGCACATTCCCATGGGCTTTGTGTCTATACTGAGAAAAACTGAGTTCTGACCCTATGTCATGATTATGGGCAGAGTAAGGCATTAGCATAGCAGGGCAATGGAAAAACAGAGGGGTTTTGAAATTTTTTTTAAAATATTGGGAAGAAGTTGGCTGGAAAATGACAGTTTGTTGAATCCACAGGTTTCTCAAAGAAAATGTATTTATTTATTTTGGCTAGTTTAATGTTAAAGAAAAAGGAAAAAAATGTGGAGATATCAGGAAGTACAGAAATAGTCCACCTGGACAGTATTTTTTTTGAAAAAAGTCTTTTTTTTTTCAACAGAGATATTTAATTTTGGGTTTTGAGGTAATTTATGGTAAAAAGAAAGACTGAAAAGAGGAAATAATTTGAAACTATTAAAATTTAAAAATTCAACAAAATGATCCATATCCATTCCTGGAAGCATTAGAAATAATTTTTTACCACTAGCTTTGGAGACATAGAAGACTTCTGAGGATGTAGGCAAAGCCTTGGCTTATGTCTTGCCCAATAGCCAGACAAGTCAGGAACTGGACCATGTCTATGGATTATATTACTTGAGCAGACTGAATGGTTATCAATTTTGTGTTACCCAATATTTAATATACATACTTGTCTATGTATATAGTCCTAACTTTGGGCAAAAATAAAATAAATTTATGTAAAATAAAATATGTATACTTTGCATCATTCAATCCACTTCCCTGAAGGAAGTGAACACCTACTCAGAAATGTGTTCATCTCAAAAACGTGTTCATCTACAAAACAAAAATTTATCTTCACTCTGAAGGAATTTTGAAATAAATTCTTCAACAAACCATAATTTTTCACACTATCTACCTTCCTTTCACATCAACTTCTGCATGATAGGGAAATGATGATTACTTTGTGGTTGAATTTGCAAACATACTCTGTTATAAAACTACTGGTTCTACCCTCTCCTTTGGAAAATTAGTTTGGTTGGCAAATTTGTTCTCAGGATCAAGGGAATCATCTAAATTTGAAGAAATTACTGACATTATTTTTTTCCTTTTTTCACTTTCAGTTTTATTAAAAATTACCTTGAATATAATATTTACTTCTCTTAACTCCATTTCTTGAACCCTAAGGAGGTGTATCATCATTTTGACTCTAACAATGCCTGGTGGGTCCACTGTAAAAACTTCTTCTCTACCCAAAAGACAGCAGCTTAAAAAGGAAAAGCAGAAAAAGTGTCATTAGAGGCGGTTCTTTTTTCTTTTCCTTTTTTTTTTTCCTGAAATATCAACAGACTTTGATATCAAAAGATACCTTCTTCTTAAAATGCTGACTTATAGCATCAATCCTAGTGAAATCCTTATGGAAGGTATTGTCAGGATATTTTATTAAATTTGTTACATATTGAAAAGCAACTTTAAGGGATTCTTTTTTCCATACCTTTTGGCGAAAGAAAAAGTTACAATGAAGAATTAAAAGCTTGTATTTGGAGCACAGGGAAACATGAAGTGACTTGTACAAATTCCCTGTTGTGCCATGGGATCCTACGCTGAAAAGAAAGCCATGAAGGCGTTTTCAGGCAGTCTTAAGAAGGCAGTTAAGTGACAGAAACCTAATTTAGAAGACAAAAAGTGCAGAAAGGTTAAAAGAAGTTGAGATAAAGTCATAGAAATGCTGTTGGGGGGGGTTATAATTATTCCAGAAGGTCTAACAGCTCTCCTAGAACCTCTCTATGATTCTGGCTTCACCAGGCACAGCCAAATGAGATATTGCCTGATGGCGAACACTTTGGAACCTGAAAAAGCCAATAATAAAGCTGTGTTTCAAACTCAAGCTCTGAGCTGTGAGTTGCTTGAGCTAACTGCAAAGCCATCCCTTTTTTCCTACTGTATTTCCAAATCTTTCACTGAATGCAAACATTCAGAAATGTTATGCTTTGCTAAGATGTGAAGGATGTCTGATATCAAAGGTGTGAATAATCTGGTGTCCATTCCTTCTGCCACTGGTAAAATAACATGAATCTAGGCTTTTATATAAGTATAATCCTTTCTATTAACACAGAAATATTAGTTACTACGCTGGCTTCCTAAGGACATGAGGCTTAAACAATTACACTGTTTCCTTGTGCATCTGTCGGTTAGTCCCTCTTCTCCTCTAGACCTTTTGACCCTCTAACAAGGGCATGGCATGGACCAGCATTTCCCTTTTGTGTGGATTTTAGGATTCCAGTCACTAATCACAGAATTTCTAGACACAGCATCAAGAGCTAGGGAGTGCATGAGGTGATCCATTTTTTATGAGAGTAAGACAATTTAGCTGTATCAACATGAGGTATGTGGGTCCAGCGCAACAAAGAATAACTCCCAGGAGGTTTCATTCATGAGCAAAGACATAGTTGAAGGCAGTTAAGTCTTTATAAGGTTCAACAGAGTCAGTACCTGGTCAGAGAATCATAGAATCATAGAATATACCAAGTTGGAAGGGACCCATAAGGATCGTCAAGTCCAACTCCAGAGATGTTAATGCCTTTCTTCAGAGAAAAACAAGGAGAATGAGCTCCTAAAGAAATCAGGTTTTGTTAGCTGCATTGCATAATTGGTTCTGATTGTTTGTTTGTTTCTCTTCTTATGGTATTGTTATCTCTGAATTCTGCTTTTACTTTTGTTAAGAGCAAACCGGAGACTTTCGGTTTTGCAGGATAGTTCTGGCTACACACCGACGATCGAATTGTAAGGCTGATAAAAGAACAAAATCAAACTAGAAACTCATGAAATTATGACTGAAAATACTTTTCTATGTTTTAAACCAGAGTGATTTCCTCCTTTTCACTAAGTGAAAGTATATATTCAGGTGCTGTGTTTACTCAGTTTGAAAATTTGATGACTGCATCTTGTCATTAGCAAGATGTTGTTTTCTGGGATTTGTTGTGGAGTGGAGAGGATTGTGGAACAACCCTCAAACTGCTGAATCTACTTTTGGATTGAGAAGTTCCTAAATATTACTCCTGTCCAGAAAAACCCATTTTTTTTTCCAATTTCTCAGAAGTCAGAAAATATGGAGAGTAGTATATCATCAGACCAGGTTAAAGCATATGGGTTTCTTTCTTCAACTTGCTTTCAATTCCTATTTCTTTGCACTTTTGAAGCCAAATCCTTTAGGTAAGCAAAGTGTTCAGGAGGATCAAGTTATACCTTCATAAAAGTCTGCTTTTTGATCCGAATTTCTGGTTTGAAGGAACCAAAACATTCTATATAGTACACACTTGGAAAAAACCTGTCTTGCTTCAAAATCAAGTGAATGCATAGCGTTTTGCATAGCTGAAATGAGGCCACTGAAGCAGGAACCTTGGTTCATGAACAGGCATCCAAATTATTTTGAAAGATCTGAAAACTATATCTCAACCTCAATGAGACAATAAAAGTAAAAAATAGAACAATATAAGGAAAATTCTCGCTGTATCCTTTCCCACATCCTTGGGCAAGGATGAAAGAAATGCTAACTTAATATGGGTAGTCAACATTTAGGACATCTTTATGGCTTTCCTTGCCTTTTACCTAAAGATCAGACACAGAATATTGCCAGCGGTACTTGAGGGGTCATTGGTTCAATCTGGTCTGACAAATCCTCACTTTTATGTGTTCTGCATTAAATGGTCACGTTAAGGATGACCCGATGGCTCTGATACTCTGAGCTTCCCATGCACCTTACCTTTCATTAACTCACAGCTTGCAGATGGGGAGCGTTGTGGTGTGCCTAGCTGTTCAGTAATTATTAGCATGAATAAATTCAAGAAAGCCATAGTACCATTTAACTGCAGAGAAATGCTTAGCTCTGACAGCTCATTAAAGAAAGTACCATCTTTGAAGGAACTGATGCAAAAGAGAACATATGAAGCTTAACCCCGAGGTGGATTTGGCAAGGCAGAGCAATGCCAAATGTCCTTTATGGATTGCATTAAGAATCTGTGGGCTGGCGTAAATGCCAGGTCAGGTGTATGGAGTCTGTGGCCTGTGATGTGTTTGCAGTGGATGGCAACCAGATTATGCAGAAACATTAAATAAACTGGAATTACCCTGAATAGTGTTGTACAGGAATATTAAAATGCATTAGGTCAGACAATTGATAAATTAAAGACAGTATAGAGGTACAGGTACACAGGAGTCCTCATAATACTTCACTGGTCAGCTGAGGAACTTTGGGCAAGGCACTTTAATGGATAAACCAACATGACTTTACACCAGACTTCTGCTCACAAGCCATGTAGGTGCTCCTCAAAATCATACCTTCAAATCTTTGTTCTTAATTTCTCCCTTCATTTAAACTAAGAATGATCATACTTGCTTTCCTTGTAGCCTCATAAGACAATCTAATTCTATTTCTTCACAAATCTCGACAGAATAATCAGGGTAGCAGTCTAATCAACTCTGTTCTCAAATTTTCACAAATGCAAATTATTTAATATCTGGTATTTATATGAAATAAAGACCATTTTAAAATGCAAAGTCACTTAGAATAAGGAAATGCATATTTTTTATTCAATAATGTTAAAAGAGCTTGTTCTGACATGCTGAACTTTATTTTCTCTTTTACTTTCTTTTGTTTTGTTTTGTTTATACAGAATGGGAGTTAGTGACCATTATGATTCCACTAAAAATACATAATCAAAATTTCTGTTATGAAAAAAATTACTCTTTAGGAATAAACAACCAAACATACATCTGACCAGAAGACTACAGCTACACTGGTAAACATTTAACAACGTTGCCAGGCACTAGAACTCACTTTTCTGTAGTGTTAAAACTTTAGAGTGGCTCCTGTCCATTTAGAACTGTCCCCCAACATTTCTGTGCTTTGCTAGGGAGGTGGAATTGGCCATGAACCCTCTCCATGGGAATTCTGGTTGTGGTCACCCTGCTTCAGAGGTTTAGAGTATGAAATATTTTTTGGTGTGGGGTTTTCCATGCCAGCTGGGCCTCTGTGCAGTGTCTGCAAAATGTCAAAGTTATAGGCTGTACCAACGGTTATTTAGGAAGCTTTATATGCTGTCATAACTGCCAATCACAGAATCACAAAATGACTAGGTTGGAAAAGACCTTTAAGATCATTGAGTCCAACCATTCTCAACCTATGCTAAACCATATTCCTAAGTATCTCATCTACCAGTCTTTTAAACACATGGTGACTCAGCCCCCTCCCTGGGCAGCCTTTTCCACATCCCCACAAGCCTTTCAGTGAAAAATTTTTCCTAGCATCTAATCTGAACCTCCCCTGGCACAGCTTGAGGCCATTTCCCCTTGTCCTATCACCTGTCACCTGCCTGAAGAGACCATCGCCCACCTCTTTGCCCCCCCCCGGCAGGGCAGGGGAGGTGGTGATAACGTCTCCCCTCAGCCTTCTCTTCTCCAGGCTGAACACCCCCAGTTCCCTCAGCTGCTCCTCAGATGATTTGCCCTCCTTCCAGCCCCTTCCCCAGCCTGGTTGCCCTTCTCTGGACTCACTCCAGGAACTCAATGACCTTGTTATGGTGAAGGGCCCAGAACTGGACCCAGCACTTGAGGTGCAGCCTCACCAGTGCCCAGTACAGGGACACAATCATCTCCCCAGACCTACTGGCCACACTATTTTTGATACAAGACAGGATGCTGTTGGCCTTCCTGGACACCCAGACACACTGCTGACTCGTGTTCAGTTGGCAGTCACCCAACACCCCCAGGTCCTTCTCTGCCAACACCCATGTTGCCTTTACTATAGTGCTGGACTGCTTTCTGTCCTGTAATTCTCTCCATTTTCTGCATATGTTCATTAAAACACAAAGAAATGCAGCTCTGCCTGCACCTGGCCAATGGTCCTTCTATAGTGATATTTAGAATCAATCTCAGTAGCCAAAGGCAGCAAGGGTTAAAGTTTGATTTCAACTTAATTTTACTGCATTACCATAGTTTTCCTTCCCTCTAACTTAATTTCTTTCTGTCCACACAGGGAGAGAAAATCGGTTTTGACCTGCAAGCTGTTTCAAGCTCCAGCACAAGGCTTCCTCTCTGATTTTGGACAATTCAACTAATCCTGTACAACAGTTTCTCCTTATCTACAAAAAACAAGTGGTAAGCAGCAGCAGTCAAGTCTGCTTTTATGGATTTCTATCTTGTGAGGGTAATTAGGAAATGCACAGGCAGACAGGTAGGTACCTAGATAAAGTCTGAATTTTAATATGTGTTGGTAAAGGTTTCACAGGAGCTTTTTTATTCCTAAGGAAACCAATCTAAAAAAACCCCCAGAACAATCTAAAAGAACAGAGATGGTAATATCTTGTGTTAGGATAGTGTAATAACAAAGTTTGCAGCGGGAACACATTCCAGTACAACAAATACAGCCTTACAATTACAGGAGCTTTGTCATTCTAGAGGAGTACAGGATGTCTGTTGGTCCCATATTTACCAGTCCGCAAGAAAGATTTGGATACCCCGGGGAATTCCAAATGACAGTGTCTATACACTTTTAGGCAATTAAATTAAATTCTCCACAATTAGCTGGCCATAAAAATCATGTGTCCCTCCTACCCTCCCATTTTCATGTGTCCCTCCTACCCTGCCATTTTTATGTGAATAGTGTTTAAACTGATAGACGCAATCTGTTGACAGTCAGTATTTCACCTTTGAATGCTCAACATTGTATGCAGCAGCCACTTGTACCTTCCTAAATGGGTTGAGATTTTAGCTTCAAGAGTACTTTTGGAGATAAATGCCATGATCGAATTGCACTCCTTTTCACTGGTTTTGAATTTGCCAGCTTGATTTTTAATCTTTTTTGCATTGAAAGACTGAAGTTGAAGTTCTTTATGCACTTTCTCTAGCTGACTGACTGTTTTACAGCTGTCCTTCTTATCTCACTCTGTGTGTACATTACCATACACAGAGAGCTGCTTAACATTGCACACTCACACTTGTCTGATGATGGAAATAATATATTTTTATATGCAGGCATGTGTATGTCATGTTTGGACAGTAAGGTACAGAAAGGTATTGATGTGACCATAACATGTATTTTATATATAAGTGTAGTACACATAATTGCAAAGTCTTAGACTCAAAAATCTAGTTCAACATGTGGATTTACACTAGCTCAGCTAAGAACATTTTTGCATGGACTGAAAATGTAATAAAAAACCTCAGCAAGATGTTAATGAAAGCTAGAGCTTCTCTGAATAGAGGGCTGTAGAGCTGTCCCAGTGAGATCTGCTTGCTTATATACCACGTAGCAAAAGAAAAGTTAGGAGTTCTCATTAAGGTTGTGGAAGAAGGCTATTGTAAATAGTATGCTATAATTGCATTTGCAAAATATATTCAATTGATATCTCTTTGAAATGAGGACACTTCATTAAAAACTGAGGGGCAGAATAAAAACCCATCTCAGTGAGACCATACCTGGAACTGAGAAGTCACCTTAGGGGAAAGAGAAATAGTACAGAGGCACACACAGAGAATGCACTGGCAAGAAATGTGAAATAAAATTCAACCTGAAAAACTCAAGGTAAAGTATCAAGAAAAAAAATAATAAATCAATTCACGCCTAAAGACTGTGTGGAAAGACAGCAAAATTACTTGAGATAAAAGCGATCTGCTAAAAGGTCATGAGGTGCTTATGTCAGGGCATAGAAAATAAAACACTTTTGCAGAGATAACATTACAGCTGCAGAGCTGCTAAATTAATTTCTCTGTATCATTCACCAAAAGGAACCACACATATTGTAAGTCCTGATCCAACATCTAGTGAAATCAGTGGCAGTTCTTATGGACTAGACAAGTTTGGGATCCTGCCTACACTTTTTTTTATCTGAATGGGTTAAAGCAGGAAAAGAACTGAAGCTCATCCAGCATAGTAGTGAAGAGCGAGATTAAGATATAATTATCCAACATCTAGTGAAGTCAGGGGTAGGCTGGGGAGGACTGACTTATAAGTACAGATCTGAAAAACTAATATCCATGTATCTTGGTTAAGAAATGACTAAAAGGAAACAGGAAAATTGCCTATAGTTGTTGGAAGGGTTTAAATGCCAAGGAGGGTGAAGAATTATTAAGGGTGTGGACATTGCCAAGAGCAATGGAATTAAATTAACTAAAGGAACATACAGGCTGACTATCAGAAGGGAAATAAAGCATCCTAAAGTAACTTTTAAACAACCTGTCATCACTAGAAGCTCCGTTAATAGAGACATTTAAAATTGGAAATAAAGAAAAAGGAAAAAAATCCTGTTGGGGATAATTCTTCAATAGCCAAGGTATGGGACAATGTGATCTAAAGACTTTCAGGACAGAGGACATTATAATAATCAACTTATTATACAGGAGGTCAGACAAGAAAATTATAATAGTTCCTTCTGGCCTCATAGACTGTGAAAGTAGAGAAGGACAAGGACCTCAGAAGAGGTCTTGAAATTGTTACTAAGGTAAATCTCGCATTAAGCCTAAAGCAAACAGGTTTTTTTAAGTGGAACAGGAGTGGAGCATCCCAGAAGCACTCACTTTTTCCTCCTCACTCTGTGTACACATGGTCACTTCTTGCTCTTTAAACTAAATGACTAGATTCTGCCACTTAATCTGTTATAATTAGTATAATATTTGGGTATTAAGAACTGGAAGCTCCTTACCAGTTAGCGAATCCAAGGGATTTCAGCCTGGGTGACCTGGGTTGTATAAACTCAAGTTGAACATGTTATTTTCCTAAGTTCATGATTGCATTGACTTAACTTTAGCCTACAGAACTGCCCTCCTACCCTATGCAGTCAATCACAACAAACAGAACAGGAGCCCTGAAGCTGGGAATATTGGTCACAGGGAAGAAAATACCATAAACTGTAAATCAAAGATGATGTCTAGTTTATGAGAATTTTGCCTGAAGATATATTTTTTATTCCCAAAAGCCTCTTTGCTAAAGCATTTATTACTGATCCTAATTCCTCTTGCAAATTTAGTTAATACTCATAGATATCTTTTGCATACAGAATAGCACACATGCAGCTACACTAATGTGTCTCAGTTGCTGATGTAGGCCTGAATAGAGCAGACTACAAAGTGGTTGGGCAGATAGCTGAGAGGGATGTTCATCTTAAAATTAAAATGTTGTTGCTTATGGAAATAATGTTGCATTTAGTTAAATTTCTATTGTTCTAATTTGAAATGTCATGAATGTAGCATAAACATACAGGAATGCTCGGATGTCATAGACCTAGCTGTAAAGTGGAAAGAAGATGGCATGTTAATGTCCAAGAGATACCGTATAGAAGAAAATAAGATATTAACATAATTTTCATTTAATAGTTCTGGGTATTGTCTTAACATGAAGTGCATTTCTGCTAGCACCAACAGATTAAACATATTGTTTCCTCCATAAGCAGCCTTGCTCTTTTTTTCCTTGCATTTCTTTTTGTTTAGTGAAGAAAGTTCATATTTTTAGAATTCATAGAGCTGCTGTCTACATAGAGAACAGCCCAATAGGTAGGAAACCTAGCTAAACGACAAGGGACTCAGGATTTGCGCATTTAGTCCTAGCTCTGAACAACTTTCTTACTTACTGTTGTGTCCAGAAACTTTCCATTTTGCAATCCAGAATACTAGTGGGCTGGAAGACTGAAAAAGAGAAAGGAATCTGATGCAATCCTAAATTTTACATTCTGGAGGAGGCTGTGTCACAGTTCAAGAAAGCCATATGAATCGTAGAATCACAGAATGCGTTAGGTTGGAAAGGATCTTCAAAGGCCATCTAGTCCCACCCCCTGCAGTGAAGAGGGACATCTTCACTAGATCAGGTCTCTCAGAGCCCCATCAAGCCTGACCTTGAATATCTTCAGGGATGGGGCCTCCACCACCTCTCTGGGCAACATGTGCCAGTGATCTACCACCCTCATATTGAAGATGGCCCTTCTCTGGACATGCTCCAACAGGTCCATGTCCTACATCACAGTACCCCTAGATCTGTTCAGGTAGCTTCACCTGGAATAAGGTTTTATTCTTGGCATCATCAAAACAAAAAAGTGCTGACAATATGCAGGAATTATTCTGGGAAGAAGAACAAAAAGATCAAAGCTGGGAAAGGTTGAATTATTCAGAACAAGTACAAGGGTAGAATAAATATAGCTTTGCTCATAGATGGTTAACAGAAGCATAATAACTGTATGCAAATATTTGAAGGGTGTAAATGTCAAGGCTTGAATAGTGAATATTTAGGATCAGACAAGAAGCTTTCTTGAGATGCACTTGGATAACAAGTGAAGCTGGAGAGCTGAAATAGCATTTAATTTGAGAACTATATAGCTGTGCAATAATTCCCAGTCAGAAGAGATGAACGCTCCAATTAATGGGAATTACAAAGCTCAGAAATTTCAAAGTTCAGGTTGGTCATGTGTGCCCAGGAAACATGGGTAACATGAGTACAGAGGAAAAGTATCATGTTTGATGGGAAAATGCGGATTGTAAAAATAGTTGAGAACCACTTCCCTGAAAGAAAACTTTGCCTCTAGTCTCTTCATGGTTACATGCTGCAGTTGTACTTGTTGCACTGGCAAAGGAAAAGTTTCAATGAACCAATGTTCCTCTTCCTGATTTATGTGATTTCCATAGTTTTGGCTCAGTTGTGACACTATTATCTCAGTTGGATTAACCTGTGTGAAGTGTAATATTGTTCAGGCAGTAGGCTGAGAGAGAACGGAAATATTACTGCCTAGACATCTTGTTTTAACATGGTTAAAGATAAAAGAAATCTCTTTGAGATGCTATCTGAGGCTGGAGAAGTATCAAAATTGTGTGTACAAACTGAAAGTGGATTATTTAGCCAGTGGGTAACGTTGTAAGAGTCCCCACCCTACTCATTAAAACTCTAGATTTTAAATCCTACAGGAGAAAGAGTTGATGTGCACCTGGGCTGGTGGGTAGCGTGGTGCTTCTCAAACACAGCGTGACCTGTAAGGCCAGGACACAAAATATATTCATTGAAGGAGGAAGTGGGAGCAAAATATAGGCTGCCTTCGTCTACTAAAACTTTCTGAGGAACAGTCTTTGGTGATGAGGAAAGGGACGTCAATAGCACAGTTACCTTAACTGGAAGGCATACTGATCATATATCATCCAGAGAAAAGCATTGACAAGATGTGATGGCTAGAATTTTCTATTGCAATCAAGGATCTGAAAAAGTTCTGTTTAGTGTTAAAGAAAGAAATCTGTGAATACACGTGTGAGTATGTTGTTTCAGTGGAGGTATATTTTATTGTGATACTTTCAAAACAGCAAAAACCATAGCTTTGGAGAGGCAATTTGATTTCACACACACATATTTAGTACAGAAACCTAAACTAATCGGAAAAAGAGAAACAAAATGCTCCTGTTTGGGCCAAAATGAACATTAGCAGCAGTATGTTTCTTGTTTCTTCTAAAGAAATATGAAAAATGTAATTTGGAGCATAATACTGAGACTGGGAAAAAAAATCACCTGAAAAGGAGCCAATCTGTAATCTATTCTGACATGTTGTGGATGAGCATGATTTTGTTCATACGCAGCAGATCTTGATTAGAGAAAACAGCAAGTAAAATAACAGATTTAAGGAAATGTCAGAGTCAGAAGAGACAAAAAGATATGTCAAGGTCTTCACTATCCTGTCTATTATACAGGCTGCAGAATTTCTTTCATTTTTCTTCTGTCATAAAGTAGAGGTGTGACTGCATCAGGAACATGCTTTTGTCTGGGTCATGCTCTCTGTAGAGTCATGGCACTCTTGTCAAGCAGTCAAGGAGATGAGATGAGCTCCATAGCCTGACTCCCTTCTCTAACATGGACCTGATCCGTAACAGGTTCCTCTGCTCCAGCTTCTTTCTGTCAGTTGTGCTTCCCCTCTGGAGCATCAAGGTGAGAAATAAGCAACTCTTCATTTGGAGGGACCTTTCTCATATCTACTTTGGAGAGGGGCTTAGGCAGAAACAGGCTGCTAAAGAAATGTTAAACTGTGAAACTTTTGCCAAAACCTGATCCAGCAGGTGCTCCACCCATGGGCTTCATTTTGTCAACATCCATCTTAAACAGTCTTTTTAGGTAACATTCTCCCTCAGGTATAATTTTTGTTTTGTTCTTCTCCATGATTGTAGATGAAACATGGCCCATTTCCCTTTGTATGAGCTCACAGATCCTTATCAAATAATTTCTTTGTGATAAATAAAGATCAAGTTTCTCCTTCTCACTTCAAGACATAATTTCAAGACTTCAGACTATGGACATAGACCTGAGAAGAACTTCCTGTCTTACATGTTCAGACTGTTGCAGTAGAGATTAGCCATGTTAGGTGACCTCTCCTGAAAACTTTTCAAATACTGTCTTCAAACTTAGATTTTATTTGCTTTCCATACTATCAGTAGTAATCTTTTCCGGTATCTAACTCTTTTCATGATTACACACTTTTTATTGTATTGTGCCCTCTGGTCATAACAGCAATGAAGCAAATGCTTCTCTGCAGGTTGCGTATATGATGTATCCCTTTGCCAATGAAACTAATTTTTAGCGGTACCTCCAGTGAGACGATCACTCTTTAAACACCCACAGCCTTGGGCATCCTGGACATTCCATCTTCTTTCCAGACTCAGGTCTCCAATACATCCTATGTCACATCTTCTGTTCTTGTGTGGATTTTGCAGAGTCCACTGGGCAACAGAACTTGTGGCCTAGATGTAGGCGCCTGTGTTACTGCCTTAATCTCAAGCTGCATAGCACAAAACCCAATCCAAATACAAGTCAAAGCTTCCAGTGACACTTATTTCTATCAGTGATCTCCATCTAAAGGTACACATGTAAGTATATATCTTCCACCATGCAATAAATCACACTGCAGACTAATTTTCATAATGCAGGTTATTATTTTTTAGGTGAAGTTGGATTAGTTTCATTTAACACTGAGACATAATATTACATGTAGCGGATCAGAGCTAATCAGATCACTCTGAAGTCTTGCTGTATTTGATGGATAGGAATCACCACCTTCAAAAGGCAATTTACCTTGTAGCTCTAGGTATCTACTGCAGGTTGAGGAAATTCACACTCCTGCAGTATTTCCCCCACTTTGGAATGTGGAGAGGGCTTTCTGTGACTAACCTTGGTACAGAGATTTAAATTGAAAGATCTTCAGTCAAATGAATCTCACTCCTAATATATGATAAAATGAGGTTGCCAGAATGAACAAAAGATTATGGGAAAATCCAGAAGTTCTGCAGCATCATGCAGAAATACCAGAGTTGATTTTAGAGGTGGCTGGATCCTGGAAGCACAGAGGTACTGAGATATCAGAGGATCATAGAGCAGTATGGGCATGTCTCAGTGGTAACACTCTTCTTCATTTGCTGGTAATGAACTAGGAGATTATGATTTCTGAAAGGTAGCTTTTGGGCAGATTATCAATTCTGCAATCTCTTGGTTTAGAAAATGTCTAGTACCCCTTTTTAGGACAGAAGACTCACTGCCAGATTTTAACTGATTTCAGTATACAAAACAAGCTTTGCATGAGCACTATCCTTTTGCCAAGGATATTCTCTTTTTTCCCTAAAACCATATGGTGTGGCCATGGCCTTTGGGAGGGTGGCTGATTTTTACTACTGCAAGTAGTTGTACCTGTCTGAGAAGTGATTTGTTTAGATTGTACTTCCAAAACAGCAGCTTGATCTACTTCTACTGAGAATAAGCAGGATTTGTGCTGGTCTGTTGCTGAGAGGAAAATTTTGTCCCCAGGTTAAATTCATTTTTTAAATGACCAGAGAGACCAACACGTTAAAGAAAACCAAACATGATAGCGGGTGACCAATGGGTAGGGTGTTGAAACATTTTGTGTTTAACAACAAGGGATGAAAATTCTAAGCAATTAATTAGTTTCCAATATTTAGATGAAAAAAAATCCCAATTGACAAACTATTTTAGTTCCCTGGAAATTAAGAAGTGAAAATTGAAAGTTGCCAGTGGAAAGCTTTAACGCTGATCACTTTGAAGTTTACTTGAGTAGTTTTTCTTTTGAAAAGCAGAATTTTTCAAATAAGTAGATTCATTCTTATCAAACATTTAGATTTTGGTAGGTTTCCCCACTTGTTTGTTTGGGTTTTTTTAATTAACAGTTTGTGAAACAACCACATGATTGAAAATCTGCCAAGTTATGTGTAAAATGCACACAGATGAGAAAACGTGGAAAGCACTCAGTTTTGTGTTTTTTTATTCCTTGGAGGACTGTGTCCATAGGTCCTAAGCACCCAGTTCTGAGATGTTTCACCTAATACCTCTAGTAATGTTCAAAATGTAATTTTTGGGGGGACAGGGGAATATAATTGGGAGTTGGATAGGGAAGGCATGGCTTTTGCCAGTCCATGCTGTTCTCACATTTCTCTCATAGTGTAAAATAACAACACTGATCAAAGAACCAGAGTG
This sequence comes from Laterallus jamaicensis coturniculus, assembly GCA_022605575.1. Lineage (NCBI taxonomy): Eukaryota > Metazoa > Chordata > Aves > Gruiformes > Rallidae > Laterallus > Laterallus jamaicensis. The sequence goes on from JAKCOX010000066.1 coordinate 3,192,276, forward strand.
ACTTGACAAGAAACAGTAGACTAGTTATGGGATCTTACAACATTTATCTGTTACAATATCTTCTGGGAAAGTTTATTCCTGGAGTGAAATTTTTACTGCTTGTTACACGTAGTTAAGGGCAAAAAACACTGCTGCAGCCTCAAAAAAACAACTTAACCATATTCATTAGACAGCACAAGGGCGATCTAAGCACAGAATTGCTATGTTTCTCAAGAGAAAAGGCGGGATCTAACATAGCCTCCAGGAGACTTTTAATTCGGAGGCACAAACAGTTTGATGGCCATTAAACGTAACAGCTGGCAACACAAGGAGCCAAGAAGGAATGTGGAGCCAAGTAGTAATATTTCTGCCTTCCTAGGATGAAGTGTGAGAGAGTTCACTGATACTCCACATTGGATGTCCAAGAGATAGCAACAGCAACCGAGACACTAGAGCATGAGTCACCCTCTGTGTCTTCAGCATAACAGTGATGAAAAGTGAACTTTTTGCGTTATCGGCTGGCAGAGGTAATGTTGACTGCAGAGCAGCAGTGCTGAGAGCATTGGCAAGGCTGCGAGAAGAAGCAATGATTGGGTTTTGCATCCTTAAACAAGTCCTGTTTAGGGAGAGGGACAGGGGAACCTGCTGTACCTTGTGATTTGGCCATTTTAAACAAAGCTATGGTTCTTGGGGATTAGGAGGCTATTCCGTCAGAGCTTCTTTTTCACTTCAGCATCTCGTTTTGGGGATTGTCAGTCACCGTTTGGACCCTAAATCTGGTATAATCCTTCGCTCATTATCCTGCTGGTTTAAACAGAGTGAATAACACGAGGATGGAGAAGCTAATAGTTTAGAAATGGCCCGTGTCAGGGTCCAAACACAGTCTTCACCAATTGAGTAAGGAACAATGCAGGATTGCTGTTATTATGATGGTCTGCCCATGACTTCATGAGAATCATTTCAGAGAAAGAGGATTTGGAAACAAAGTTTGACATCTTTTCTGGCCCGTCACTCATTTACTCTGAGTCTGGCAGTCAGGCAGTGTAAAGGGCAGTTTAAAACAGGATAAATTATGCTTTTGCTCTACCCCATACATGTCAAGAGGCCTTAGTATAAATTAGAATCAATTCTATCCACATTATTTCTTCCCTGGTCCATACGCTGAACACGCTTATGATCACTGGGAAGTGAAAACTGGGAAAGGACACCCATTTTATGTTTGATTTGGGTTTCCCCCCCTTCTTTTCTTTAGATGGAACAATTAGGCCTGGAAAGGGAGAGGTGAAGATACATGCTGGCGGGCAGCTCTGTAACATTTGAAAACATGCTCTGCAGTAGAGTCTCAGAGTTTATCGCTTACAGTTAACCTCTGATGCAGGAGGAGTCCTGGTGCTCCTGAGGGAGGAAAAAAAATACCTTGGGAAGGAAGTTGCCTGCAAGTATGAGCATGGGCACACGTACGTGTGCACATCTGAGCACGTGTAGGCGTGTTGGATGTGTCTTGCGCTTGAAACCTTCACGTATAAAAAATGTAAAATGTGACATCTCATAATATTTTCATATTGGGTAACTACAGAGAATATTTTGGCAAGGGTGCTTAATCTAAAATGTTCAATTTTAATCAGCTTGAACTATGGTCTGTCTTTCTGTGAACTGAAAACCACCAATCAATTTTCCTTTATCTTTTTTTCTGTTTTTCTTACCCAAGGCAATGCCTTTTGTAAAAGGGTATTTATTTTTAATGGATTTTTTAATGAATTTTTCAGTCAAGCTATTAATAATGCCATTAATTATAGGCAGCTTGTATTAAAGTGCATGCTGGCCTCTTAATCCTGACCCCCAGCTATTGGCTTGCAGCTAATCCAGCCCGGTGCTTGGCAGCGGTGCCGGCCGCAGCCCGTGGCTGCTTGGGAACAGGGGGAAGACGGGACTAAAGGATAAGGAGGGTTGGGGAGGGAGGGGGAGAAGCATTTTGAGTATATACTTTGCCAGAGGGCCTGAAGTTTAAAGCCAGATGATATGTTAGTGCAGTGGGGGATAATCCTGGAGATGCGGTGCCAGCACTTGGGAAGACCTTCCCCGGCGGAAGGCTTTGCTCTGCCTGAAAGCCCTGGCCGGTTTGATAACCCCCAGGAGCCCTGCGACGGCTTACCTGGGGCGGTTGTGCGCGACGGCCGCCCCACTTCAATCTGCTTAAAAGATCGGGCAGACAGAAGGCCCTGGCCACATAATAGATTCCTTTCCCTTCCCCGGGCTGCTCATCTGACATGATTGTTAGGAAAGTTGCTAATTATCAGCTGGTTGAAAGATAATGAAGGGGCCCCATCCTGTGTGGACGGAGGAGAGAAACTCCTGTCATTAGGAGTGGAGCCAGATCCAAAGAGTTTCCAGCCTTTGTGCATGGGCGCACATCTCTTCGTTTTGTTTTCTGGGGCAATTGGAGGGGTTAGATCTTAGAATTCATTGGTTTGTTCCCATGGAGTTTTAACTTTTTTTTAGAAAACATAGCACAGAACCACCAGAAATCTCAGAAGTGTAGGGGTAGGAGGGGACCTCCAGAGGTCATAGGGTCCAACCCCCTGCCAAAGCAGGGTCCCTAGAACAGGTCACACAGGTAGGCATCCAGACAGGTTTTGAGTATTTCCAGAGAAGGAGACTCCACACCCCCTTGGGCAGCCTGTCCCATGGCTCCCTCACCCTCACCGTGAAAAAGTTTTTCCCCAGGTTGGTGCAGAACTTCTTGTGCTCCAACTTGAAGCCATTGGCCCTTGTCCTGTCCCCACAGCCCACTGAGAAGAGGCTGGCCATTTCCCTTTGTCCCCCACAATTCAGATATTTATAAACATTAATAAGATCCCCAGTAATATAAATGTTCTTTTGATTCCTGTACTGAGTTCTGTTTGCTTTGCTCTGTTTGGTTTGTAATTTCTGTCTACACACAGGTTAGGAAAAAGATAAAAAAACCCCAAACAATTACTGTATTCCCATTTTAAGTGTTTGGAGAACAAAGGATGGTGCATTTGCCCAGTTGCAGAGCTGTCTCTGGGCCACTCTCCATGGCTGCATGACTCAAGTTTCATATTCTCAGGCTCAGGGAGGAAAAATCCTTTCTGCTGAAGATCAGGAACTCATAGAGATGTTAATCTGATATTTTCCAGTAATTAATTTGAACATTTAAATGAGTGGTTTGGCCACTGGGTTTGTTAATGGTTTTTAAAAGCCAACAATGCAGGGCATGAGGGAGCTCCTGTCTCTGAAATAAACAGAAAACTGGAAACTGGAGGAAGCTGGGACACTCTGGAGAGAAAATAAACTGAGAGTTTATGTCCTTCAGGCTTTTAGGTTCCCTTTATTTTTTTTTTAGCTTGGATAGTTGGGATAATTTCCTTCTTCCCACAATTAGTCCCTATACTGATAGATACACTGGCACTGCTGAACTCACTGGTGGGTTTGTACTTAATTTTTATATGAATCATGCATTGTTGAGCATTTACCCAAAAGAAGTTCTGAAACTTTTGAGATTCACCTGTTGTTTGCACGTTGGTAGCTCAGCAGTTTTCAGAAAGAACAGGGTATTTATGGTTCTGAATGAAAGGGACATTAGCCTGTTATTTCGGAGGTCAGATAGAAACTGAGTTTGATCAGACAAGACTGAATGAATAACCATATGTTCTGGCAAGATAACTGTAAACATGTCTAAGAGGAATGAGTATGATGGTCTCAGCAAGCTTTCCTGAGCAATGGGATTTTTGTCATCAGAAGGTTATAAATAACTTGGAAATTTGTAATGAATTAAAAAAGGCTCCAATGTTTGCTGTCTTTCTCTAAATATGCATATACCCATATATCTTTCTTAATGGGACTGTGCTGATTGTCAGAAGCTTTAAACTTCAGTTTGATTTCTTTTTCCTACTAGTGAAGGAGCAATTTTACCAGTGTTTGTAGAAGAATAATAAGAATGGGAGGGGATAAAACTGATCCAGATTAATTTTAGGAACATTTCTATAAAATATAACTAAAAATTTTCTCCCACAGGATTTCTCTCAGTTGTGGGGTATATATATATTTTAATATTTTTCAAATTCACATCAATTTACTAAGCTATATAAGTAGACTGCCTAGCTTTAAGGGTGAAAGGAGTTACAAGGGTGCTCAAGCTCTTGCTAATTTAGATCTTGATTAATTTCTGTAAATCTACCTTATTTCTGGCATGGCTCAGGAAAGCTGCCAGTCCCTGCCTAGTATGGGAACCCGAAAGGCTTTCAGCACATTAGAGAGTTGTCTTTTCAGGTCAAGGCTGAGTTGCAGCGCAAAGGAGGGAGGATTGCATTGTGCTTGCTTGACCTATGAAATATTTTATTTTTGGATAAACAGAGCACTGCAGCTTCCAGGTTTTTTTTCTGATCCACCAGTCTCCATAAAGGCTGCATTCAGCAAGGAGGGCACGCTGTTTCAATATGTGGTCTGTTTCCCTTTCCATCCATCTCACTCATATCTTTTCTTTTTGCAACCCTCCTCATGGACTATATATTTAATTGCAACTCTCATTTGATTTCCCACCCCCCACCCCCCTTCCTGGTAGACAAAATGAAGGGGGCAAGAAGAAAAATGATCGTTATTGATTTTTCTCTACTTGACTCAGTGTGGGTGAAGGATTTATACCCTTATACCAAAAATTGCTTTCTGACAGGAGCTGTTTAGGTGAAATCAAGCAGCTGGATCATGTAAATCTGTGTAACTCTATTAATTTAAACAGACCTGCTCAGATTTATACCAGCTGAGGACCTGGCTTAGAGGAAAAACTTCTAAGACAAAGTGTCCTCTAGCTGGGAAAAGCACTTTGGACCCTAGCAACAAATTCTTTTTCTTTTTAAAACAAGAGGTAATATAGTGCAGTACCCTGAGTTGCAAGATACTTTTCCCCTGGCATTTCAATGGGAGCCAACATCCAGAAGACTGGATCACACAAGGGAAATAGGATAAAACAGCAAACACTGTTACTCCCCCATCGTTCACTCACTAATCCTGGTTTCTCAAAAAAACAGAAGACAAAACCAAAACATTTAGTATTTGCCAGACAGAAGGAATAAACGTTTTTCTTCCTGCAAAATTCATGGTAGCCTGTTTGCTCTGACTGGCATGACTGCTCATGTTGTTCGCAAGTTTTCCTCCATCCTGCCTGACTGATCTTTTCAAGACAAGATCTAAAACCCCTCTGAGAAGTAGTCATTGAGGCTAAAAATAATGGGACTTCACAGTGTGGAATCTTTTTCACCTGTACACGCCATAGTGCAATACAATTGGCAAGTAATACCTAAAGGGACCCCAGGAAGGGCAGTGAGGTGCTGCTTAATTTCCTGGGAACATTTAATTCCTGCACTGCACTTCCCTGTGCTGAAATGTCATAGCACTGCTTTAGAGACAGGGCAGATATGGAGGGGAATGAGCCATAATAGCAGCATCTCCAGGCTTTTTATTTTTCCTTTTTTATTTTTTTTTTAAATGTAAATGTTGATTCTGGTGTTTCTGAGTTCCTGTTTCAACCACAGTTCAGAATATTGGTGAGAATCTTTCATTCACCAGGAGATACAAATTTCAACCTTTATGTCCTCCTATGCTGCATTTCTGCACATGCTCAAGAAGCCACTATCATACAGGATTACAAGATAGTGAACAGAAAAAAAAAACCAAACCAACCTATTTTACACAGATTCTTTCACATGAAGTATTGTTCCCATCCAGTTTTCTCCTTTAAATTCAATGGGAGTCTGTACTGATTCGCTCATACATAGAATAGTCAGCTCTACAGTGAAGACACCTGAAAAATGCATAAAGATACCTAAAAACACATGAGCCTGTCCTTTACCTTCTGGTCTTGGCACACTCTTGGCTCGTGCTGTGGCACAGAAGTCACATTTTTCAGGATGTCAGTCTTTTCCTTTACAAGATATGGATAGTTTGTATGCTACCACATATTTTTGCAACATGCTGGACACTATCAATGCCTGGTCTATAAACTGTATAGTTTTATTGTGGTTTACAAGCCCATATTCAATTATTCCATCCTGAAGGGATGGGGTTTGTTTTTTTTAATAAAAAAGAAAAAAAACCAAACAGCTGTAGAGTGCCCTAAGAATGGGGAGACAATGTCAAATATTGACCCATTAACAGTGCATCACAGTCTGTGCCTCTGAGAAGTCTGAAATTATTTGCTGGCTGAAAATCATTCCACTTTTACAACAGATGGGAAAAATTCCCGACTCTTCTCTACTGAATGAGCTGTTGAAAGACCAAAAAGCTGTTGAAGAGATAAAAAAGATCAGACTAATTTGCTAAGCATTCTGACATTATGTATGTCCAACCAAAACCGTCTCCTTCTGGTGTGGAAGATAAATGGCAGTGAATCAAGATCTGATAGTGACTCAGTATTTGCTGTGCCTGTGACTGGAAATGACTCTGAGTCTAAATTATCATGAAAAGGGCCTCAATGTAATGGAACATTTTCTCTCTTTATTTTTATTTATTTATTTATTTTATTCTCCCATTTCTGCCTCTTTCAATAAGGTCTTTAAAAATTGACACCCAAATGACCAACAGAAATGATAAATCAGTACTTTTAGCATTAATGTGCATAATGCACCACACTATTAAGTGCTTTTTGGGTTTTTTGGTGGTTTTTTGCCTCCCCACAAACCTACACAATGTTCACATCTTGAGAGTATGGATGGTTAATCTGAAATCCAACCTTTCACTAGAAGGTAATCGAGTAAGAACAAGGTGTCTGTTGAGGTCTTCTGGCACCACTAGAAATGAGGACTTGCTTTTACCTTCAAGCCTAACAAGGTCTCAGGAACCATGGTGTTAGGTGCTGCCTATGTATAATATGGAGACATTCCCTTTCCCAGAGAAATTACAGCCTCCTGCAGGACATGAGACACTATTGGAGATTCTCTAATGGCAGATTTTATTGTGGCTGCTGGTTTTCCGATGTCTTTCCTCTGCAAACAACATGAAATCCCTCTTACATAAGCAATGCTCTGACTCTGGAAGTAATCACATATTTTTATAGCCAGAAGAAAACCATTTGATTGTTGAATCTAATTTTCTCTGTAAAACAGGTGATAAAGTTTTACCTATTAACATCTGTTTTGAGCTAATTATCCATTTCTGGCTAAACCATATCCCTTGGTAAACCATGCTTTCTTTATATGAAAATATCAAAAATGGAGGCATTCATGCCACCTTTTTGATGTTTACTGTTGTGTCTTAGCTGTGTTAAGTATTGGTGCTTTTTTTTTGCTTTTCCCATGCCTAACTTCAGCATCATACTACCAGACCCCTCTTAGTGTTTTTCTCCATTATTTAAGAAACACAGAAACTAAATTAAAACCTTTGCAATCCTTTTTTGCAGGCAATTAGCCAAAATGAGTCTCTTAGTTATCCTAGCGTAAGACTTTAATCTGAACCATGTCAAATTTGTAACATTCCTCTAAGAGGCAGACAGTGTATCAGTGGACTGTGGTGGACTTATGGGTGGATCATGGGTGACTGATCAATCTTTACCGATGCAGTACACAGGGCAAGACTAGTTCCTTGACTGACCAGTCTACAACTGTGATTCCTTATCCAGAGGTTACTTAGCCTACTTGATGCAGCATAGTATTAGATGTTATCACCAAGCTGCTTTTCCTTTTGTGGTCCCTAACTGGTTTTTAGCCTTACTGTTTTAAGCAGTATCATTCCAACAAATCAGGGAATCCTTGATAGTCTGTCCCCCACCGATGCCCCATTTAACAAGTTTGTCCTTAGCAAAACAAGTTGAAATAGAAGTTTAATAGCAATGCATAGGTGCAGGTGCAGGGACTCAGAAAGCCTATGTACACTTTCAGAGTGGTGTAGTTTTTCCTTGTTTTAGTTGTATACATGATAATTAATCAGGTACAATTAGTCATTTAGGCTTTCCCTGTGGTCTACAAAGAAGCAAATACTTCAGAAAGTGACATTCAATCTCATTTTCATAGACAAATATCTGAGGGTGAGAAGAATAGAGGATTAACCCCTCCACTATCTGCTGGAAGCACAACACAGCAGGGCACAAGCAGTGCAGGAAGTCTCTGAAGTGCATTGGGATAGCTTCCTGACTTGGATGATTGAGGAGCTGAGGAGGAGAGGCACTGTCCTCATACTGGAGTTCATACTTACAGGTATGTAAGGGGATGGGAGGGATGGGCCATCTTGGCTGAAGGATGCCTACAATGGTGGAGTTCAGGACTCTGAAAAGGGAGACAGGCAAAAACCACAATCATAGCACTAGACATGATCCCCAGGAGAGCAGACTTTTGCCTTTTCATGCATCTACATTTAAACAAACTGGACATTCACACAACCAAAGGACTTGATGGGGTATGTCCATGTGTTCTGAGGTACCAGGACAGGGCCATTGCAAGGACACTCTCATCTATCTTTGAAAGGTCACAGCTAATGGGGTAGGATCTTGAGGTCTGTGAGAAAGTAAATGTCACTCCTATCTTCAAAAAAGGCAAGAAAGACAGTCATATGCACCTCCAAGGAAAATAATTAATCTTAATTTCTCAAAAACTCCAGTTTAGGTAGTTGAAAACATCAACTAGACTCCAAAGTATCTTTCTGTTCTCCATGCTAAACCCAGTTTCCTCGACACCTCTTTATGCACCTTTGCATGCTCCAGCTGTGTGACTGTTATCAGCCTTTCTTGGATTTCCTCCAGTTTTCAATCTGTGTCTTCTACAAAGAATCCCAAAATTTATCAGACTATTCAGATGCAGATCATCAGAGCTAAGTAATGGGGAATAATCCCTTCTATCGACCTACTGGCTGCAGTCTTTTTGTGGTTGCCCCAACTTTTTAGATGACTGTAAGTAGGCTGTGTATGACTCTCATTCTATTCACTGTCATAGGTAGAATAAACTGAATAGGTCCATTTGTCCAGAGAAGGGCTACGAAGATGATTAAGGGCCTGGAACATCTATCCTATGAAGAAAGGCTGAGAGAGCTGGGGCTCTTCAGCCTGGAGAAAAGAAGACTGAGGGGGGACCTAATCAATGTTTAAAAATATCTTAAGTATGGGGTGCAGGGGTAATCAGCCAGCCCCTTTTCTTTGGTCAGTGGAGACAGGACAAGGGGCAATGGCTGCAAATTGGAGCACAGGAAGTTCCGCACCAACGTGGGGAGGAACTTTTTCCCAGTGAGGGTGAGGGAGCCCTGGGACAGGCTGCCCAGGGAGGTGGTGGAGTCTCATTCTCTGGAGAGATTCAAGACTCGTCTGGACACCTATCTGTGCAGTATGAGCTAGGGAGCTGCTTTGGTAGGGGGGTTAGACCTGATGATCTCTTGAGGTCCCTTGCAACCCCTACAATTCTGTGATTCTGTGATTTGGTTGCAGGGTGAGATACAGGGATGGCACATCAACTTATCAGTGTCAACTGTCCGTGGGCATGTTCTTCATCTGTGGCACTGGTGCAGGTGATTTGTTAATTTACTATTTCACTGAAAGTTAACGTGAGACTCATTAGCTCACATGTGTCATGGGCTAAGAATTTCCACTGAAACTTCTACCATGGCTCAGCTGACTTAAAGCAGCACTCCATTCTGTGTCCAAGTCCTCAGTCCCAGTTTTGTATTCCTAAACCCTGGCAAAGCAAAAGAAATGAAAGAGAATCTCTCTGAATGTCATGAACCCTGGAAGAACATCAGATGCAGATTTGACTCTGATCATCCTCGATGGCCAGCTGCTCTGACGAACTGATCCAAAATCCTGAGCTCAGTCACATACTGAATGTGGATTGAGTTCTGAACTGGACTCTGCCTGAAACGTGTAAATTCACATTTGTCTCAGTTATTAACATTTCAGGGTCTGGGTGAAGCTTGGCCAGATTTTCTCCAATCTCTACTTCACTAATATCTACTGAAAAAGAGCTTCTTGCCTCCAAAAGCGGCTTCTTCTATTAAAGATATGGTCTCTTTGAGTGTGATACTTTATGTAGCCATAAGAAAGCTTTCCATAGAAATTCATACACTTTTTAACATGAAAATGTGGCTAACTTTTTTTAGTAAAAAAGGTGCAGGGGAAAAAAATAAATAAAAGATTTAATTATTTTTCTCCTGAACTGTCCTAAAAAGTAAATGTAATATGGAGAGGGAAAACCTGCTTGCATAGAGCAGACATATTTCTGGGCATCTACATACTTAGCAGAGGGAGGATGTTCAATTAGTCTCTTTACCACAAGCTCCCCAGTTAGTCTCCCTCTGGAAAATAGGTGAGAAATTCTTATATTCCTCTCAATATGTTAATCAGACAACTGGTATCACAGTTCTCTAACTGTGTAATACCAGTCCCCCTTGGCAGATATATTTTATTTGGATAATGATGTGAAATTTAAGATCTACGTTTCAATTGTGGAGAGCCATAGGCAGTTGTCAATTTTAGTGACAGACATGAACCTCGAGCTAAATTCCTGTGCACAAGCAAAAATTCCAACAGGCGTAGCGCAATTCTGGTCCCTTAATAGAAAGGCATTTTCTCCCATTCAGGGGCAGTATTTTTAAATCCTGCTTTGCTTCTCGTTGTGCTGGCAAACCACAGATGTTCTCTACTGCTTCCTTTTATTTGGACAGTTTGGTGACCTCAGCTACCAAGCAGTTGGCTGCAAAATCTCATGGTTAGCTGCTTCTCTCAGCCCAAAGTGTCCGTTGCTTTGTATTGTATGAATCTCAGGCTTTTCTTTCCCACTGCTGAATATAGCCCTGCTTCATCATGCTTCCCTGAATCCCTGGATTTCCTAGGCTGATCTTATAATTTTTATTGCACACCACATTCTGTCTCTCCTCCTCAATTCAGAATGTCTTTACACTAAGTTAGTTTCTGCATCCAGTGCAGAGAAGGGCTTTCTTTAGCTCTAGTTAAAATCTTGAAGAGTTATTTAGGGTGATTATTTGGACATCTCTGTCATTTTTATTTCCTGGCAGTAGCCTAACAGAAAACATCCTCCTGTAAAGACCAAAATGTAGGTATATTGTTTTAGATTTGTGTTGTTATTATTATTGCTGTTGTTACTATTATTATTACCCCTGTTGTTATTATAATTATTATCACTTGTCATAGTGTTTAGAGATTAATTACCAAGAGCATAATTTTATTTAAAACTTGTGGGTACATTAGAAGCCTGAGGAAGAGGTGAGCTGCATTCTATTAGTTGTTTGGGGTTTTTTTACCCCAAAGTAGATCTAACATCACTGACATCTGTCCCCAGAGCTGTCAATTGAAAGAGGAACAATACGAATAGCATCACTAGCAGCATGAAATTCCTGCATGCTATATCACAATAAAGAAGGCACAAGGTTAGGGCACTAGAGGAGGGCTCTTTTAAATGTGATTTTTCAGCTTTACCATCTAACCAAGAGAAAAAAAGAAAAAAAAAAGGAAAAGACTTGTAGCAAGTCAATCTAAAGCTAATTTTCTGTTATTTTTTCCTCCAAATGTCTAACTAAAAACTTTCAACTTGAACAAGGTGCCCTAGTGAACATGCCATGGAGATGCTTGGACTACTGCATTCATCAAATCTAATTTATTTCATAAAATGTTCTTAAGTATACCTGAGTTCCGGGACTGGAGGTTTCTTTCAGGTATCTCCCTCAAACACTGAGTTAGAGCTATTTGCACACTTTGCTTGGCCAAAACCATTATCTCCCGTGAAGCTGAACTGCTGCAGCACTGACAGCAGAGGGAAAACTGTCTGGGACAGCCCTTCAGCACAATAGTTGAATCACAGTGTTAAGAGGTCAGATCCTGTTTTTTACTCCAGAAGAAAATCACAAAAAATGCACTTGGAGATGGGAAAGGACCTCTGAAGACCATCTAGGACAATTTCTCTGCTCAGAGCACGGGCAGCTAGAAACAGGTTTCCCAGGACCACGTCCAACTGGGTTTTAAATATGTCCAGGGATGGAGGCTCCATAATCTCTCTGGGAAACCTGTTCCAGTGCTCAGTCACCCTGACAGTCAAAGAGGTGTTTATAATGCTTGAGCAGAATTTTCAACGTTTCAGTTTGTGTCCATTGCCTCCTGTCCTTTCCCTGGATACCTCTGAGAAGCATCTGGCTCTGATTTCTTCCCCTGTATCTTGTAGTCATACACACAGGTAAGATCCCCCAGAGCCTCCTCTTCTCAAGGCTGAAATGAATTACTCTAAGTTTCCCTGAAGAGAAAACCCCCTCAAACAAATATTTCTGCAAGAGTGTGAGCGCTAAACTCTGAAAAATGTCTTAGCTCCCACACAGACTCAAAGATCTATCTAGGGTCAGATTTAGGCATCTGCCCACTGCCTAAAAAACACTCCTTACCAGGTCATTTGGAAGAATCATAAAATACTTGGGGTTGGAAGGGACCTCAAAGATCATCTAGTTCCAATCCCCTGCCATGGACAGGGACACCTTCACTAGACCAGGTTGCCCAAAGTCTCATCCAACCTGGCCTTGAACCCTACCAGGGGTGGGGCTTCCATAACCTCTCTCGGCAACCTGTTCCAGGGCCTCACTACCCTCAGAGTAAAGAATTTCTTCCCGATGTCTAACCTACCCTTGCCCTCTTTCAGCTTGAAGCCACCGCCTCTTGTCCTATCACTGCACTCCCTTGTGAACAGTCCCTCTCCCACTTTCCTGTAGGACCCCTTTAAAGATTGGCAGGCCACAATTAGATCTCCCTGAAGCCTTCTCTTCTCCAGGCTGAACAAGCCTATCTTCATAGGAGAGGTGCTCTGGCCCCCTAATCATCTTTGTGGCCCTACTCCTTTTGAAGAGAATTTAATCCTGTGATCAAAGCAAGATGGTGACCAATGGCTCAGGATCTAACAGCATTCAGTTTATTGGTATAGCTGTAATCACTGACCACACAGGTCCTGGGTGGGTGTCACCTGTCACCTGAGCAGGCATTTTGCATCTGACCTAACCATCTGAATTGCCTTCAGAAACAAAGGAGGGAAAAAAAGTCCTAGGATGCAGTGCATCTCATCCTGAGGCAGGTTTCTAAAGCAGGTCAGATGGGTCAAGCCCTGGAAATGTCTGCTTCTCTCTGTGACTGGAAAGTGATTAAAGCAGACATAGCCTTCTATGCTGTAGGCATCTGAAGTCAGAAGGGAACCAGCACAGCCCAGGTAAGTGCAGTTGCCTCGGTTTTCACTGTTTAAAGTCCCCAGGCACCAGATATTGAGACATGCCCAGAACAAACACAGCCTTCATCATGATGGGTGAAACACTCAGTGCCCATGCCGCAGGCCAATTGCAGTCCTGAGCACATCCCCCTGACTGGGTGCCATGCTCAGAGATGATTTTTGCATTGGGTCAGGGATGAGCACCCAGAGGAATTGTGTTCACAATCCCTTTTGCTCCAGCAAAAAATCTCAAATCCTTTCTCAGACCTGCATTATTTGCCAAAAAGATCTAAGTACTGACGATACAGAGTCGATATTCTTTGGGGCTATATAGGGCTTTACAAGTCTATCCACTGCAACCTGCATTTCACAAGGAAGGTTCCACATTACAGGCACAATCCTGCAGATGTTTTGACACAGCCATGAAAGCTGCAGTGGGACACATCAAGATAACTCATATATCTGACACAGAAGCAGTTGCCCGCTGAAAGAGGACACAATCAGCCTGGCACTTCAGAAGAATACAACGTGTGCTAGAAAGGTTTCCATTTTCCCAAAGAATCAAGGCAACCATGGGCTTTAATCATCTTTATGATACTTTTAAACTAGATTAGTGGCTCCTGTGGGTAACAAGACCATGGCGCTTTTTGTCACGCTGGAAGTGTGATGTGCTTTAGCATACTCGGATTTGAAAACAGAAGCTGACAGGGGGTTTTGTTCACAATTGTTTTGATAGTAGATTTTTTTTCCTGTTTTATTCATTCTTTCTTCTTCGGATTCTGCCTCTATTGATCTTTAATGGCTTCCAGATGGGATCACGTTTGGCCATTTTATAGGCTGAGCTCTGAAAGACTGAGAAAATACGGTGCACGAAAGCAGCCCATTAGCTAATAAAAAATAAAAAGGCACTGCAAATATACTAATAAAGTTTGTAATGTTGTAATATATTAGGGAGATGACAACTGCGCAGGAAATAGGCCTGGCCTGGCTGCATGGATTAACGAGGGAGTTTTAACAGCTTATGGTAGAGGTAACAGCTGTCGAGTAAGAGCAAAACATTGCTTACATTTTACATTGTAGCTGAAACAATACATTAACCGGCCTTCCTGCTAAGATTTCGACTGTTGGATAATCCAGAAAATTCCTGTGTGGGAGAAAACATCTTCTCATCCTCCTGGTTGATACAAGGTTGGGGATGGCAGCAGGAGAAATCAGTTGTTGGATGTCACAACTTGCAGATTGTGCAATACATTTTATCCTAGCCACAGATTTTTGGAGAGAAAACATTTTAAAATACCTTCTCATGCCTAACACACTGATGAGAGTATCTTGATCCTGCTTTCCATGTGCCACACGCCTTGTGTAGCTGTCAACACCAGTGTGAATGGAGTGTTAAACATTAATAAACACCATTTGTTTGCAGGAAGCAGAGATTTTACATGCACAAGGTAGCATGCATGTGTATATATATATATATAGACAAGTTTTCTGCCCATGTGCATAATATCTACCACTAAGGGATGCTTTTTACTGATTAAAGCCATTTAAAGCCACTTTATCTATGTGCAAAAGATTACCAAGGACATGCCCCTGGTTTACAAAAGGGGCACACAGGAGGTGTGTTTCCATGTAGTCACCTGAGAACAACCACTCCAGTGTGGGAGGAACATGGTATCTTAGAAAAAATGTATTTCAGTTTGAGAATCACAGGATCACAGAATTTTAGGGCTTGGAAGGGACCTCAAGAGATCATTGAGTCCAACTCCCAAATAATGTGCATAGGCGCATCAGCATGCGTGCATGTATGTGCTTGAACATGTGTGGGATGGGAGAACGTCTTTTACAGAGCTCTCAGTGTCCACTTTCATGTGGTGGCATGGGATATATGTCATGGAACATTTGGGGGTGAGTCTTCCACCGTTAGCTTTAGGGTGCATTATTGGTTGTGATGGAGGGTGACAAAGGTAAAGAGAATGAAACCCCTTACAGAACAGGCTAGGAAGGTGCTCAGGAAGACCTTCCCAGATGTTTTGGGCAGATCTTCCCTTCGTCAAAATCCCAAGGTTGGGATTATCCTCAGTCTCACAGGCTGTGGCTGAACCAGGAGCAAAGCTCACATTTTACTCTTCCAGGTCTTTACTCATAAATCTCGAATTTCTTGCCTCTGGAGGAAGCTGCATCACATTCTTGAGAGACAGATTTAGACTATCTGTCACTGAGGCCTTTTGTGTCTTCATGGTGTCAACCCAGTAGACCGATATTAGGAAATATTAACGGTTTCTTTGCTGTATTCTGTTGTTTTTTCCCTTAGAAATAATATGCACTTGTTTTCCCAGTCACTTCCAGGCTTATAATTGCAGTCCTGATATGAATGCATACAACTGCACCGGGTTTCTATGTCTGTACAGAAAATGACAATAAGATTAAGAACAGGGGCTTGATTATAAAGGCACCATTAAACTTTGGCATCATCCCCTTAGTGCACTCCACCCCTTCCCTTCAGAAACAAATGGTGTCGCCGTTTGTTTTCGGCCGCAGAAATCTTCATTAAAGTTGAGAAATTAAATATAGCACTTTAGCTAATTAATTATGGTTTGATCATTTTGACACCTCCAAATGACTCAGCCACATACCTGGAAGCTTTGTCAACTCAATTGCATCTTTATTTTTGTTGCCTTTAACCAACAATGAAGACTAATGCCACTCTTTCCAGTTTTCAATCACCTCTACAGAAGTGCTCCCCTGGCAATGTGCAGGGACAGACCTAATTAATCCCTCATCTGCCCTGTGCTGTGTCTATACATCACACTGGCAGTTGGAACTGCTGCTTGTTTTAAGGCTATTGCTGGAATGAAATGCTCATCTGTTTTTCAATAATTTTACCACAGGTGGTGATTTGTAATTAGCAAGGGCAGAATCCAAATCTGGATTTTTTCAAAATTATCATTATTGCTGTTGTTATTATTTAGGAGAAGCAAGGGGGGAGCGTGGGAAAACATTTGAGGGAAAATAGTAATAATAATAATAATAATAATAATAATAATAATAATAATAATAATAATAATAGTTGCTTCACAGCAGGGAGAAAGCATTAACTTCTGGCACCATGAATAATAGTGGATTTTGATCTCATTGAGAGAAAAGAAGAAAGATTTGGATTGATGCTGCTGCACACAGGTTAAATATCTAACTCTTGAAGAAGTTAACAGGTTTTACTGAGCACAGTGGAGCTTTGACAGCTCAGAACATCCACAAAGCACTGAGAAGATACCAGTACCAGTAATCCCTTTTCTGCTTCTTTTCCACCACCTGTGTCATCTGTCACTGCTCTATGCCTCATCAAAGCATCTCCTGGCTGATTTGCTGTGGTTGTACAGGCTATTTCTGACCCCAAGATTTGGGATTGTGATTTATCTAATGGCAGGACACCTGCCAAGATTGCTGTGTAGATTTAGCCTAACATGAAATCATGGGAAAAGGACATGATGATAAAAAATTCTGAGATTTCACAGTTGGTTGGGCATTTTCGGTTGATAGTCATGTGGTTTTGGTTGAAATTCATTACTGCTGAACACCTAAGGCCTGATGTAATTACTCTTGATCACTATCACCTTAGTACATCTTGTATGAGGATCTCTGGTGCTTTGATAGGTACACGAAGCAGAATCAACATTGTCACTTAGTTGTGACAAATAAACATTACTGCTAAATGGTGGGGTACCATGGCCTCACATAGTTTTCCATAATATTTTTTGTAGGGATTTCAAAGCCCTACAGAAAATGCATGCTATACTAAGTGCTCTTGGCATGCTACATGTTGATTTTAAATCCAAAGTGGCTAGGGCATTAGCCGACACTGAGTCTGTTGGAATTTCATGGAGATTACAGTTCTTATAGTGAGATTTTTAGAGATATGGATACGTTTGTACATATGTGTTTGTGGATAAGTGTTTGTGGTGTTTTCAAGACAACATGGGATCTAACACTGATTTAAATTCATGAGAACTTGAAAATTTTACTGAGAAAACATTTATAGCTTTAGTACCTTCGTGATCTGAGTACACTCTCTCATGTTCCTCTACCTTTCCTGTTGACTCCTATTTTTCTTTGAAAATCACATGGTAAAGGATGACTTTAGATCCTGAATTGTTCCAGGGTGTCTTGTAGTGAAGACTTCCCTGCTATTTTAGGGGAAGGCTTTTCAGATTTTCATAAGGTAACGGAATATGAATTCATTTAGGGAATATGAGTCCATAGCTCTTATGTTAGCACAATCCTGTGAGAGATCTGGCTTGCAAGCCCTCCTTTGTTAACTTTTTTGTATGAACTGGAACAGCTTCAAAAGCTGAGGCACATCTCACACTGCCTCGTTGTTCCAGGAACAGCAGAGTCTTCAAGGAAGTAGAAAATCTGGGTGCAGTTCCAAACTCTAAACAGGTAAAGGTGAGACCTCTGTCTGCTGGTTATGAGGGGCGTACCACCCCTCTGAGAGGCTTTACCCACCTGGAGGGATAAAGGGCTGACTAAAAAAACCAGTTTGCTGTTTCATATTCTTGATGTGTTACTGGCAAAGGAAAGAGAGGAGTAGGCTCATTGGCTGCATCTACTGCCAGTAAGGGTGGGATGTACAAGAGAAATTAAAGAGTTTTCTCCTAAGCAGACACTTCCTCCATCTCAGCAACAATCAATCTTGTTTTCAAGGTTTGTGCTTTAAGCAAAACATTCATCTGGTTCTTTCCATGCCAGTGACCTTGGAAACCTTCTGTTTGTCTCATGTTTGGAGCTGACCTTGGCTGGCCTTCTGTGGCTACTTGGTGCTAGGAAGGGCTTCCCATCAGGACTTCAGGTGTGATGAGCTCCTTGCCTGCATTCATAATCCCTTTTTTAATGTTCTCAGTTCAACCCCATCTGTTCTCCTTCAACTTCTGGCTTGTGATCTCTCCCAGTTCTCTGCCAAACCACCAGGACTTATGTCCATAGCACCTGAAGGATGCACCTCTACCTTGCTACATGACATACCTTATGTTACGTTACCTAAAATCCTTGGGTTTGGGTGTTTTGTTTGTTTTAATTCTGGACTACTGAAAGACAAATGGCTTGAACTGGGAAAAAAAAAGAAGTCTAGGAGACAGGCCATTGTACCTACCCCTCTTCCCATCTCCCAAACCTAAAGCATGAACTGAACACCCAGACAAACCACAGGCTGTGGGAATTACCAGACAGACCCCATGCGTTTTTTCTGGCAAAGCTATTCCAGAATATTGCTTTTCTCTTTCATTTTTCCTCTCTCTCAGGGCACCTTGCCCATTTCCTGATGCCCTGAAATCTCTTTCTACGTGGCCAGGCATTTTGTTTTAATTTTTTTTAATGAATTCAGCTCAGCGCCCACACATCTCCTTAACCGTGGATTTGTACGCTCAAGAGAAGACACAGAGAGATGTTGATGTTTTTGGCTAGTATTCATGCCCTCAGTACCCATTTTTTTAATTTTTTTTTTTTTTATGAATATACATGTTTTCTTGGCTGTTTGTGCTGGAGCCCATCTGTTAGAATGGCACGGTTCCTGCTCGCAAGTGGAATCAGACCCTCGCTCGAGGGTGTAGGTTTCAGGCAACGACGGGTTCTTAAGTGGAGCAGCAGGAGCCCTACAGGAAGGAGGTCCCCTGTGTCAGCGCTGGCACCACCTGCCTCCTTCCACATCAGCACACCAGTTGACACCGCTGCACCAAAGGCCAGAGAGGCCAAGCAGGTTATGGGAGGAAAGCACAGGATTCGGGGGATGCCAGGGAAACTGCTGGTGTTGCAACCACACTCCTGAAAGAGCATCCTGAAGGATGCTTTAAAAATACCCCATGTATCTAATAATTGAAAAGGAATGTAACACTCGTGACACAGAGCAAGAGACACTGGTTCCTAGGCAGTTTAGGCTGTTAGCTTCGATATGAGGAAGTAATTTCTCTGCCTTTGAAGTATTTGAGACAGATTGCTTAGGGTTGTGTTGGAGTGAGTGCTGTTTCCAGGATGCTCACAGTAAGTACATGAGTCACCCTTAGTCCCAGTGGAGACAGACACCAATGACTCTGCTGAACTAGGTGATGGAGGAGGAGTCTGAGAGGGAATGATCACAGAATGAGAGAATCATAGAATCTACTGAGCTGGAAGGGACCCATAAGGATCATTGAGTCCAACTCCTGACTCCACAGAGGGCCACCCAAGTCAGAGCATGGGACTGGCCGCATTGTCCAGATGCTTCTTGACTTCAGCCCAGCTCAGGGCTGTGTCCTCTTCCCTGGGGAGCCTGTGCCAGTGCCTGACCCCCCTCAGTAATGAACCTCTTCCTAACACCCAATGTAAACCTTCTCTGTCTCAGCTTCATACCATTCCCTCGGATTGTATCACTGGTAGATGATGACTCCACAGTATCAGATTTTCATTTAAAAATTAATTTTTTTTCCCCATTTCTCACAAGTGTAAGTTCAAATGAACTTCAGAAAAAGTGTGTGGGTCAGAATATATAAATAAACAGCAGCTTAAAATTTACTCCTCTTGTTCAGACTGCTTTATGGGGACATATCACAGGATGACACACAGGACAGTTGGCTGGTTGAAATTCTTAACACTAATTGTGATCTGATATTTAGGTTTCCTTAGATAACTCAAATCTCTTTATGTTAGCTAAAGATTTTATTTTTTTGTCTGATTTCTCCCTATGCTTCTCTTTCAGTTATCTCAGGGGAAAATAGAAGTTGATATGAAAAGAGAATGGATAAACCAGGAATACCCACAGTATGACCTTTTTTTCATAATCCTGGAAAACAAGTATAGAGTTTTTAAAAAAAAGTAAGTAAAAAAAGCAGAAGAAAAAAGTGGAAATGCTCTGAGACAAAGTGAATCATGCTCCTATTTGATCAAAACAGCAGAAAAACTCAGATGGTGGAGGAGGAAGTTGTCTTTTAAAAAAAAAAAAGAAAAGATAAGCGGACAAAAGTGCCTTTGGAAACTCTTGCCTGAGTCCTCTAGCTGGATAACAGGTATGCCTTGTGCTCTCTGTACGGGTAGGATTTCCTTTGGCACCTGCATGGACCTTTGCCAGGGAAAGGTGAAGAACTGGGCCACAATCAGCTCTCACATGTAGACTATTTCAACAGCACAATTGCTCTCCCACTGACACTAAATATAATTGGTTTACTTTCTGTCCCCATATTCATGAATTTGAATTTTCAGACTCTTCAGTAATAAGCAGAAAACTTTACATTTTTTGAGAAGTAACCTGAAGCTACTTACAGATCCTTCAAGGCTTCTCTTTTTAAGGATATGGCTAAAACTGTTTCAGGAGTGTGATTAAGTATCAGGTTAGGTAGCTGGAATGCTGAACTGGCTCTAAGTATCTTCTGAGCAGCAGGAACGAGGGAAAATGCACAGAAGAGTGAAGACTTAATCCCAGAAGCTCCTCAATTTAGGTTTTATTCCACGCTTTCAGGGTCATTTCTGGTTGTATTAGTAAGAAAAGAAAGACCTCAAAAACTAGTGAGTGCAGAGCAGTACTTCTCCTCTTACATCATAGGTATGTCTGTGGTCCTAATTCAGTTAATTTTTTTTTCTTTTTCAATGGAGAATTTAAATTGAAGTTAAAAAAAATGAAAACAAAAACTTTTTAGGGGTGGTGACCACGTTAAAAATACAAATTATTTTTAATCAGCTGTCTTGTTGTCCATCAGACAAAAAATTGAGTAGACCTTAAGATTAAATCACTCCCTGGTCCTCATACAATGGATGGTGGGCTCCACTCATTGGTGACTCAAGGAAGCTTGTGTTTTAGCTGCCTAAGTGATATTTATTTAAGCCCCACTAGTGAATTCAATATCCATCATCATGACTTCTTTTGCTCATGAACCATGAACGTGATCATGGGCATAAGGGGAAAGGAATAAGAAATCCTAAATTTTTAGGTGGTTCTTCAGCTCTGTCCCAATATCACCTCTTATTAGAAAACAGGATACTGATTTGTCCTTTGACTTGAAGCTGAGCAGCTTCCCAGATGATTAAACAGCAGCCTTCTTTCCAGCTTAGGCTGTATGTAAGGAATAACTACATCCATGCTGGCAATCACCAAAACCTCTTCTCACTGTAGATTTTCACTTCTCTAAGCTTAAGGTTGATGAATATTAAGCAAATATTTTGAGTTCAATGTATGCTTAATTGTTCTCATCCTCAGAGCAGGAGACATCTGCTTAAGCGTTTTGT
Source organism: Laterallus jamaicensis coturniculus (assembly GCA_022605575.1). NCBI lineage: Eukaryota > Metazoa > Chordata > Aves > Gruiformes > Rallidae > Laterallus > Laterallus jamaicensis. Next base: position 3,213,683 of record JAKCOX010000066.1, read on the forward strand.
TCAGCCGGGTCCTTGGGAAGCACAGAAGCTTATTTGCTACCCACAGTGGAGCAAGAGTGTGGTTCCTCCATTAATTCAGGACATTGGTGGGACAATGAAGGAATTGCATGTTGGCAACTCACATTTCCTCTAGCCTCTGGTTAAAGGATTTGAGTTTTGTGTGTGCTGCCAATCCTTTAACGATCTTACACACCCTATAATCACCCTAAAAATTTGGAATAAAAGAAGGAAAAAAAGACTGAAAAGGAAAAGAAAAATCCTGCAGGCTGCCTTAGCCAAATATCTTGGACTTGAGAGCTATTTGATCATTAGTCTAAGTATGGATAATCGGTGTAATGCTAAATAAAGAAATTATACACTGAAATGGAAAATTCACTTGGTAAAAGCCCAAAGAATTATTTCTATTCTGGAAGCTACCATCCCCAGTGAACAGCAAATGCTATTTCTCCCTCATTGTGTATCGCTTCTTGGGGTGTTTAGCTGGTATGTGTACCTATATTTTTACAGTACTTCAGTGCTGGGATTCCCCTGTGAATTGTGGCTTCACAGTCTTCCAAGCGATATTGAGACACACCAGAAAGAGATGTCTTCCTTATGCAGCGTTAACAGAGGTTAAACTCAACTTGGGTTTTTAAGATTACCTTATGTTTCACATGTAGCTGATTTTCCCCTGGTTTTTTTGTCTTTTTTAAAGAAGGGCACCTGAATAAAATTTAAGAGATACTTTTCGTTCAATGGCTCATAGTAATCTATGCACTAAGGATGCTGTGGTCGATTGAAGAGTGTGTGTAAAAGAGACCCATTCCCTGGAAACCACTAGAAAAAAGATATTTTAACTGCAGAATTCCATACACATGCCTACATAGAGAACAGCGATTTGATTCAGAAGTCTTTATAGTTGGGGTAGGAGGGTGCAGTGACAAGTTTCAGCTGTTTTTAGGGAGATAGGGCACAGGGTCTTCAGCTTCAGGACACCTCTCCCAGTTGTCTCTGCAGTGAAGGTAGAAGGAAAGGGAAAATGTTTGTCCTAAATAATACGCAATCAAGAAATAAAGAGGAAAACCTTGCATACTCACATACTCCATCCTTGCCTTTACACTACAGATGAAAGCTGTCATATTGTCCTCATGATCCTATGTCACCCCTTTATACTGATCCACTTCTAGTGCGATGGGGATCAAGCTGTAGACTTTCCACCTTTATTTCCAGGTATTCAGTTTTCTGGAAGGGAGTATCCCCACCCCATAAACTAAGATCTTACCCTGCACAACAAATGCTTGACAGTCAACATTAACTGGGTCTTCTATGATCACAGCAAAGTTTGCCATTTGACAGTCCAAAGCAGAAATGTGTATTTATTTGTGATAAAACACACAAGATATAACTCCATGAAAGGGAAGTAGTTTATAACTGTGTGCTTGTCACAGTCTACAACATACCAAGAGACAGATTCTTTGCCTTAACAAAATGGCTCTACATAGGCAAAGATGAAAAGGTGAAAGCTCATTATGAAAGGTCACACAGGAGCATGTAAGATCCTACAAGACCTGGATCTCAGGCCTCTTTGACCCCCTCTGATTTTTGTAGCTTCCACTGATCCAAGAACTTACCAAAACCTGTTGTAGGATAAAATAAAAATAGAGGTTGAGAGAAGCTTTCCAAGAGTGAAATCTGTGAGAGTAATTAGAAGTCCAGTAGCTTCCTACATATAGTTAAATGTGAGTGAACAGACTACTGGAGGACATACCCATTCAGTGCCTAGAGAGAGGGATCGTGAGTTGTCAAGAGTGGACGGAGCAGATGACCTCAGAGGCTTTTGCCATCTCTAATTTTAATGACTCCTTGAGCTTCATGGCTTAGAAATACAGGGACATGTTTTTAAATGATTCATGAGCTTGGTACACCCAAGGAATGCTTTAGCTGTCCTGACATCCTGCAATAGACTTGGCACAGAATGAGGCAGGAAAAACAAGCCATCATCTTGGCCTGACTTTGCCAGAAAAGTCTCTGATTTCTCCCCACTGATGAAAGTTGTCATTTCTCCTGGAGTTCCCAGTGTGTGTCGCTGGCAGAGAGGAGGCAGAGGGAAAGGGGGGAAAAAAAGAAATGGAAAAAAAAAAAAAAGAAAACCTCAAATACTAAAAGTCATCATAACAAACTTGCTGCTGAGTGAAGTTGCTGTTTGGCTGAGCGTGGTGACTGCTGTGCTGTGACAGATCCTGTCAGAGAGGCACTGCCCCAGCTTGCAGGTGTAAGCATGACCTATCAAACTGAATGGGAGCTGACAGAAGGGATTTCTGCAACGTGAAACGGAGAGCTGACATGAAAACAGTGACGTGTGAGGGACTGAATCACCGCAAGCACAACTGTCACAGATGATGTCCAGAGAAATGACAGCAGAATACTAACTTTAGTTGATGTCAGTTTAGTTGTCCTTTGTGTTTGGAAGAGCAACTGCTAGGAAGGGGAAAATTTTAAAAGCACACAGGGGAAAAATAAACCCCAAAAAACCCCACCACCAAAAACCCCACATGCACATCCTTTTCAGCTCAGCATCCTAAACAGTTTTTATGTCTTCTTGCATTATTAGTGATCTGATTTGTTGAGGTTCTTTGGCATGTTTTTTTCTGGATAGAATGGTACGTTTGAGTAACTATTTTAAAACTGAGATTTTATTTAGTCTCCTGACAACACCAAAGAAGACCTGCTATTACCACTGCTCTCAGCTAACTACTCCTACCTCTACAAGGATGAACAGTCAGTTACCTTCTCACTGCAAAGAGTGAGTGTGTTCACGGCATAATTGTCTGAGGACAAAAAATAAACTATGCACTGAGACATCTGAGACTTGTGTCGCATCGCGTTACAGACTTTCTGCATTAGACAATCACTTCGTATCTGTTACTCTCCTGACATTCTTTTGTGTAGCTCATCAACTCTCTGGGTCAGTAGCAATCTCTTCCTTGCATTTTTCCAAGTGCAATCAAGTCTCATCTAAAAGAGGCACCTTCAGTCCTTTTTAATGAAAAAAAAAGCCTAATTGTCAAGTAAAAATGGTTTTACCATGTTGAGATTACAATAAATATATAAAACTCTTCACGTTGCCATGAATTATTCAGCACTGACCATGACCAGGAGTGGTAATGTTGGACAGAGGCTAAAGACATCATTGTAGAGAGAGCGTACTCATCATGATCTTACTACTGACTGTCTGTGCCAGGTCAGAGGACTGGATTGACTTGAAGATGGTGTGATGTGAGGGGCATGGTGGGCAGTCCTTTAGACAGGAAACAGGGGTCCCACTTCTCCCATACTTCAGGCTTTAAGTGGAACACCAAGTATGTTTCTCTAAGCTCTAAAGCAAAGTGGATTCTGAAACCTTTCCTTTCTCTGTGGCAAGAGTGCCCTGAAGTAAACACAATCCCATACTCTTCTTTTACATCAAGAATACATCTTTATTGCTGTTTTTCTGAGCAAGGAGAAAACACCTAGGAGAAATTATGGTAGGTAGGTGAAAGTACAGACTGGAGAATTAAGTCACTTATTCTGTTGGCTTATTCACAGTATGTGATCTGATGTGGTTTAAACAAGACAAAACACACAAAAAAATCCCAAAAACCAAAACCCAGAAAAAAGCCCAAAACTCAACTTGAATTCAATCTGGTTCATATAATAAAAGAACAGGCAGTATTAGAATTAATATTTTCTAATGAAGACAGAAATGGAATATTAATGAGAACTGGTTTCCTCTGACCTTGGGTAAGTCCCTTTTTCTTCCTTCACCATCTGACTTTTCTTTGCATATCAACTGCTCGAGGCAGAGATGCCCTCTCCTTATGTTAGATTCAAAGTCTACAGTAGTTTGTGGGAGCCTTTCCACTGATTACTCATGGGTCTGGATCAGCCCATCACCAATTGTGCAGTACCTCGTTCAGCTGTGGCACAACTGAATTTGAAGCCTCCAAATGCTACCACATCATAAATAAAAGTAAACATCAAATTCGTTCAGCTTGCCATCAGATCATATCAAGAGGAGAGCTATCAAAATCAAATGTATTTCTAGTGAAGAATGATTCTTTCATTTCTTTTTTTTCAATTAGGGAAAAAAAAAGACCCAAAACCAACAGAATTTCAGGATTTTATTTGAAGGTGGAATTACTGAAACCTTTCCTTTTATAGAAATTAAAACAACCTTATTAAAAATTCAGATGTACTCAGCCTGAAAAGCCTTCTTTAAGGTGAACAACATATTGAGGGAAACCAAACAAAATTATGAACTTCAACACTATCAAAACAAAATGTTTAAAATTATTCTTGGTTTGTTGATTATTTTTTTGAGTCATTCTGTATCAACAGCATCTCAGAATTTAGTGAAACCACCATTTTCTGACAGTAAGCTATTTTATCCAGAAACAATTCAGTCTTTTCTACTGAAATCAATTTTGATCATAGGAAAAATTACTTAATAAATGGTATATGCGATCAAAGACCTAACAAACTGCTCAGAAATATTGAGATTGTATGAAAGATCTTTCTTTGAGAATCATATGTATATATGGCACCAGGAACAGAATGACAAAAGACTTGGAACAAACTAACTACATATAAACATTTCTCATTCATTATCTCGTGTTTCTGCTACTGTGTGACAAATCATTAGTTGTAGTGTAAGGCAAGCTTTAAAAATGTAATTACTTAATCATGCAGTTAGTTCCCCATCAATCCTACCAGCACTTGTTCTTAACTAGCTTTAAAGAACAAAATTAGGAGTAATTTGTAAGCAAAAGTAATTGAGGAAAGGCTGATATTGCCAAGGTGTTGACAGCACAGCACATGGTATTGTTTCTTTTAATTCCCCAGCAAAGCAGTGGTCTGCGAACTTTGCTGAACAGCACTGCTGGCTGGTTAGTGTGGAGCCTTAAAACATGCCTTGGTGTCCTAGCACGGAGGTCAGGAATTAGATTTTTCCTCATTTTGTGTCACCCATTGTCAAGGAGCCATGGTGATGTTCAATGAGATGGATGGAGGATGGATCCATGAGACCTGGATATTAGGCTTATAATTAATCCTGGATTTTTTTTCAGAGATCTTATCATCAGGAATAGCACTGACCCAGAAAAGGGAAAGGATATATTGAGAGCAAGAAGAATCAGAGCTTATAGTCAGTGATTTTTTTAATACTTCCATAAAGCTCCAGGGGATCTAAACTAGGGTAAAGTAGAAATGGGTGGTGAATGGGAAATATTTAATGTGATCTGCTTCATTGGAGAATGTAGATTTATCAAAAATTAAACTTTTAAGAGGAAAATATTATTTTTAACACTTTTAGCACCTATGAAAGTTCTGAAAAACATTTTGAAATTATTCAATAATCTGATTTTATAATTTCTGATGATGAAAACATCTGGTGTCCTGATTTAAATTTACTTGTAAACCACATTGTGTGCATGTTCATTCTTTCCTTTCTCTCGCTGTTCTTTCTTTCTTTCCTTCTTTCTTTCCTTCTTTCTTTCCTTCTTCCTTTCTTTCTTTCTTTCCTTCTTTCCTTCTTTCCTTCTTTCTTTCTTTCTTTCTTTCTTTCTTTCTTTCTTTCTTTCTTTTCTTTCTTTCTTTCTTCTTTCTTTCTTTCTTTCTTTCTTTCTTTCTTTCTTTCTTTCTTTCTTTCTTTCTTTCTTTCTTTCTTTCTTTCTTTCTTTCTTTCTTTTCTTCTTTCTTTCTTTCTTTCTTTCTTTCTTCCTTCCTTCCTTCCTTCCTTCCTTCCTTCCTTCCTTCCTTCCTTCCTTCCTTCCTTCCTTCCTTCCTTCCTTCCTTCCTTCCTTCCTTCCTTCCTTCCTTCCTTCCTTCCTTTCTTTCTTTCTTTCTTTCTTTCTTTCTTTCTTTCTTTCTTTCTTTCTTTCTTTCTTTCTTTCTTTCTTTCTTTCTTCTTTCTTTCTTTCTTTCTTTCTTTCTTTCTTTCTTTCTTTCTTTCTTTCTTTTCTTTCTTTCTTTCTTTCTTTCTTTCTTCCTCTCTTCCTCTCTTCCTCTCTTCCTCTCTTCCTCTCTTCCTCTCTTCCTCTCTTCCTCTCTTCCTCTCTTCCTCTCTTCCTCTCTTCCTCTCTTTCTTCCTCTCTTCCTCTCTTTCTCTTTCTCTTTCTCTTTCTCTTTCTCTTTCTCTTTCTCTTTCTCTTTCTCTTTCTCTTTCTCTTTTTCTCTTTCTCTCTTTCTCTCTTTCTCTCTCTCTTTCTTTCTCCCTCTCTTTCTCTCTTTCTCTCTTTCATCCTGCCTACCGACCCACCTACGCATTCATCTATCTATCCAACACAATCTTGAAATAGTCAAAATGAAAATGAATAATTTTGAAAATGTTAAGATAAAATACTGAAAAAAATAGAAAAGAAATATTTTTTACATGTTTGTTCTTGAAATAAGAATCCTTGGAGCTGTTCTACAGAAATCTGTTCTAGAAGGAATTATTTTTTTTTTCAGTAATGAAATTTTATGAAGGAAAAAATTTAATATATTTGGAGGGGAAAAAAACCCATCAACCAACAAAAAAAACCCAGCTGGATTTGTTCCCAGGATTTCTTCTTCTTGGGCTTATAAGGTGTCCATGCAGGATTCTGCACACAGTGTTCGAATGTTTAGGGAGATTACACTTGCCATGTATGTTATTAAGGGGAAAAAGACCAAGGTTAACAAAGTCAACTGTCAAGAAAAGAAGGACTTTTCCAGTGAAAACTTGACTGCTTTTTATCAAATGTTTCATGAAAACTAATGTCAAGATGTGTATTTTTGGAAAGATGGCTATTTCTTTTAGGGAAAACAGGTCTTAATTTGCAACAGTAGTTGTTAGGTCAGTTTTCACTCTTTTGCAGTATGCAGCAAAGCACTATGCTATGAATTCTCAGGAAAGAAGGAAATTAAGAGTCTTCTGACACTGTGAGCTATGTGCTTGCAGAGATACAATGGAAGAACCGCTTTGCAGAGAAGAGTGTCCTTCTGGTTGGGGAGTGAAGAGTGGAGACAGATATTTAAAGGGAATGTGATCTGAAGAAGAAAGTGGTAGTAGCTTGTGAAGATTGAAGTTCATTGCAGAACATGTTTCTAGCTGAACTGAAACTAATTAGGTGTGATTGCAACACATTTCTTTTCAATAATTGTGCCCGTGGGTTTATTTAGGACATGATGGTGAACAATCTCTGAAGGCTCCGTTCCTGTGACATCTGATACGAACACAGTGTGTTTGTGTTAGCCATCTCTTGTCTTCACCAAGGGGTAAGAGATTTAATAAGAACCATGAAGCTCACCCCATCTTAATCACTTCAAAATCACTTGAAACTCTCGTTATTGAAAAACCTGCCTTTATATCATGCACTTGCCTGGCTATCAGTTGTGAATAAGGAAGGAAGAGAAAGAAAATCACGTTGTATAAAAGTGATGTATGCTCACAACTGTAATGAAGTTTTGCATCAAGGCATTTCGAAGTATCAGAGAAAATCACACCAAGCAATGTACTCGGGTAATTTATCTTCTCCTTTTCCTTAAAGATATGGCATTGGTAGATCCTGATTTTCATTTGGTGTCTTAGCCAGCAGGTATTTTAGCAACATAAAAAACCCAGCATCTGCCTCCAGGGTTTTTGCACAAAAGATAAGGATGTGAAAAGTATTCTTCTTGTGATTAGCTGAAGGAGGGCAGGCTTATATTGCTTTTTTTGCAGACAAAAGCAAAATCTCTCAGCTCAGTCCTTGAGTTGGTGCATTGCTACTCAGCATTGATCTAGGAGCTGTATAACCCTGTTACTGAGGCTCTGGATGAAAACCAAACCCCCATATGCTAAAAATGTATTAAACGGTGGCTCTGAATACTGTTACAAAAACTGTTGCTGGTGCCCTTTTGCTCCTTAAATAGCAAGTGAAGAAATGGAATATTGGCCTCTTTCTCAACTAACTTAAAAGACTTTTTTGAGGGGAAATGGGATTGTGACAGATAGAACCAACTATGATATAATTGTCTGTATTGCTTGGTCCGCTGACTCAGATTAACATTGAAAAAGGTAAATTTTGTCTCTTTTTCATCTTGGACATTTAAATATGAGTTCTAGTGTAGTCAGGCTTTACATTTCTTTTGTATCAATAAGTAGAAACTAGCATCTTGGACATTTAAATACGAGTTCTAGTGTAGTCAGGCTTTACATTTCTTTTGTACCAATAAGTAGAAACTAGCACCTCCTGAGAGCTCTTTGCCTGTCTCACTGTAGACACCTATGTTAGGAAGAGACAAGTCACTATCTCATAGGATTTCTTCATATTGACTGTGAAAGCACAGGTTAGTGCCTAGCTGAGGCTCAGGCAAAGAAATTTTCGACACCTAAATGAGATGAGAAGGCAGACATTTGAATGCTTGAGCCCTGTCTCATGGCAGAAAGCAGACCCTAGGCTCTAAGGGAGCAAGTCTCTCCTCTAATTTTGCACCGACATATATTTAGATGAAGACTGAACCATTTTTGCAAATATCTTTTCTAGTGGTTCCTTGTGCAACACTGGCATTTGTGCAGCAGCAACATTTTGTATTTGTAAGGATCGTCTGGCTCAGAGTTCCACAAACAGGTCTGGGTAATGTCTAGCCCATCAGGCAACTCATGGGGGGGTTGTGAAGCGACTCAGCCTTGGATTGCCTTGAGGCCCCATCTCCCTAGAGACAACTCATGTTGTAGCTGTGCAGGGTAGCTCAGACTTGAGTTGTCCTGTAAACCCTGACTAAACAGGGCAGTGCTGCATAATTCAAGGGACTGAAACCTGAGTTAAGCCTTGAATTGCCCTGAGTGCAAATCAAGCCGCTATTCAGCTGCCTATCGGTAACATAAAGGCAAGCCAACGGGTCCCCCATTTGGCTTCAATGGGCCCAGACAATGCAAAGAGGTGCAGCAGATAGGGCGTGAGATAAGGGGACACACAGATAATGACAGACATGGACGGTGGCGTTGTCCACTCCCGGCACAGCCCTGCCCACTGTCACCTACATCAGGCATAAAAGCGAATAAACCCCTGGGATTGGGTCTGAGAGGGGGGAGCTCTGCGAGGAGACCCTTCCCCTTGGCCAGGATGCCGGCTGAGGGACCGTGCTGAGAGCCCTGACCTGGAGAGATGGGTGAGTGAAGGTTGGGTGTGCGTTAAGTCTCTAGTCCCGGGTGATCGACTCACACGCGTGAAGCGCTCGGTGCGCGGGTGACCGTGTGTCCCACGGACCGGCTGCGGTTGTTAGACTGAACCTTGTGACGTCACTCTGTTGCGGGTCGCGACACCGCATCTCGTGACTGTTGTGTCGGCAGGGGCGCATTTTGTGACTCCGTTGCGGCTGTGATAAGAGCAGCCGCACTTGTAACCTGCCATAGCGCATTTCTCCCTGTGCCCATGGAACCTGCAGCAGGGACGGGTTGGACCTGCACTCGGGGTTTAAACAAATTATGCTTATTTTTTGTTATTTTTTAAAGCCCCGCAGTCGGGTGTCACAGCATTCAGCAACATCGAAGGGAAGATGAGCCAAATTCACACATCCAAAACCTAGGCAAAAGGTAAAGCGAAGAGATGGAGCAGAAGCTACATGCTCCTCATGACACAGCTCTCACCTCAGCCTGCAGACCTTCTAACCTCTAAGGATGGGGTTTGTTTAAAAAGTCCGGTGTGATGCTATCCAGTATTTAACAAAAGTACTGAAATTGCTACACTGTGCCACAGATCCACTTGCTGAACGAGTCATGAGGCAAAATTTTATAGACATTGTAAAATCTTTTTACCACACACAGCTGCATTACCCAAAATTACTCAAATCTGCAGGGCATCTGAAATGCACACTACAGCAGTAATAGGCTTTGCTGCTTAAAAAGTGATTATGACTAATGCACAAAAACAATTATCACCAAGCTTAATTGCAAAGAATTGAGCACAGTATATATGTATGCACACACATGTATATATGTACACAGACATCGTATTCTATATCTAGATTCTTCGTAGGAAACAGCATCAAACAAAAAATGAGAGGAAAAAAGGTTTTTCTGGGGGAAAAAAAAAAGAAAAAGATAACCAGAAATGCTCAAACCCCAGTGTGAGCTTGTTGAATTGAAAATATGGAAGTCAGCCAGAAAGTGGAGACAGGGATTTTAGTGTTAAGGGTAAAGAGTGTTTTACTAAGGATGATCATAACTGAGCCAGAGCTAAATGTCCATTGACATTATGCTCATTTTGGGAGTGACCTGCAATGGGTCCTCACGTGAAGATTACAAAAGAGCAAAAAGCTTAAATTCTATTTATTTCCTGAGTATATATTCTGATCTTGCAGGAATGCAAGTCTTAAAGACTTTAGAAACCAGAAGTTCAAACTGTGTCCCTATTTTTCATAACTGAATTAATGTATTTTAGCAGTTTTTTCTTGCTGCTTTTTGAAAACATTTATGGTTTTGGCTGCAGTGACATCTGTTGTCATGATATTCCACCCCTGAATTATCTGCCTTGTGTACTGATAACTCCAGTGCTGTTTAATATCAGTGATGCAAACAGAAGAATCAAGTGCACCATCAGCAAGTTTGCCAATGACACCAAACTGAGTGATGTGGATGTTTGACATGCTTGAGAGACAGGATTCCACCCGGAGGGACCTGGGGGCTTATAAGAAAGTTGGGGACAGGCTTTTTAGTAGAGCCTTTTGCAATAGGACAAGGAGGAGTGGTTTTAAACTAAATGAAAGTAGATGCAGACTATATCTAAGAACAATTTAAATTTTATTTTTTTTTTAATGATAAGAGTGGTGATACACAGGAACAGGTTGCCCAGAGAGGTGAGATATGCCCCATCCCTGGAAACATTCCAGTTCAGGTTGGTAGGGGCTCTGAGCAACCTGATCTCGTGGAAGATGTCCCTGCTCATTGCAGGGCGTTTGGACTAGATGACCCTTAAAAGTCCCTTTCAACCCAAACCATTCTCTAATTCTATGTTCCTACTCTTTCATGCTGTCGAGACTGACTGGCTGAATGATCTGGAGAAAGTCAGTACTTTCGCTATGCTGTCTAAATTGAGGACAGCATGTCGTATATAAAATGCTGCTTACTACCCAGCCCTCCACACTGCATCAAGGCAGTGTTAGTATAAAGTCTTATAAGCCACCAGAGCAGGGACCAACTACTTTATTACAGTCATCATTTGAGGTGATTGTTATTTCTTGTGCAGCTCCTAACTGTGTGGTCCTGAAAAAAGGACAGAGTTGTGACTAAAGCAGAAGTAATTAGGAAAAATGAGCTAAACCCTCAACTGTTGCTGGCTTCATTGACTTCAACAAAAGTAGGTCAACTGATGTCAATTGGGGGCTCCACCAGTTGAGTTTTTCTGCTGCTTCTGCTTCAGGCTTTTGCTGTGACCTTCAGTAATTACACCATACAGCCGGCACATGAGTGACTAAGTTGTTTAAAATGAGGTAGATAAAACAGTGGAAAAATACAATGATTATTAATAGGACAAATTGCAGTTAGGCCCATAGGCTGGAAAAGGCAATATTTGTAGTCTGCAATCAAACATGGGAAGGATGATGCCTGGGAACACTTTCTTGTGCCAGCAAGGCTCTGTCAAGCAATCCTTTCACCTCTGGCTGTGGATCAGTGTGTTAATAACTGTGTCAAGGCTTCCTTGATTTTTGCTACTACAGATGAGTTGTTTGATGCTGCATTAAACTCCACAGATACCTTTGAACTAGTAAACCTGGAATAGCAGGTCAGTGGCACAACATAGTTACTACCATGACGTTGTTAGCATAGTCACTGGATTATGCCTAGCTATACCTTAGCACAAAATTCATATGAATGATTTGGGCAACAGCATTAGAGCACTCTCCATTGGACAGTTTGGATTTATGGGTGATAGGGAATGGTTGTATGGATATAAATGCTGTTCTGCCAGGTAGAATAAGTCCCCAGATTGTCCCTGGCTCAGTTTAAGTATGAATTCTGTGAAGGTGAAGGAAGTCCAGTGTACCTCTGTGTTATCTATTTATCCTTTTTTCATGTATCTTTTGTAAAAAAAAAGCTTCTTTCATTTTGAATGAACACAAAAAGTATGTACTGATAAGAAGATCAGAAAATCACAGGCTTTCTGCTTGGCTGCCATACAGGAGTGTATCTTGGGTTTTTTTTCGCCAGAGTTTTTTCTTTAAAATACTTAGGAGATCAAAGATTTGAGTCCCATATTGATGCTGTAATACTGATATTATATTTAGGAATAATTTGACTTAATCTAAAATTTAGATATGTAGTACTACCTCAAGAACAGCTACAGTGAAAGTGGCAGACTTCTTCAGGAGAAAATATAATCCAGATATCTTCCTCCAGATTGGACAAAAAGCCTTCTGGAGCTGCACATTCTCCTCTATCAACTATTATGGGAGCTCAGATGACTTGTTTAGAAATTATGCCTGGGGTTTCAATGATTAAATGAACACCTGACTCATATCCACAGATGTGGAGTTTGCAAAAAGAGGTTAGAACATCCAAACACAGTAAAAGTCAATAGGAATTAGGTGCTTAAAGCCAAACTTGGAGTAGATCAGTGTTCCTTAACAAGTTGTGCATGTGCAATACGGTAATTCAGTCTTGGTTTCCCTGTCCAGTGCAGGGAAATTGCTAAACAGCAAGTTTTGATTCATGTCAGTCAGGACCCTATATGGAAAACTTCCCAAATTTGACAGTAAAGTGGAATAAGCACCATTTGTTTAGTTTTAGACTCAGTGGCCCAATTTTAGGAAGCAGCAGAGAATGATGGTATTGTTTGAGTAAGAATCACCTTTCAAAACAAACCCACAGGAAAGAATTCAGTTCAATGTGCAAGTTTTTATTTTCTCTTCATTCTTTAAGTTCTACCATAGCACTGCTTTAATAGTTCACACAGATAACACTGTTATTTCTTTGGACTCCATTGACATATTTACAGTAGGAGAGCTGAAGTTCTTCTTACATAAACCAGGACTCCACACAATCGAGTGCTGTGCACACACTGAAGACAAAAAAGGTCCTTCTCTTACTTGGCATTCTTGTTAGACAGAACTATACCTTGGAATTATGAAGTATATTGCCTGGAGAAGAGAAGGCCGTGGGGGGACCTCATTGCAGCCTTCCAGTACCTGAAGGGAGCATACAAACAGGAGGGGAATCAACTTTTTAAAAGGGCAGATAATGGCAGGACAAGGGGGAATGGATTAAAGCTGAAGGAAGGAAGGAAGGTTTAGATTGGATATTAGGGGGAAGTTTTTTACAGAAAGAGTGGTGAGGGGCTGGAACAGGCTGCCCAGAGAAGTAGTGGATGCTCCATCCCTGGGGGCGTTCAAGGCCAGGCTGGATGGGGCTCTGGGCAACCTTGTGTAGCTCCAGGCCTGGAAGTTGGTGACCCTGCCTGTGGCAAGGGGGGTTGGAGCTCTATGATCCTTGGGGTCCCTTCCAACCCTTGCCATTCTATGATTCAATGATATTCTAAAAACTCAAATTCAGCTGTTTGAAAACCAGAGAAAAATTTATGCTAAAACTTAAATAAAGTAAGTGTATTTATTATTTTCATAGAAACATGTTTGTGTGAGCTTTTTCATCTTAATACATGCTATATTTGAAAATTCATTTCTGGGTTGTTTTTTTTTTTTACCGGTGATAAACCGGAGCTTTCTTGCTGCAAATCTGTTGTCTTTCAAAAAAGAAATCAGTTTGAGAAAATGTCAGCAGAAAATCTGATATTTTACTCAGTCTGCTGTGTTTTGCATTTCTGATGGAAAAAAAATCAGAAAAAAATTTATTAGCTCTCTAGGAGAACATCTGTTTGTGATCGACTTAAATCATTAGTCTGGTGTTTTGTTTTGGGGTGGTTTTTTGTGTTTGGTTTTGGGCTTTATCTTTTTCTCTTGAGAAACAATCTTCAAGCTCGTTTCTATCCTTTCTAGTAAAAATCCAAGGTTTTTCCTTTATCATTTCTGAAAAAGATCAAAAAGCTTAATTTTCACAAGGGGGGGAAAATAACAATGATTAAGTTGAGCTCTACACCTCCCAATAGGAAACAGATATTTTTTATGGAAAGCGGCCACAGCTGCACATAACAACATGCATTAGTGCATCTTGCAGGGAAATGAAATCAAACAGCAAGACACGATCATAAGCCTATCTTGGAGTGTAGTCAATTTGTCCAGTAAATATTGTGGCATTAACAGTTTTATTTGTTGATCATTTTTGATGTTAATGGTAATGGGCCCCTTTGGTATTGGGATATTTATGTCTGACAGTGTGGTGCAATTTACATTAATAAGACTCATTAATTTCAGATGGTTTCTACCATGGAGGAAGGAAATATTTAGAAGTGTTTTGTGCTTTTCTTTCAACATTAGCCTCTCTCTCCACACAGCACAGAACCACTAAGCTACATTGCTCTACAACAGTGAATACTCCCTTGTTGTTGTTATTAATGATTTGCTTGTCTGCCAATGTTGAGGGTGGATAGCTGTCTCTTGGAGGAATTATCTTGCTTCTACACTTTACTTAGATTTTTTTTTTTTGGTAATTTTTGGGTTTTATACTCATAATTCCAAACAAAACCAGAAGTGCTTCTGTTTCCTTCTCCCATTTCCTACATCCTCTTAGCTTCCATGATGATGATAATCCTGGCCATCGGTTAGAATCTAGATGCTAAAATTAAGCTCAACTTTGTGGGAGGATCTATGACAGAAATGACAATTCCTTCCTTGAAAATGATACAAATGACTCAGTTCTTTAGTGTGTTCAATTTTTATAACAGGAAATAGAAAGCTAATTACTGGTTATTAAGGGCTTTCTAAATCTCTTTCTCTTTTATTAGTTGGACAATGAACAGTTACTTTGTATGAGATGAGAAAAGTCAAAGCAAATAATTTATTGGGACTGATTTCCATAATGGGTTTTCAGGCACAGACTCGTGGCACTGGCAGCTCACATCACTGCCACTGTCCTGCTGTAGCTTCAAAATGTTTCTCATTCTTCACAGAAATGGAAGATTCAGCATTTTAGCTTTTTAAAGCTCAGTTACACTGACAAAAATTCACAGCCTTGTGATGTCTCACCCCAAACTGTAAAGATTCTGGTAAGATTCTTGGTGGTGTTTTCGGTTTTGTTCTCTTTGGGGTTTTTTGTGTGTACTCTCTTGTTTTATTTTCCATTCTCTAAACAAATAAATTTGAAAATATGTTGTTTTTCAAAGAATGTGGGAAACGTGAGACCTTCTTAAAGGAAAAGCATCTGGGAAGCAATCCATACTCTTGGTAAAGCTGAAGAGTAGGGCTTTAGAAATAAAAAAATCTCAATTTTCACCCTGGGGGAAAAAAGGAAACGCTCAGGGTTTCACTCAGATATCATTGATAAAAATTCTTGTTCTTATTGACTTTAGTCCCCTGAAAAGTCTTTATATCAAAACTGGATGCTGTTCACAAAGGCACATGCTTTTTCAGTGACTATCGGTGACTTAGCATTATGAGAAAAAAGCATCTCAGATTTCTCTTAAAATCTAAACATATAATGAGAAGGCATGCATTCAGAACTCACTAAAAATGTGTTAACAAGGTCAAGTTGGAAAAAATCACAGCTGGAAAGCTCATCATCTAATTCAGATAATTATTGAGGTTTAAAAACTCTTGAGTAGGGAGCAATCTTGTGTACGTTTATGCAGGTGCATAGGTTTTGGGTCTTCCATTACTTCTGCTGAAAAAAGGGTCAGAAAATGCAGTAAAATATTTCAGAGGTGTTAAGAAAAGTATTTAATAGATGGAAAATGGAAAATAACTACATACTGGCAATTGGAAAAAGACAGAAAATTACTTAAGGAATTGAATGAAGTTAAGAACGGGAGATCAGGACAACCATGCTAGAATCACAATAAATTTATAGAAAGGATTATTTAAGTTATAATTGTTATCAGAAATTTAGTTAAAATATATTTAAGTAATTGTCAATTATAAGATAGATGAAAACAGGTGCCGCAAGTCAAACCTGGTGTACTTGTTTTGATGTAGTCATAGGTTTGATTTCTAAGTGCAGTATACATTTGGATTCACTCACATACCTTCACATACTCTCAAGGTGCCTCTTGCCACTTTCTTTTTCTACCAGTTGTTCCTTTACTGATTGAATAAAGGGATGAGGGTTGATGAAAACAAATAGCCCAGCTCAGAACCCCTTCATTTTCGTTACTTGTTGACAGTTTCATTATTTCTGTTGAAATGAACCGGAAGCTTAAATTCATGCTCTTCCCTTTTGCCCGACCGCAGGCAGATGCTTAACAGCAGTGGGAAAAATAACTGTCTCTCCATCTCCCTGAAGCAAACCAAAATTGCTGCCCCTGGAGCTAAGTGAGATTTCGGGGGCGAGCTAAGAAATGTAACATTTCTCATGATGATGATGATGCCCTGATCAAACCTTTCACACTGTGTGTGCGATTTCTTTATTTGCATCAAAGGCAAGAGTGGCTCTTTCTGTAAGGCAAACTCCTCCTTGATGGGTACTTGCTGAAGCTGCCAACAAAACATGCCATAAAATAATAAAGGGAGATATAAAATAAAAATAACTATGCAATAGAACAAGTTTACTATGCAGAATTAATGTCCTTATGGCACTATCATATTAACTCCACTTTTTCATATTTACACTGTGACTGCAGAGAAATACAGATAAGTTTTATTTATACCCTGTGTCCCACCTGCTTTTGCAGTCATACTATTGTCTTGCAGATGAGCAGTCTGTGCCTGACATCTACTAGTTCTCCAAGACTACAACTTTACTAATACACTAGCCATCAAAGTAAGTCTTATGCTGTGGAATTCAAGTCCCTGTAGGTCTAAGTCAGGTCTGGTTTGGGTCTGTCATGGAACACCTAGCACTCTTCCAAAGATTTCCAGGGGCAATTTGGTATAACAAAGGCCTTCAACCATTCTCAATAGGAAATTCAGATTCATCATCTCTGCTTTGATGAATGACAATAGTATCAACTGCTTATTTATATACACTAGCCAAACTGGCTTTAAGTGGCATTTTAACTGTTGATGCCTCTGTGTATCTGATCTTTAATACGGTAACCTGGGTGGTCTGATTCTGAAGGTCATTTCAGCAGCACAGTTTCAGAACAAAGTTTTGAGATTTTTGGTGTTAGACACCTTACATGTAAATCTGCCCAAATTTCACACAGAAGTGCAATGTTTGTCCTTTTCAGTATTGACTTTGATTATTATGTACATCACTGCCAACTCTTGTGAATTATTTTTCCATAGAAGTCCCCTTGACTATTATTTTAAATCATTTCGGCTCTTAACATAAATCTTAAGCAATGCAGTTTCCGTTTTCTTGATCTAAGACTCAGTTCCTTCTTTGCTGTGTCAATCCCACTTGTCCCACCTTTTCCTCCCAATTGCTATACAGAATCCCAGAATCCCAGACTGGTGAGGATTGGAAGGCACCTCTGGAGATCATTCAGTCCAACCCCCCTGTTAAAGCAGGATCACCTCAAGCAGGTTGCACAGGATCACGTCCATGAGGTTTTTGAATGTCTCCAGAGAAGGATACTTCTCAGCCTCTTTGGGCATCCTGTCCCAGTGCTTAGGTACCCTGAGAGTGAAGACACTTTCCCTCATATTGAAATGGAGACACACTACTGCACTCTAACATCAGAGGAGATCGTATTGTGGTAACAAGACACTTTTATCCACTGTAACCCATTTCAATCTGTAATTTGGGGTGTGGTAATAGGACTTTAGACATATTTCAGTGATTTTAGTTCAATTCACAAATTAGCTCGCAACCCGGGTTGCGACTCTAACTTCTTTGTTGACATTATAGTCATATGAGTTTTGAGGTTTTCGAAGTGTCAGTGAGCTAGGAACATAATACTCCATTTAGACTGTCAAGCATGGTATCTAGCACCTATTCAGGCATTATTCCCGTATCTGCATTCAAGAGAGGCGTAAGGATTCACCCCACAGCCCACGAAGGACTGCCAGAAATCAATTTTGTATAAAATCAATGCTGGGAAGGAGTTGTGTTGTACACAGAGGATGCCTAATAGGCACTGAGATTCTTTCTATTTGTTTAGTAACTAGCTAGAATTCATGACTCTTCACCCCTCTCTTGAACTTAGATACTATAATGGTGATTAATGCCAATGAAAATATCATGCTTTAACGTATCCATTAAGAGTTACTATCAAACATTGTGCAAGCAGTATGGTTTCAAGGATCAGTTGCAGCCTATTTAACACAGATACCATCACTGGGTTTCAGATGCTTTCAGGGCTTTCTGTTTTGTGAATTATTCCTCACATTGCCCTTTTCTTTGTAGGATGAATTCTCACAGACAGAACATGTCTGAATTGTGCCCTTTGTACATGGATTTGAACTGTGCCGTTGTCAAATTATAGAGTGATCATATAATTTGATGCCACCCATAAACCAAGAATAAAGCTTCATTGACATAAGGACATCACTTAGCATAACCTATTTGTTTAGGGCCAGATTGCCTACCTGCACAGAGTGAGAGCTGATGCTGACTGTTGACTACTCCAACTGTACCAATACTTAAATTGAGGTATTGCTTAATATGGGTGTGTAAAGAAACAGAGAATTATTTTTCATTTTTAGAATAGGCATAGCTGGGAATGATATCAGATTTCCTTCTAGGATAACAATCTACTGTTGCATGTTGGTGAGGTTGAGAGGAGGGCCACGAAGGTCATCAGAGGACTGGAGCACCTCCCCTACAAAGAGAGGCTGAGGGAGCTGGGCTTGTTCCGCCTGGAGAAAAGAAGGCTGTGGGGAGACCTCATTGCAGCCTGCCAGTCCCTGAAGGAAGCAGAGAAATGGGAGGGAAATCAACTTTTTTAAAGGGTAGAAAATGGCAGGAGAAGGGGAATGGTTTGAAACTAAAGGGGGGGAAGGTTTAGGTTAGATATTAGCAGTTAGTTCTTTACATAGAGGGCAGTGAAGTACTAGAATGGGCTGCCCAGAGAGGTGGTGGATGGCCCATCCCAAAAGGTGTTCAAGGCTAGGTTGGATGGGGCCCTGGGCAACCTAGTCTAGATCATGCCTGGAGGTTGCTGGCCCTTGCCTGTGGCAGGGGAGTTGGAACTCTGTGAACTTTGGGGTCCCTTCCAGCCCAGACCATTCTATGATTCTATGTTTATAATTTTGCCAAAATGAAAACATTTGACTTCAAAAATTCTTTGTCCAGAATTAACATTCATCCGTTTGGGGGGTTGTTTGGTTTGGGATTGGGGTACTTTTTTGAGGAGTAGTGTGGTGGATTTTTTTGGTTGTTTTTTTCTTTTGTTTTTCCTTTTGAAATTATTCCACTGAAAGATCTTACAATTTCAAAGAAGAAACTGGAAGAATCATCAAGAAACCATTGAAGAATGATCTAAAACAAGGTCAGGGATGCTGTCCATGTGAAAACTGTCACAGAATTGCCCAGTCTATGAGTTTTTGCAGACTGCTCTGTAATAAGACAGCGCAATTATCCAGTGGTTTAGTCTGAACTCAGAACGATTCAGTCTCTCATGTCTCCTAGAAGACTGTAGATCCTTGCCGACCTTTCATAGCTACTTGGTCTCAGAGTTGTGCAGCCTAGGTCTGACAATCTGTAAAGTGCCTGGAGACAGGGGAAAAACTCACAAGCAGCTTAGTAGGGTGCTTTAAATGTGGTACTAGAGACTAAGAGCCAAGTCTTGCTATTAGATACCTCTGTCAGTGTGAGCTGAGGTTTGAATCCTGTTGATAGATTTATGCTGGCAGTGTGGATAGAAGGAAGGAAGAAACGGCAAAGTCCTTTAACAAAACAGAAGTTGGAACAATATGAGTCAGATCTTGTTGCTTTTTCTTGGTTTTAAACCATAGACCCAAGAAACAATTTGGGTTGTGTCCTATGGAAACCAAACTACAACTACATCATTAACAACTCTATGGAAACAACCTTCATCCTGGAACTGTCAAAATTCAGAACTGTCATATCTAGCATTCTTTGATTTATTTATTTTAGTTGATCTTGTATGTCTTTCACCCTCACATGCCAAATGAACCTAGCATTTAGTACTCATGGTTTTGAGTTCGTCCATGTCCAGTTTAAAAGAGGAGGCGTGTGTCTACCTGGATTCTGATAGTGCCTTAAAAACTGTTGCCTTCTCCAAGAAAACAGAGGAAAAAGAAACACACTTGCTGCAACCACTCCCATTACCAACCCCCTCTAACCATCTTATGTATCCATATTGCTTTACCCATCTCAGCAGTTACACAGACAGCTGCTTAAACGCAGTAGTACAGAAGCTGCTTTCTGAAAGGTGCTTGTTCCCCTGAAGAGAGCATCAGAGTGGTGGCTGGTCACAAGCAGTGTCGCCCAGGGCTCAGTGTTGGGACCAATTCTCTTTAATACCTTTATCAATGATCTGGACAAGGGCATCAAGGGCAGCTTCAGTAATTTTGCAGACAATACCAAGTTGGGCAGCAGTGGTGATCTTCATGAGGGTAGGAGGGCTGCAGAGGGATCTAGGCAGCCTCGACTGATAACGGGCCAAGGCCAACTGTATAATGTGCAACAAGGTTTAGTGCTGGGTCCTGCACTTGGGTCACAACAACCCTAGGGAAAGCTATGAGCTTGAGGAAGAGTGGCTGGAAAGCTGCCTGACAGAAAAGGACCTGGGGGTGTTGGACAGCTGAACATGAGCCAGCAGTGTGCCCAGGTGGCCGAGGCAGCGAGCATCATCCTGGCTTGTATCAGGAATAGTGTGGCCAACAGGACCAGGAGAGTGGTCATCCCCCTGTACTAGGCACTGGTCATTTCACACCCCAAGTGCTGTGTTCAGTTTTGGTCCTCTCACTACAAGAAAGAGATTGAGATCCTGGAGTGTATCCAGAGAAGGGCAAACAAAAACCACACCATCCTTAAGAGTAAATTAAAGCAGATACATTATCTTTGATCAAGTTACAAGCAGGCAGAAGTGTTAATATACTGGAGCATTTTCACAGCGGAAATGAATTGCACCATAGGCCATGCAACTGTAAAGTCAAGAGGAAATTGTAACAAATCAACGACTGAGCCTATACTGTGAAGGATGTTGGCAAATATCCAGGAAAAGGTATGGTTGGTGCCAAAGTTGCATAAAAGAATGGTTTAACAGTCAGTCCAATTGCTATAACTGCCTCTTTCCCCCCCCCCTCCCTTTTTCTTTTAGCTGTTTTTCCTATTGTAACTAATCTCATTAAATAAGGCCCATTGTCTCTCCCCCTCAGACAACAGGCTCATTCAGGGAAGCTGTGCCATGCATTGAGAACCTTCAGCGGGATTTGAAAGGGACAACAGCACATCTTGGAAAATAGGATGGATTGAGTGTGTTCCACCCTGAAAGGCAGGAAAAAGCCTTCACAGCATGTCTGAAATCCAGCACCATTTGAAGACAAACTCTTGGAAAAGCTTGTGTGAAATCCTATCAATGCTTAAGATTATTGGAAGGTGGGAGAGAGAAGTATTTTGGGCATGTGTGATGATTCCATAAAAATATGGCAGCATGACAAAAGGAAGGATAAGCCACCCAGATTAGTGTGGGGGCGATGGAAGGAAGGGAAAATTAAACACGGGGAAAGGTCAGATTTAGGAATCTGATCCAACTTCCTCACCAGGGATGAGAAATGTCCCATTAAATTTTTAAAAAATTATAACTCTACTTATAAAATATCTCTTCACCTTCCCTTTATTGCAAGAATGTTTGGTTAAATGAATGATGATCATGAAAAAGCTGTTTAAAAGATGTCAGCCAAAATGTGGTGATAACAATAACACAAAGATGGGTAAATTTAAGTTGCAATAATTATTACTATGAATAGCCAGGGTTTG
Source organism: Laterallus jamaicensis coturniculus (assembly GCA_022605575.1). Taxonomy (NCBI): domain Eukaryota; kingdom Metazoa; phylum Chordata; class Aves; order Gruiformes; family Rallidae; genus Laterallus; species Laterallus jamaicensis. The sequence continues at coordinate 3,235,575 of JAKCOX010000066.1, forward strand.
CAACTAAAATTACGAGGTAAATCTGTATTTGGACTCAACAATCTTAAGGGTGTTTTTCAACCTAAACCATTCTATGATTCTTTGATTTCATTAGCTCAAGTGAGAAACATTTGCTGTCAAGGCCTTTAAATCTAAAGAGAAGAGAACTGCAGAGTGAATGAAAGCAAAGACAGGAAAAAAGTGCCATGCAGATGAATTCTGGTCTGACTCCCATGGGAGTCTGTGCATACAGTGCAAAGCCTGTGAATCTGCTGGGGCATATTCAGGTACTACCAACAGGATCATACTGTTAAGAGTTACCTGCCTGGAAAAAGTATTTCCATCTTTTCAGATGAAATAAATAACTTGGGCAGAAGGCAGCTCATCCAGTTCCAGGATCTAGGGAAGCTCCCTAAGAACCAGGGCAAGTGTCTCTGGGTCACCTTGCTTTCTGTCTAGGGACACAGTCAATGTCTGTGGCATAACAGTCTTCTCATGGTTAATAGGAATGGTAGTAAGGATTTACACCTGTAGCCTTAAAAGTCACTTTATTTAATAAACAATACAGTTTTAAAAGTATTATTACTACCTTCAGTTACCAGATGAGGACACTGAGGCACAGCTTGCATAGGGTTCTCCAGGCAGCTAGCAGCAAAGCCAACAACAGTATAGTTTTTTCAGTCAAGTGTTTTGTTCATTTATTTACACTGGTAAAGCAAACACCACCTGTTTGCTTTTGTGTTTGCATTCTTCTATGTTTCTCACTGTGGTGATGTTCTCCTTGACCTTGTCCTTCTGCCTTTTCCATTTCTTTCACATATCCCCCAGCCAAGCACTCATGGTCTTATGCTAAGCCCATCCCCAGAGTTCACTGGGGTCAAGTGAAACGTAGCCACCAAGAGAAAAATTAAATAAAGCCTGGTGGTTTGAAAGTCTGAATCTCCTCTGTAGTGTCTTAGGGAAAAACTGATGGCTTCAGGTTCTATTTTAAGGAAGAAAAAAAAAAAAGCAACTTGTTTTACTTAAAAATCCTTTATTTTTTACTGAGGATCGATCACCAGTAGCTTTCAAGCACACTAGAGAAAGCCAAGACCTTTTTGGAGCTTTGACTGTCACTGAGCAGCAGATTTTTGGTAAAATTTCTCTGACTAGGAAACAGCAAGCATGTGGATGGAAAGGCAAACGTATGGACAGATAATCCTCATGTATAAATAACATCTTCAGTGTAATCATAGTCACAATGTCAACTTCCAGGTGAGCTTCCATTCAGTGTTGCACCTATTGAGGACAATACGTGTGATCCTGGTGAACTAATTAACTTGTATCCTGGAGAAGGAAGTTCTCACAAAGGAAACGCACTACAAAGCAAAACTTAAGCATCCTAGACCCTGGCCTGTAGCAACAGGAATAAACCACAAATATTAAGTAGATTAAAAATAACTGTCATGTTACATCACAGAAGCTTTATCCCTCAGTCCTGGCACATCTCTACACAGCAGTTATCATTAGCGGTTGCAGTTAAGAACAGCAAGAATCCATTCTTTTCATTTCCATTAATATCTTAAGAAACACAGGCATTGTGGGTGAGTCAAACTCAACTGGAACATGAAGCAAATCCCTCAGCCGTAGCCAATTTGGATCTCATTTTACAGAGAGCTAATCTAGAATTAAACCTGCTGAATTAGACTGGATTTGCAGTCAAGTCAGCAAAAGCAGACTTACTATCACGCATATGGGTCTGGATGCTCAGCTGGTGAGAGACACCTGTGCACAGAGCAGCTAGTGATAATTTTACTAGGAGTTAGTTTAATTTTTACCTGATAATCTGCATTCCCAGGGGTTTTAGTGCTTTGCAAATAAATTTTTTCTTGGATTGTTACTAAGTGATAGTTGGTCTGGTGATTCAGTGACACAGCTAAAATATTTTTAGAGATAGAGGAAGAAAAATTCCGGCAATTTATAATCTTTGGATACTTCCATAAATCTTTTAATTTTAGTAAAAGTGCTTTTCTTGGTTTAGCTCGCTTGCCTGTGTCATTGCATGCACAACGTTCCAGTAAGTAGTACACCAACGAAGAATTATTTGATAACTGTTGCAGAAAGCGGCCTGGACCCAAGCGTGACCACGACGACCACCCTCAGGTCGTTGGACCAAAAGACACACTGAGACCAATATGATGGATGGCTAATGGCGTTGATTGTGCATTGCGGTAGTGTTTTATACCCCTGGTTCATCACGTAACATCCGTCTTCTAGGTTTGTCACCTCCATCTTCTTGCTGCGCAGGTTAAATGTCATTGGCCTTTGGTTATCAGTAGAGAGACAGAGAGGCAGCTGGAGGATAGAGCAGCGATCTGAGGGAGTAGACTCAGGGAGTAGCTGGAAGGAGAGGAGCACTGCATGCTTTAAATCTTTCCGTAACAACACAAATGTCTTCCGATCGCCATACCCTAGCTACTAACCACCAACATCTCCCCCCCCCCCATGCTTAATCAAATAGGCTAAAATATAAAGAGCTTAAAATCTTAAAACTACAAGGCACTCTTAAACTATAAGGCACACTGAGTAAATGAAAATCGGGAATGACTTAATGACTTAAAATTTAAGAACTATAGGGTGTGACGATGGATAATGCAAGCTATCTGTGCGTGATATTGAGTAAATATATTCTTAAAGTGTGATACTAAATGACTACATGCTTAATGCAATTGACGATGTTGCACAAACATAATGTTAATCTTCTCTAGCCGACTTTTGACAAATGACACAATTTTGTTCAGTATGCAGGGTCCGAATATTAGCACTACCACGATCATTATGATCGGTCCTATCAAGGTAGATATTAGGGTGGTCAACCATGGTGAGTAATTAAACCATGATTCAAGCCATCCTTGTTGGGCCTCCCTTTCTCTTTTCCTTTGATCCAATCTCCTCTTCAGCTTCTCTAACGAATCTTTGACTACTCCAGTGTGGTCCACATAAAAGCAACATTCCTCCTTCAAGGCGGCACAAAGACCTCCTTGTGGCATGAACAAGAGATCTAATCCCCATCTGTTCTGCAAGACAACCTCTGAAAGTGAAGAGACAGATTGTTCTCACCTATATATTTTTATATGGGAATAAATTCTGTATTCTCTCATAAAAATATGTTGTGGTTCCGAAAAGGTGTGGTCTTACCACCTATCTGGAAATTCCTGACAGAAATTCTGAGACCTTCCTAGCAACTACCACATTTGAATTCCAAGGAGGATAATTTGATGGTTTTTTTTTCAAATATTTACTGTGGGCTGCCTTCATTTGTAGAAAGACTTTGTATGTTGTGTTGTGGATTTTTTTAATGAAAACAGTGTTAAATACGATAATGAGTAAAAACTTTGTAGGTTGTAAAGTCTTTGGGGAAGTTATGGTAATTGTGCTACTTTTACACATAGCAGAGAACAAAAAAGGAGCCCTTCTTGATTAATCACCACAACACTAGGAATAATATGCATAATAAACAGTAGTAGTTCACCCTAGGGCACGTTATTAACACCAGTTCTTGTTTAGGCTCCCACAGTCAGAAGAGACCATGCTGATCATCACTTTTCATCCATTGCTACTGTTGGGCAGCACTACCATGTGCATGGTCCGCTGGTTTTCTGGGTAAGGTCAGGCTGTTGCAGAAACTCATCCCACCAAATTTTAGAAACTTTCCTTATGCATCATCAGGGTAAACAATATTGTTTTAGTGGCATTATTATTATTCCACTTAAGAATTTATTATCTGTCTCCTTTTCTTATTTATAGGCAGCTTTTATCTTCCCTTATACATTGTCCAAAGGCATTTATCCATCTTTTTACTGCTATGAGTTTGCCATGGATTACTGCTGTTCTCTAATCCACCTACTTGAAAAAAGGATGTGATGGTATTTTGGACAGGAAGAGGGAGATGAACTTTAGCTAATTCCATCTGCCACAGAAAAAGACTTAAAGCTCAGCTATTTACTGCGGTCTCCTTAAAACTGATTTCAAGCAGCAGTTCTGCACAAAGGGTGTTGGTTTCTAGCAGCAAAATTTTATTCCCTTGCAGTTGTTTCCATTCATACCAGGTACCCCACTCCTATCACTGGAGATGGAGACAGCAGATTTGGAAGATTTTGGAGACCAGCTCAACTGTTGAATGTATCCTGGCTGACTGAATGAATTCACTCTTAGACTAAAATTAAGATCTAAAATACCCACTTCCGGGCACAGAGAAGTCTGAAGTTGAGGGAAGTTGAGTCCCAGCCTGATGATTAGTTTGAATACAGTTGTCAATATTTTGTGTCACTATCCTGCCCAAATTACAGACATTTACTTATATTTTTTTATTAATTTTAACAGCTCCCAGCTTTGACTGTAGTTCAAATAAATGGATTCAAGCTGTTGCACATTTGCAGTCCTGAGCCTGTCTTGAAGAATAAATCTTCAAGCCCAGAAGAAAATCCGATGTTTCCTAACTGTGTGAAGAAAAACACACCCTCTTTATTGAACTTCATACTTTGTTCTGGCATACTCTTATTATAAACTGCTCTTGATTATCTAATTCTTCTGGGCATATGAGCAATGCCAGAATGTCGGTTTTATATTAAAAGGATGCAGTTTAAAAAACAAAACAAAACCCTAAATACAGAAATAAAATATGTGTTTAATTAGGGCTTTAATCTTTCCTGAGCTCATTAAAAAAAAAAAAAAAAAGTGGGGAATGGATGCCCATAGGGTCTGATAATATTTTCCTAGAGTGAAAACTTCTCCTACAACATATATTAGTAAACATCCATTTGTGTTAGTAATTAACTTCGGCTTTTGGATATCTGTGTATTTCTCCCAATTGCATGTTCTGGTCCAGATCATTGTTAAATGAGCAGCACAGTAATAGCATTGATAGAACTGTTTGGACAATTGTCTTTCAGTTAAAGATAAGACATAGTTGCCCTGGAAATCAGCATCTTTCCTCTGGGGCAAGCTGGTCTCAATCTGCCCCACGGCTGAGCTTGCAGATTACTTTAGACCCTTGTTTTTGGGGCAAATGACTCAGAGAGAGAAAAAATCTATATAAATTTTGAAATTTCAGAATATATAATCTCTTCAGGAAATGGAAAAAAGAGTTTTCATGATGCTGTGGGAGGGGCTGGGGAGGGAAGCTCAGGGAAATGATACTCAAAATACAAAGGTTCCTAATTTTCTTGGTTGAAATACTTTTACAAACCTCAAGCTGCAAACTGCTCAGCAAAGCATGAGGCACGAGGAAACAAATGAAATACCTTTCTGCATTAAAGATTCTTGGTCAAAAATACAACAAAAATACAAGGCATAAATCTGGAGGAATGAAGAATATATATGGAGGGAGGAAGGATCACTGTAAAATTTACATATATTGGCTTGAAAAATCCCAGGGATTTTTTGACAGCCATAGAGGTTGAAATGGTTAGGAAACATATGAAGTTAAACAAGCATCATGCAGTGTAGGATTAATTCCTGAGATCTGTATGTTTCCTTGGCACATAGTAAAGGTATTTCAAAGACAGGTGAAGAACTCAGAGTTCGCAAAGAATATTATTCATCAGTTTAGAAACAACCAAAATCCTTTACTGGTCCTGTGACAGGACAAAAATAAAAATGCTGGTATTGTTCTTGAAACACTGTATATTTAGAGATAAGTCAATGAGCATGAGGGTTCCAGGGCTGGTTCTCTCCCCTGAAAGAGCTGAACTGCCTTCCTTCCCAAGGCAGAGTCCTTCTCATCTGCTGGGAATAGCCATAGCCTGTGTGAGTTCTCAGACTGGTCTTTTTATTTTTGGTGACTACTAGGCAGACCTGTCCAAAACCTTGGCAGAGAGCAAGGAACAATTTAAATCTATAAGAGATCAAATTTTGGAAAAAAAAATCTCAGCCCATGCTCTGGCTCTACTTAACTGCTATAGACAGAAAAAGGTAATGCTAATTTTCTGTGTAATATTGGCTAAGCCAATTAGGTTTTCAAACCTTTGTGCCTGAAGTTAAGGATATAAATTATTTTTCAGGTATTTAAATAAAATTGGCTAGGTTTTCTGAGAATCTTCTGAGTCAATTTTCTTTAGACTTCATTAAAACTTTAGGTGATCTGTGTAGCTGCATCTTCCATGGCTGAGTTATACTGAGACTTTCGTTTTATATTTTAAATCCCAATTTGGATTAGGAACTCAATTCTGAATTATGTCCTGAGTTTATTTCTAAACTTGCCAAGAGCAAAATTATTATAAAGCATCCCAGACAGAGATCTTGTTCAGGACAGGGACTTAATCCGTATAGGAAAACAAGAATTATCCTGCATATTTTAAAATGGAAATTTCAGCATGTGTTTTCATTTAAAACCAAAAGTTTTCTACTTTTTTTTCCCAGGGGAAAATAAAGGGCACTTCCTTTCTCTAATGCTCCATGCACTCTTCTGGGAAGTGGGCATCAGATCCATGCTTTTAGTCTTCTTCAAGTAAACCAGCATGTCCAGCTGGTCTTGGGATAATGGTATTAGTACTGAGATATTGATATTACTTCTATTCATATTATTACTGGGATATTGATATCATAACCTGAATACATTTTTATTATTTTATTTAATCATACAACTCATTGCTATACTTGAGGAGTCTAGCAAACACATAGCATGATAAATTTCTGTGGCAAATTTAGCTTCAATAACTATTTTTTTCCAAGCACAATTTTTTATCCAGACTTTTAGGCTCTTGAAGCTGGAATTTGTTGACTTACTAGGGTAATTGCTTGGGATCATCCACACATTTTGAAAGATCTCTTTTTCAACAGGAGTAGGCTCTTATCAGTTTGCAAAACAGACAAAAGGAAATCAGAGTATAGGACTGCTACAATGTTGTAATGTGATCCCATGAATGTGTACATACCACACATAGCAGAGCCTCAATTCCTTATTAGAGTCTATAGGTACTGTGATAAAGTCATCACAAAGACAACGGAGATGTGTAACTGTTATTATCAGAGCAGCCACAACTTTACCTGAGAATGAAATCTTATTGCTTCAACCATGGTATACATGTGGACTAATATGTGGTCACTGCACTAAAAGATACATTAACAGAAATTTATACATGAATATATAACACCCACATATGCTAGCTGTTGGAACAACTTGCCAAGAATTTGAATAAACTCATCACAAGTGAGATATGTAATTCAAAGTTATCTATGTCTGTCTGAAAATTATGTTGTAACTAAAGGAGAAGGCTTCATGCAAGAACATGGAGATCCAAGGTGTGAGACTCATTTTGCATCCTGATGAAAAGTTGTACACCTAGGTCCAAGCACTTCACATAGCCGGTGGAGGTAACTCCTCTTGTCCTAGTATCAGTATCTCACATAGGTTGGATGGATCACCCCCAGCAGCATGTTCTTCTCCTAATGTTAAGGTGATCAGAGAATATGAATCCTCCATCATGATAATCCTTATGGAGTCCTGATCCCTTCAAGACAGTGACTGTGCTTGGCTCCTCACAACTATGCCATTAATTTTGATGGGGTTTGTGTAGCAGCAAGAATCACTCCACTTAATGTTTATGCTCTTCACCAGTTAAACTGGCTGGAAGACAAGCTCTCAGGAAATGAGGGAGGGACATTTAAAGATATTTTTTTAATGTAGCTGCTATTTTTTGGAGGCTTTCGTTAATCAAAGATGGAATTTTAATGTGATCTGGAAGTTAGAGCAAAAACTTGGAAACATTTTTACTGCTATTTTTATCACTGTTTTGTTAGCAGTACTGGAAGGTATTAATATCACCCTCTGCATTATTAGAGTGAAAAAATGGTGGGAAACATTTGTCATGACAGAATGAAAAGAGAATAAAAAAGTGAAGTATTTTCTCCCTCCTATTTTTTCAATAAGAATAAAAATCTATAAAACAGTCCAAAGAATAAGAAATATCATGTTAGAAACAAACGTGGATATAAAAATAAGAAGAACAACCACCAAACCTGCTCTTAAGATGGAAAACAGGGTAATTAGCTCTGCTTCCATCCTGATGCTCTCGTTTGAATTTATGCAATTTCCTTTATTTTCTCCTTTGTTTGCTCTGTTTTCCTTTACCCGTGTGCTTTTATCATAGCTGTTGTTTATTCATGGCAGAGCTGGTTGCAGCTTTCAATCAAAAAAAAAAAAAAAAGAAGAAAAAATGAAAAAAAAAAAAGAACAGAAAAAAAATACCCAACTGTACCATCCTCCAACTGGCCAACGTGGAGGTTGGAGACCACACGGGGATCAAAGCGATATGAGGACAACAGGGGTTTCATTAAAATGTTCTCGTCTCTGCCTGAGGAAAGAGCAGTGAGGACAGGGTGAGAGGGGGAGGGGGGGAAGGGAAATCATCTGGCCCAAACAAGTTTAACTAAAAAAAAATCCAAGCAAACCACCTGTGGTCTCCTTGGAAACTGGCTTGCAACCCCTCCAGCCACCTTTTAATGAAACCCCAGAGCCCCTTTATTAATTTATTAAAGAATCTATTTTCTGAAGATTCATAAACCGCGCATAACTCATATTCCAACACATCTCTGCTATGCTAATAGCGCGTGCTGCCATGAATAATTAATTCTTTAATTAGTAATAATTAGAGGTTGTTGTATAGGTCAAACCATTGGGCTGACAGCATGCTACTGTCAAAATGTCATTTGAATTAACAGGACTATGGTCCTTTCTACGCTGAATGATTCGTCATTTGGGGTCGGCTGACCCCTCCTCTTCAAATGTTATTGTTTTCAGGGTGGGTTGCTTTCTAAGGTGTGGAATATGGATAAAGAAACGTTTAATAGTGTTTATGGCACAAAAGAAAAGGCTGCAGACGTTCAGCAGATTCTTAGAGTGGTGAAACTTGGTCTGAGCAGTATTTGTTCCCATGTTCCCACCATGGAAAAAACCATGAAAGAGATTAAAGTCTCTTCACTGACTATCTGCACTAAACCAAATCATGAGTTTTGATCAAAATCTCTGCCCACTCTCTGCATCTCTGCAAGGACTGCAGTTGAGGGTCTGGTTCTTCTATTCAGTGAATGATTGGAGGAATTTCATCCTTGGAACTTGTATACCAAGATCTAGGTTCAATCATTTGGCTGTTTAAAGCCTGAGGAATTTTGAACCTTTGTTCACCTTTTCAGGGGAATACAGAAACCACTGATATGACCAGGCTTGACGAATAAGTGTTAATACTGCTCTGCACTATAGGAACCAGACTGCCACCACCGAAAGAGGCAAATTAGTTGCCTTACAAGTTAAGTCCCTGACTGGAAATAAGTGCTTGGGCAAGAAGATACTTGAGAAAGCAAAGAAAGAAATTAATGAGAGATGAATGCTGTAGTATTGATTCTATGTCTATTTATTTCAGTCTTGGGTGCAGCACTTCTTGAGAAGGACAAGTCAAACCAAGACTGCCAATTTCTTAGAAGAGCTCTTTGGAGAAGCTGGGGGCTTAATTTGCCCCAGAATTTCTCCTTTGTGGAACAAGCGACAGGGATTATCTATACTCACTGGAACTGCAAGGGGACATCAGAAATGCCTGTGGAGAACAAACATATTGGGTAGATTATCAAATATATGGAAACTACTGCTGACACTTGAAATGTCTTACTCAGAATTCTAGAAACTATGGAACTATGAGATGTGCTCATTCTTATTATTAGATTTGCTCATTCTTATTATTCCTCTACAGGCACATATTTTTGACTATTCTCAGAAGCAGAATGATGGGTTAACTGGACCTTCAATCTGACCTAATAAAGCAATTGTGTTATGAAGACCAGTTCCTATATGAGGAGTTTGAAGCCTTTAACACCCCTTTGTTTTATTTTTTTGGTGTCACATTTGAGGGAGGTAGCAGGCATCTTTAGATGCAATAGGGCTATTTACCAAACTTCCAGCAGATGGGAACTGGGTGAAGATAAATGAGCAGATTTGTTATGACTGGGCAGCAGAATAATGAAATGAACAGAGGAGCCTCACAATTTGAGGGGGAAAGAGGAGAAAGATGGTTTAGTCGGCTAATTGCAGTGGTAGGGCAAGATAGAGGAGCAGATGTGCATCAGACATGGTGGGGTAAATCACCCAGGCAGAGCCCCACACTACCATAGTTTCACTGATATTACTTCAGCTCAAATACTCTGCACAGCACTGCTGTACCTGACAGACCCATGCATTAAGCACTGGTGGAGCAAGGGATTTGATTCATGCATTTCATTTCACTTGAAAGACACCGAACTGAAGGGGTTGATGTTGTTGGAGTCATCACAGAAATACAAACATGCAGCCTTAATCATAGCCACAGTGAATGAGAAGAAGTCCCCTAACTCACAGTATCGTGGATTGGAGCCCAAGAGCCCACTCTTTTAAATTCCTGCTCTGACTATAAAACACACATTCTCTCTTTATAGGAACAACTGGAACAGCCTTTTTTTCCCCCCTCTCTTCCTTGCCTACTAACAGAAGAATTAGTAAGTGGAGGCTAAGCAAATGCAAAAAAAGGGCTTGAGTATGTTTTGCAGTTAAAAGGAGATTAAAAACAACCCTTTCTGTAGAGGGAGGAAAAAAAAAAGATATGACAAGAAAATAAATCCATAATAACATAGGCAGTGGAGTGAAGTGGCAGCTATTTCGCTGCCAGTCAAAAAATTATGTTATCAGAAATCCTTTTGTATCATTACATATTGATGTGTTTTCTTTAAAAAGAAAAAAAAAATAAATGAAAAGAAAGTCACCAGAGATTGTACTTTAAAGTTGTTTGCTGTTGACACTGTAACAAGGTCAAGCAGGATTTTACACGAAAGCTCTTTGTAATCTACATCAAGGGCTCTAGTTTGCAAAGAGAAACAAGTGTGTTAGTGACAGTGATCATTGTTACATATCTGCTGCTCACAATACAGGGAACAATTTATGCTCTCCATCCAAAAAAAAAATATAAAGGTTGATTGGTGTGCAAATGACTTAAATGAATATGTTAAGCAGATTTCCAAATGACTTGTGATTCTATGGTCAAAATAACCCCACCATATATTAATAGTAGCAATAACAGAGTGTTGGCAACAGTGTTCAAACCATGACAGATCTCAAACGTTTCTTATTTGAGAAAGCAGGGTCTATTCAAGTATCAATGAGTAAAGTCATTAGCCCAAAGTTAAGCAGAGGTTGTTTTACTCGTACTACTGCCTGCTACAAGACAGACCACACATTAATTTACATATTTTTGCCCCTCTTTTTGCCCAACTGGAAAAAGCAGGTGCCCAAAAACTTACTGGGGAAGGGATAACTGGTGTATTCTTGTCATACAGTTCAATATTTGCTTCTTGTGTGCATTCTCCTGGCAAAAGACAAAGTGTTTTGTTCTCTCTCCCCACTATTATAATAGCTCTTGCAGCAGACCCCATTAAAAGTCCAGGACAACACATGCCTTCGTGGAGCTACCATGAACTCTCTGAACCACAATCTGTCTCTTCTGTTCCTCCTTCTGTTCCCAGAACTTTCCATTTTCTGTTCTCTCTCAACCAGATGCACACTGGCTTAGTTTCTTCTTAGGATTTTCTCCAGTGTCTCTTAATCTCTTTTTGTAAGACAGAATTGTTCTCTCTTTTATTTCTTCTCTGCCTGTTTTTCTGCTCATTTCTTTCCACAGCTTTCTTGTTCAGAAAACTCGTTTTTCAACTCTTCCAACAAAGAAACTTCTATTTTGTGTTGTTTTCAGAGTTATACAGGCATCTTTTGCATTCTTCTTGTTTAGTGGTTATCAAAACATCCTGGATTACCCACATATCTTTTTGTCTCTTTCACCATGTCTTAACTCATCTGTGTATTCAGTAGAATCTGAATTTTAGGGAGCATATAGACAGGAAGGGAATCAACTATTGAAAAGGGCAGAGAAAGGCGAGACAAGGGGGAATGGATTAAAGCTGAGAGAGGGAATGGATTAGATTACATATTTTGGAGAAGTTTTTTACGGAGACAATGGTGAGGGGCTGGAACAGGCTGTTCAGAGAGGTGGTGGATGCCCCATCCCTGGGGGGGTGTTCAAGGCCAGGTTGGATGGGGCCCTGGGCAACCTTGGGTAGCTCCAGGCCTGGAAGTTGGTGGCCCTGCCTGTGGCACGGGGGTTGGAACTCTATGACTCCTGGGGTGCCTTCCAGCCCAGACCATTCTATGATTCTATCCTATGATTCTTTGATCTTTATATCCAGAACTTCTTGGCTATGGACAAAATACTCCCTAATTTACAACCTTCTGTCAGTATCTGTAAAAAATGGAGACAACATATCCTACAGCTTCTGCTTAGAGGTCTCTCTTGCCACTGATATTCTCTGTGTTAGTTTGGGTCAGGGCCCTATCATCAGCTGGCACCAACTTATCTCCCTTGTCCTAACTATAAGGTGTGAAGCATAACTTTCATCACATTTCTTTTAGTAAGCCTGTCCTTTTTCCCCTTGTGATGATCCTCAGCTTATGAACTACTCTAGTCAAAAGCTGCTCATTCTTTTTATCTTTGGTCTAAGTCAGCCTATTCCTTTTTTTCATTGTCCTCTTCTCTGGAGACGTTCAGAGCCACCTGGATGCGTTCCTGTGTGATTTAGTCTGGGTGATCCTGCTCTGGCAGGGGGGTTGGACTAGAGGATCTTCAAAGTCCCTTCCAACTCCTAACGTTCTGTGATTCTGTGATTCCTCTGTTAGGACTGTCTCTTAGATGTGCTCAAACAGCTTCTACCACATGGCAGCTCCCCGCCTGTTTGACCCTCCCACAGGCTGTTTGGTATGCAATATCATAATTCTAATGAACTAAATGCCAGCATTTAAGACTGGTTATTTATTTTATCAGATTTTTTTTTCTTTGTCATTATGCCTCCAGATAAACTTCCACCATGTACAACAGAGAATACAAATAAAGCAGACCCTTGAAGTGAGCTTCACTTGAAAGGATTTGTGTGCATGTAAAGATCTGCGTGCTAGATTAATGCACCGATACTTACACCACCAACCCTTTTCTGCCTATATAATATGCTCTATTCTGCTACCCATGTGTTTCTGGAAGTTGTAGATGTAATACTAATTATTGATCTATGCCATTTGACAGCCTAATGAAGGTGTTCAGCTGAGCAGGAGATATAAACACATCCCTACAATACAAAGATACGCATCATAGACAAATGGACCATATGGATCTTCCAGGTTGATTTGCTAATTTCCATCATTTTGTCATCTTGTCTACAGACAATAAACGTAGAATCATTTATGTTGGAAAATATCTTTAAGGTCCTTGAATCCAACCATAAACCTAACACTGCCAAGTCCACTACTGAGCTATGTCCCTAAGTACCTCATCTACATGTCTTTTAAATACCTCAAGGGTTGGTGACTCAAGCCTGTTCTAGTGATTTCCAACCCTTCCTGTGAAGATACTTTTCTTAATATCCAATCTAAACCTCCTTTGCCACAACTTGGAGGTTGGTGGCCCTGCCTGTGGCAGGGGGGTTGGAACCCTATGATCCTTGGGGTGCCTTCCAACCCAGACCATTCTATGATTCTATTATTACCTCTAGTCCTATCACTTGTTACTTGGGAGAAGAAACTAACACTCACCTGGTTACAACCTCCTTTCAGATAGTTGTAGAGAGCAAAGTCATCTCCCCTCAACCTCCTTTTCTCCAGGCTAAATAACGCCGGTTCCCTCAGATGCTCCTCATCAGACTTGTCCTCCAAACCATTCACCAGCTTTGTTCCCTTTCTTTAGACACCATCCAGCACCTCAATGTCCTTCTTGTAATGAGGGCCCAAAACTGAACATGGTACTTGAGGTGTAGCCTCACCAGTGCCAAGTACTGGGGGATGGTCACTGCTTGGGTCCTTCTGGCCACACTATTCCAGATATGGGCCAGGACACTGTTGACCTTCTTGGCCACCTGGGCACACTGCTGGCTCAATCCAACTGGTTGTTGACCAACACTCCCAGGTCCAAACCACATATTTGGAGGTAGAATTGAACAGACAACCTGTGCTAGGTAATGCTAGAAAATATGGGGAGAATATGGCTGGCCAAAATTCTCATGCAAATGTGAATTCTTTCCTTTAATTTGTCAAAAATATCAGAACAAAAACCTGTTGTATCTGGTCACACTCTCTTTCTGTCTTCTCTATGAGGGATAGTAGTAAATTATGGCAATCTGTCAGTATTACTTTCCCTCAATACTCAGGGCTAGTAACACACTCACCTTAATCATTTCCTTGACTTGATTCTGCTAATATATATAGCACAAGACTTCAGCTCTGCATTAAACTGCTTCTCTCCCAGACTTGTGACAGAAAGTCACAAAGCTGAGTTGGGCAAGAAGTGAGTTATTATAAGGAAAAAGAAGACCTTACAGTGACTTCTGACATTCAGGTTTACGCCAACCAAATGTGTCTGAATCAAATTCCAGGGTAACATATCTGTGCTGGAGCATGAAACTGCTGTCTTGTACATAAGTGCCCATCTCATGGGTTTTTTGCAAGAACTCTTTATATGTTGTCCTTTTGGCTCTCTTCCTTAAATTGCTGCCCATGGCTAGCAGAAAGTTGAAAACGCTGTTCCTAAAGTCTGTTCTTCTCTTTTTTTTTCCCCCTCTTTTTAAATTTTCCTTCCTTCCTTCCTTCTTTCCTTCCTTCCTTCCTTCCTTCCTACCTTCCTTCCTAACTCCTCTCCCTTCCCTTCCCTTCCCTTCCCTTCCCTTCCCTTCCCTTCCCTTCCCTTCCCTTCCTCTTCCCTTCCCTTCCCTTCCCTTCCCTTCCCTTCCCTTCCCTTCCCTTCCCTTCCCTTCCCTTCCCTTCCCTTCCCTTCCCTTCCCTTCCCTTCCCTTCCCTTCCCTTCCCTTCCCTTCCCTTCCCTTCCCTTCCCTTCCCTTCCCTTCCCTTCCCTTCCCTTCCCTTCCCTTCCCTTCCCTTCCCCTTCCCCTTCCTCTTCCCCTTCCTCTTCCTCTTCCCTTCCCCTTCCCTTTCCCCTTCCCCTCCCCTCAACAGAAGGGATGTTTATAAAATGAAGGTAGTTTGTAAAATGTAATTATCCCAAGCACACAGATCAGGAAAGCCTAGAATTCAAATCTTTCATTTCCTGTCTGAATTCTAAAGTTATTTTAAATTTTTGTGTATTGTACACTTCTTCCTGGCATAGGAGGTGTCCTGGTTAGTATGGCATCCCTTTGGCCTTGATAGTTTTACTTTCCAGCTATTATCAGAGTTGTTATAGATGCGCAGGTTGATTAAAACATAAAAAGCAGTCACTGCCCTGAGGTACCTATTTTATTTTTAGCTACACACAATAGCCTTGCATAGTTTCTATGTGGCTTCTGAGGATCCTACTCATGGTTCAGGCCTCCAGGGGCCAGGGAAGCCAATTCAACCATCACTGGGATGGTCATGCCATATATTGTCCAGGTAGGAAACATAGAAAAGTAGACACTCCTCAAAATCAGGAAATATTTTAATGCATTTACATATTTATTTTTAAAGTAAATTAAATGTCTGATTGGTTCCATGGACATTTAATGGCCATTGTTCCATTGTTGGTACTGGCAGTGATGTAGCAGTGATCACTCTGCTATGTTTTGGGGTTCCAGTGGGAACAGGTAAAGTCAAAACTCTAGGCTTCAAGCTGAAGAGCAAAAAAGAAATCAGTTTGACGAGTGCATCTGTATGTCTTAGATATTTTTTGTGTCTGAATCACTGCCTTTTTATTCCATAAAGAGTATGTAGATGACATGTAAATGTTATGTAAATTGGGTCCATAGTCCATTAAAGCGCAATATTATAATCACTAATACCCTATAGGCATGGACAGATCAACCAACCAAGTTTTATTTGATCTTTGTCAGAGGCAGTGAGCCCTTTTATGCAATATTTTGTGTACATGCCTTTATTGTGAAGATCATCATTTCAAAATGTGCCTGTGTGGGACAAATAGATGTTGTTGATGCTCATTTCTGTGGCAAAGTTCAGCAAGTATATTACTAGCAAAGAGACATTTTATAGACTGACCAAAAGGAAAGAATCCTGCCTTACAGTGGAGAATTTCCATCTAAAGTGATCACCTAATCAGTAGACTTGAACAACCTCAAATCGCATATAACACTTAGCCTTCAACACCTGATACTTTCTTTAGCCAAATTAAAAGAAAACAAGTGTATACAAAAAAGACTGGAGGGCTGTTTGGCCCTTGCCTTGGAAAAATATATTCCTTGCTAATTGGCACAACGCAGTTAATAAATATTAACTGGTTTACACAGCCCTCCCATTTACTTAATGAAATGGTAGTTGAGGGGTTAATGGGTTAATCAAGGAAAGGAAATGAATCTTCAAATGTATCAAAATCTGATAAGTGATTTAGCCTAATTAATAATTTACATGTCAAGATGACATTTTTCTAGTTTCCACGTGCACTTTCAAAAGATAAAGGTATAAATAATAAAAAGCCATATCTAGGTAAATTCACAGTAAATGTAAAGCATACACTTTTAAGTAGTGGGGTAATTAATCTCTGTAGTAATGTAGCAAGGATTGTGGTGGATTCTTTATCACTCAATTGTTTTTAATCAAAACTTTTATTTTAGATATGAATTTCAGAAACCAAATGAACAGCTGTGACACCATAAGTTGAACTGTGTAATACCCTTTCTCCATACTTACACTGAACTTGAATGTTATGCATTATTTCCATATCTCCTATCATCTGCTAAGGCTCACCTGGTGACTTCTAATGATGCCACTTTGTAGGGTATCACATAGTTTGTTTATCCTTAGCCTCATCTTACCTATATTGGAGCTGTGAATGTGCAGTATGATTTTGAAGAAAGGATTCACCTGAACTTGTAGTACTCATTCAGACTTCGTGTGTCTGTTCTTCATTTATCATCCTTCTACTGTTAATATCAGCACTTTCAGAGGCCATCTCATTCTTTGATAGATATCTAAGAGAGGCAGGACTAATCACTCCAGGAGTTACTCTTCTTTCTCCATTAGCTATAGATGTAGAATATGTAACTAACCTTGACTAGACATATAGCTAACAAATAGAATATAGGGTGAAATTTACCACCTCCATACACATTGATGTAACTTAAATTGTTGGTGGGATTTCTATTGACCTCTTCCTCAGACCTTCTAACAGGTTCACTATGAGTTAAGCTTTGTCTACAGTCATAGTTTGATGATCCAGATGTAAAATGATGTTCACATGCCATGGAAGGCTCATAGCATTGAG
Source organism: Laterallus jamaicensis coturniculus (assembly GCA_022605575.1). NCBI lineage: Eukaryota > Metazoa > Chordata > Aves > Gruiformes > Rallidae > Laterallus > Laterallus jamaicensis. The sequence continues at coordinate 3,252,830 of JAKCOX010000066.1, forward strand.
AGCAGCCCCTAGGAGAAGGACTTGGGATGCTAGTGGATGTGAAGCTCAACATAAACTGGTAACATGTACTTGCATCCCAGAAAGCCAACCGTGTCCTAGGCTGTATCAGAAGCAGCAGGTCAAGGAAGGAGATTCTACCCCTCTGCACCATTCTTGTGAGACTCCATCTGCAGTCCAGCTCTGGGGTCCCCAACATAAGAAAGGGAAGGAAGGACACAGGTGTGTTCAGTGAGTCCAGAGAAGGGTCACGAAGATGCTCAAAGTAGCACCTCTGCTATGGAGACCGCCTAAGAGAGTTAGATTTGTTAAGCCTGGAAAATAGAAACCTTAGAGGAAATACTCCAGGACCTCCTAGTACCTGAAGGGGCTAGGTAGGGGAAAGCTGGAGAAGAGGGACTGGGTACAAGGGCAGGGAGTGAATGGAATTGTTCTTGCAATGCAAAATATAATCTCACATGCCAAGTGGTAAAGCATCACACGCCCTTTTCTTTCAAGACTTTTTAAAATTCATGAGCAATTGGATCTCCATCAGTTTGACCTATGCTACATGCTGAGCAGAATGCATGGCATTTCTACATTCAGTTCTGGAATATTAGAGATCCAAGTTCATGAGCAGAGAATTGTCAGTCTGCTTTCTTGGATATATGACAATTATATGTGAACTAGAAATCAGACACAAGATTAGTACTCTGGGGTGTCAGAAATAAGTGACATGATGAAATTGGAAAGGCACTACTGAATCAACCCATGCAAACCTGATCCTCTCCACAAAGTGGACTAATCTCTCTACAGCCTTACTGCATTTTCATTGTATTTCATACTACACTTTACAATAATGCAACACTACTATTGAGCTTACATACATTAAAGTAAGTAGATCTACACCTTTAATTCTCCTTTATAAACATAATTAACTTTTAATCACTGTAGCAACACTTCTGAGCTATCCTTTAAATCTTTGTTTGGTCAGTTTCTAGATTTCAGAGGAGAGCAAGAGAAGATAGCTCCTGAAAATTTTACCTACATATCTTGAAGCATCTTATGCATCTTTCTCAGGCAGATTTGCAATGTTAAAGAGTTTGGTCCCCTATTGAACACAATTGGTTTATTCCACCTCAAGACACCATGAGTTAGTAGTGGAAGTAGCAATCCTGCTGAACAGTGAGGTGGGATAATTGAAGGGAGGCGCACAAATGACAAAGAATTCAGTATTAAATTTGTTAACAATTTTGGAGACAGCAGTTATTTTGGAGTCTCAGTGGATTTATACTGAGATAAAAAATACATTTGTGCAAAGTCTTCCTATTTTAATGGCTTCCAGCATGTCTGCTGTGAAGTCTCTTCTTGGTTAAAGGGTTATCAGGAATTCTGTTCATCTGAATGATGGGAGGACAGAAGATGCATTTCACTATCCTTAAACCATCCCTGACACCACCAGATGAATGTCAGGTCTAGTCAGGAGAAACAGAAATGATAGGCATTCCCCTGCCTCCTTGAACAACTTACTCTATTGGAAATGACATTTACCCCTCGTGAATGGGTCCTGTACAAAGGCTTTTGTACCACAGACATGACACAAACTTCTTTGGAGCTCTGCAGCAGGGCATCTCTCTTGTACATGAGGGTGGGTTTCACCTTGCAAAAACCCCCCACACTTCTGGTTCAGTAAGGAATCTCAGGGTCTCAAAGGTTGGGCATTATATCAATAATAAAAAAATACCAACATAACTTCCAGGCTGTACCTTGTCCCACTCTGTGATGGGATTTAGATTGGAGTCATGTAAACCGGATTCATACAGACTTTCATGCAAAAATAGTCCACACACTTTTTATGTTAGCAAGGGTAAGAGCAATATTAAAAGCCATCACAATCTTTAACATATAGGGCATTTAAGACAGCAGATCAATTTATTTCTTGTTGACTTCTTTACTTGTCTGCCTGCCTGCTTTTTCCATCTGTCTGTCTGTCTGTCTGTCTGTCTACCTATCTGTCTACCTATCTATCTGTCTATCTATCTATCTATCTGTCTACCTACCTATCTATCTATCCATCTACTAAGCATCAAAACCAATTACGAAGCACAGCTGAAAACACAAAGCTCTCATTCAGGGCTTTCTATATCCAAAGGTGAACCTGAGTATTAGCTTAATAGTTGCATTGCATTCCTCTTGCACACAATTTAGAAAACTTTTCCTTCTGTCATACAGACTTTGATTATATGCCCTTGTCAGGACATGTGAGGTCACTAATGTTGTCAAAGATGATCTTTGTCAGTTATTGAAATGAGAACTAATTTGACCTAATCTAAACTGACAGACAAAATGGTTCATTGGTGAAACAAGCCAGTTCCAGAAACTGGTGCTAAAAATGAGTGCAGGAGAGCAAAAATGTGGGTTTATTCTCTCAGTTCAGGGTTTGGAAACTGGACTTTTAGTAGGGCTCTGGATAATACATCCAACCAGAGCAATTAGTGGGAAGGAAGTGTGATAACATACTTATTATATTGACCGCCTTTCATATAATATGTTGTAGCTTGTTCTTTAGCAATTCTATCCAGTTAAATTCACTGTAACAAAAATGTCATTGTTATTAGTGATATAAATTTAGAATCCACACTTTGAACAAGAAATTATCCCAAAAATCTGTCTCCCTGTAAATTTTATTCTATCAGGACATAAAATCAGTGCTGTGAGGATCACATAAGCCACTAATGCTTCTGACTCTGTCAGAAACAAAAAAAATAAATACAATTTCAGTTTCTTGAAAGGAATAAGGCTGTTTGGCTTTTGTTCCTCTGAGAATTTGAGTTTGTGCTAAAGTTTGCTGAGCAGGAGACTCTATTCTCTGCAGCTTGTCCCAGCTATTCTGCCTGTGTGAGTAAAGCTGGATATGAACTTTAGTACTTGTGGGATTAAGGCCAGGGAAGACAGGTGGTGTAAGGAAGATTAATGGGACCTTGCCTGCTATTAGAATTAATCACTTAAAATTAAAGATCCTCTATTTTCTGCTGCCCCTCAATTGTTGCTGATATGACAGTGTCATAACTGATACATTCTGCTCATGGATATCTCTTGATAAGCTAAATTGAGATATTCTGTTTCTGCACAGTCCCAGCATGAATTAAACCCAGCAGTTTTCAAATATCTGTGCACTTTTCTTATATGTGGCTCTGATTTATAACAGAGAAAGGAAAAAGGCAAAGATAAAATAATATTAAACATCGGCACCTAATATTTAGCAAGCAGCTGCCTTTCCCAGGGATCCTGTAAAGCTTTATGAACGTGACATCTCTTAAGCATTCGCTTCACCCATCAGTGAAATGCAGTCACCTAAGGCTGCTTAGACTGCTCTGAACATTTTCCCTTTTAAGCAGCTTTGAACAGAAATTGGCTCTTTGTTCAAAGTGAGAATGTTTACGGAAAATATTCTTCTCATTGAATAAAAAAAAAAAAAGTATTGTTTTCCATTGTCAAAGCAAGCTTGTTTTGTTGTTTTTGCTTTGTTTTGTTTTATTCTGCTTTCTATCTAAACCCAGAAAACACTTGTGAAGACATTCAGAGGCAGAAATCCTTTTTAAAAAATTTACCAAGAAAAAGCAGCAGCTTCTTATTATTATTATTATTCTTGGATTTAATTGTTGACACCAAATTGTGAGAACTCGATCTGCTAGGTAAATTGTGATGTACCTATGCAACAGGACATTTTTAAGGTCCAGAACACTGAACACTTTACATTTCTAAGTCCTGTCCTTCAGGATTAATTTCAAGAATTGAAAAGTATTGAAAATAATGCAACAATTTTAATAATTTAAATAATTCTATAAATAATTCAATAATTGAAATATATTGCAAAATAGGAGAGCAAATATATAAAGTCTAGGATGGCAAATATTTTATCTAGGGCTGGACAAGCAGTGGATTTTTTCCATTTGCTTATATATATATAAAGGGTATTGTCTGAGGGAAATACAAAAAATTGGCAAATAACAACAAAAATGCTGGCAAAATAAATAGGCAAGGTGCTCTTTACATTAAGTGGAATAAGCAATTCCTCAACTCTATTAAACAAACTTTAATTCTAGTTCTGACCAATAATATTAATTTTAAACTTAGGTGTTTCTTAACATTGAAGACTCTTCTAAATTGAAAATTAAATGTTGATATATTTTCAGTCCATAGTTTCTGCCCTGTCAACATGTGTAAACAAATGAAAGAAAATGTATGAAATATTGCATTATTCACCTCAAATCTGAAGGTTTTTCTGAGAACTTTTGATGAAAAATTTTCCCACGGGCCCTATTCTAAAAATCCTGAGAAAAAGTGTCATTTATGTTTTATATAGAGAGATTTTTCCTAAGATTGTTTGATGTTTGAACCTAAAATGACTTACCTTCCCTCAGAACTTAAACTAACACTGGGACTTCTTTGAAGTGCTGTTGTTTTTTTGGCATCTTGGCCTAAAAGAAAGGTCAGGGAAGTAGCATTAGATGCTATGAACCAACATGCTTCTTTCCCTGGAATGTGAAAAGTTTCAGGGAGTTCCTGTGTATCAACAGAAGCCACTTCTCTTCTTGTTTAATGTTGTGAAAAAAAATACAAGGGAATTACAGAATCACAGAACTGTAGGGGTTCTCAAGGGACCTCAAGAGATCATCGAGTCCAACCCTTCTGCCAAAACAGGTTCCTACAGAATCACAGAATCTTAGGGGTTGGAAGGAACCTCAGAATACACTCTGATATTGGCAAAGGAGAAATTAGGAAAAATAGAAGGCCATACCAACGCATTTCCCTTTTTTTGATTCAAGAGACACTCTACAGAAATCTGTTTTCCCAATGTGGGCACGTGGATGGATTTGTATGTATGTGTTTACAGTTTTATGTGATATACATTCTTCTCCAGGCAGCCTCCTGTATTATGCATCAGAACCATTCTTCTTCCTGTTTTATGGTGTGTAATTTTCCATTACTGTACAACAGGTCAGATTGCAGCAGTGATATATTTAATAAAAAAATTAGATACACTTCTACCATCTATCTTTTCTTTCTTTTCCCCCTTCATCTATCTGGGATACTGACCACAAAAAGTTAGTGTTTAAAATAAAATTACTCGTATCACTGCTGAAGAAGATACTCTGTATGCTATGGGCCCTCAGCTATGAAGAATGAAGATGTTTTGTAAAGTGCAACTGCCTGCCACACTCTTGAGTTATGGGTCACGAAAGAAGCGGAACACTTACCCTAGGGACACAAGCTATCCCACACGTAATATATTGTCCAAAAGTGCAATGTGCTCATAATTTCTGGATGTCTATAAACTCAGAGTTATTACTACTGCTATAGTTGTGTTCAGGATTTCCATGCAAACTCATAATGTTTCTGTGAAATACCTCTCTGTCTCTCTCTCCCCGACACACACACAATTAGCATGCAGGTTAAAAGATCTATCAAACAAATAAACCAAAATAATATGTATCCCGTTCAATCCTATAAAATCGGTGCTCTAGCATCACTTTTCTTCTAGGAAGAAACACTCCTGGAATGTTCTAGAGATCTAAACCCTTGTGTTACTAGAGATGCAAGTGGTGCTGGGACTGTTTGTCTCAAAAGTACTGAAGCACACTGCCAGAGATCTTCTACCCACATCCCCACTGGTTTTTTTCATTGAGGGTCCAGCCTCAATTCACTGTGGAGTGAAACAGTCTTCAAATTCCCATACATTCAAATTTGCGTGTATGACTAATAAGCAATCTCAAACTAATTGTGATTCTCAGCAAGTGCTGCCTTCTGTCTCGAAGTTGCTCAGGGCTACCAACTCAGTAACTTCTTCAACAATTTCCTATTATGGGGCAAATGCCTCACATGCCTTTGTGTTCAAACCCAGAGAGAGGATACCCATCATAATTAGACCAAGTAAAGAACTAGCTGAGACACAAGGATTGGACGTACTCCAAACAACCTGAACTGAGTTGACTTAACTTTGATGGTTGCTTGAACCATATGATACACAGAAGTTACTTCCAATTAAATTATCTTATAAATTTATGATTGATATTCTGCCTGAATTACTTTAAGCTGATAGCACAGCTTTCTGGTTTAATCTGTATTCTTTTGTGTTCAACAACAACAAAACAAGCGCTCTCAGGTAAGAAGTTATTACAGAAACCTCTGAGGCAGGAACTGGAGAACTGCTAGAGAACAATATTAAGAAAGTCCCAAAGGACATGAGACCTGACCACAAGAGGTTCGTTATAGCTAAGAAAGTAGCAGGGGTCCAGAGTTGAAAAAAGCTTGATGTCTTTTCTAGGCTAGAGGATTTTGGTTGTCTCAGAGAACATGACAACTTGCTCTTAAGTAGTGTTATAATGATAGTAATAGCTGCTTTGCTGAGGCAGGGACCTCCATGATTGGCAGTACACAGTGATGCTGCATCATCATGAGTGAGACTTAATCTCTTAGTGAGTATACAGCCACATCTACACTTGGAAGTAAAAAAATGCTAATATATAAACATGGGAAAAGGATCTTGATCATTCATGTTAAATTGGTAGTATGGTGCCTGTTCTTAATTTGGAAATTAAAACAAGAAAGGGACTCTACAGTAGGTATATATTTATGTGATCATCTTCTTTTGGAGGTTAAGAGAAACTAATAGTCTATGTAGCTAAGAGAGAACAGATGTAGTCAGGGCAAAAGAACTCCTGGCACTGGTTAACCTATTAGGGATCTTGCCATTCAAGTACCCAATCAGTTTCATTGACTCTTGGAGACAAACATGGACCGAGATCCAGGAACAGGGAGATTTCACATTCTGGTTTTTTCCTCTTTCATCTTTTAGAAAGTTCTTACACAAATGCAATAGCAGAAAAACACAACTGGGCTTAGATAGGAATTGTATGTTAACTCCTCTTATAGCTACTGCTGGGATCACTAGCCACCAGAACTGATGGCATTGGTAGTTAAAATAGGAGACTTTACTTTTACTGTAGTAACCACTGTTGCTAGTGGGAATGTTTCTACATTGTTTGAACAGTATCAAGGGATAATTGTCTCATCAGGTAGAAAAGGTCAAGGAAGGGAAGAAAAGTTAGGCAAATGGTCAAAGTTATTCATCTTAGACTATAACCAAGGGACTGTCAGGTACCTCCAGAGGCTGATATCTGTTCTGGCCTCCAGTCCAGAAGCATGAAGTCTCCCATAGTCCCATCCTATAGGTGCCAGAAGATGTTCTAAGACATCAAATAGATCTTGATCTTATAGAAAACTATAAGTACTGTCTATATATGTAGCATCTCCATTTATAAAAGTGAGTTGGATCTCGTCCTCTCTGAATTCAATAAGTGGGATACTATTCATCAGTGCCAGTAGAAGACAAAACAATTTAGGGATTCTTTTCAAGACAGAGAAATAGGCAGTGCAGGAGAATCTGGGGAACTGAAATCTATAATGCATCTGAGACAAGAAGATCAGGTCATTTATATTAGTCTCCTTAGCTTTTATTAGGCTCTTCAGTCAAGTCTGCAATGGATTAGTGTTGTGGTTCTGCCGGAGCCGGGGACCACGCGTTCAGATTTCCCCCGGAGCGGGGGGGGAAAACCAAAGCACGAGCCCCGCAAGTTGGGATAAGGGTATTTTTACTGGAAATAACAGGGGAAGAACAAATAACAATGAACAATACAACCTTTTGCTGAGATGAGCAGTTCAGATCGCGCACTCCCCGTAACGGACGCCGCGCCGCAGCCCGCGCAACCCCAGCCGCAACACACAGGACCCGAGCTCGCGCCGCGAGTAAACAAAGCCCCGAGCCCAGAGCACCCTGCCGCCCGGTCCCTGCTGTTCGCGCGCCAACACTGCAACACCCCCTGCTTCTTATACTCGGCATGATGTAACTGGCATGGAATGATCCTATTGGTCAATTTGAGTTACTTGTCCCGAGCCCAGCAGGTTAGCCCCTTCCTGACTGAAGCCCCTGGCTGAAACCAGGACATCATCCACCCCTCATTCCATGCCATTTACGTCATAACCAAAACCAACAAAATCTTTTATACAACATATAACAATTATAATTATGGCAGTAATGAATATACAACAACAAGTTATTTTACAGTCATTATACTACAATTTCTACTTAGTAATTATATTGGTTATTCTCCCCCAAAATCAAATCCCGCTGAGGTACACATCGCACTTCTCCATCTCTCTGCATTACCCACCAGGTACAACCAGGTCCTTGTGCAAAAACAACTCCAGATATGGGCTTGCTTTTGCCCGAAGCAGGGATGACCCAAACTGTCTTTCCCAGTATGCTCTTCAGATGCACTACTGGGACTCTATTTCCTTCTACAGTATGTGGAAACTTTGTTTGGACAGGGCCATCCCGATTGGTAGATCCTCTGGAGTTGACTAACCAGGTGGCTTCGGCTAGGTGTGTGTCCCAATGCTTGAATGTTCCACCCCCCATTGCTTTCAATGTAGCTTTTAAAAGTCCATTATATCGCTCAATTTTCCCAGAAGCTGGTGCATGGTACGGAATATGGTACACCCACTCAATGCCATGCTCTTTGGCCCAGGTGTCTATTAGGGTGTTCCGGAAGTGAGTCCCGTTGTCAGATTCAATTCTTTCAGGGGTACCATGTCGCCACAGGATTTGCCTTTCAAGGCCCAGGATTGTATTCCGGGCAGTAGCATGGGGCACAGGGTATGTCTCTAGCCAGCCAGTTGTTGCCTCCACCATTGTAAGTACATAATGCTTTCCCTGGCGGGTTTGTGGGAGAGTGATGTAATCAATCTGCCAGGCCTCCCCATATTTATATTTCATCCACCGCCCTCCATACCAAAGGGGCTTTAACCGCTTGGCTTGTTTAATTACAGCACATGTCTCACATTCATGGATGACTTGTGCAATAGCATCCATGGTCAAATCCACCCCTCGATCGCGTGCCCATCTATATGTCGCATCTCTCCCCTGATGACCTGAAGTATCATGAGCCCATCGAGCTATGAATAGCTCACCCTTACGTTGCCAGTCTAGATCTACCTGAGCTGCTCCAATCCTAGCTGCCTTATCCACCTGATGGTTGTTTTGATGTTCTTCTGTGGCCCGACTCTTAGGTACATGGGCATCAACATGACGTACCTTTACGACAAGCTTCTCTACCCGAGCAGCAATGTCTTGCCATAGATCAGCAGCCCATATGGGTTTGCCTCTCCGCTGCCAGTTGTTCTTCTTCCATTGCTGTAGCCCCCCCCACAGGGCATTGGCCACCATCCATGAATCAGTGTAGAGATAGAGCATTGGCCACTTCTCTCTTTCAGCAATGTCCAGGGCTAACTGAATAGCCTTAACCTCAGCGAACTGGCTTGATTCACCTTTTCCTTCAGTAGCTTCTGCTACTCGTCTTGTTGGACTCCATACAGCAGCTTTCCACATGCGATTCTTTCCCACAAGGCGACAGGAACCATCGGTGAAGAGAGCATATTGCTTCTCATTTTCTGGCAGTGTGTTGTAAGGTGGGGCTTCTTCAGCACGTGTTACCTCCTCATCCTCTGGTGACATTCCAAAATCCTTGCCTTCTGGCCAGTCTGTGATTACTTCCACAATTCCGGGGCGATTGGGATTTCCTATTCGAGCTCGCTGTGTAATTAATGCAACCCACTTGCTCCATGTAGCATCAGTGGCATGATGTGTAGAAGGGACCTTCCCTTTGAACATCCAGCCCAGCACTGGCAGTCGGGGTGCCAGGAGGAGCTGGGCTTCAGTTCCAATCACCTCTGAAGCAGCTCGAACTCCTTCATAGGCGGCCAATATTTCTTTTTCTGTTGGAGTGTAATTGGCCTCTGATCCTTTGTAGCCCCAACTCCAAAAACCCAGCGGTCGACCCCGAGTCTCCCCTTGTGCTTTCTGCCAGAGGCTCCAAGTAGGGCCATTCTCCCCCGCTGCAGTGTAGAGCACGTTTTTAATATCTGTCCCTGTCCGGACAGGTCCAAGGGCTACTGCGTGGACTATCTCACGTTTAATCTGCTCAAAGGCTTGCTGCTGTTCAGGGCCCCATTGGAAGTCATTCTTCTTTCGAGTCACATGGTAGAGTGGGCTCACAATAAAACTGTAGTTTGGCACATGCATTCGCCAAAAACCTATAACGCCCAAGAAAGCCTGTGTTTCCTTTTTATTGTTTGGTGGAGACATGGCTGCTATTTTATTGATAATGTCCATGGGGATCTGACGACGTCCATCCTGCCATTTTATTCCTAAAAACTGGATCTCTCGTGCAGGACCCTTGACTTTACTTTGTTTTATGGCAAGGCCAGCCTTTAAGAGGATTTGAATTATCTTTTCTCCTTTCTTAAACACTTCTTCTGCTGTGTCGCCCCATACAATGATATCGTCAATGTACTGTAAATGCTCTGGTGCTTCACCCTTTTCCAAAGTGGTCTGGACTAGTCCATGGCAGATGGTGGGACTGTGTTTCCACCCCTGGGGCAGACGATTCCACGTATATTGTGTACCTCTCCAGGTGAAAGCGAATTGTGGCCTGCACTCTGGCGCCAGTGGGATTGAGAAGAAGGCATTGGCAATGTCAATCGTGGCATACCACTTAGCTGCTTTCGATTCCAATTCATATTGGAGTTCCAGCATGTCCGGCACAGCAGCACTCATACCTGGAGTGACTTCATTTAGGCCACGATAATCTACTGTCAGCCTCCACTCTCCATTGGACTTCCGCACTGGCCATATGGGACTATTAAAGGGTGAGCGAGTCCGGCTTATCACTCCTTGACTCTCCAGTTGACGAATCAGGTTGTGGATGGGGATCAGAGAATCTCGGTTGGTTCGGTACTGTCGTCTGTGTACTGTTGTTGTAGCAATTGGCACTTGCTGTTCTTCAACTTTCAACAACCCCACAACAGAAGGATCCTCTGAGAGTCCAGGCAAGTTACACAACTGTTCAATTTCGTCTGTCTCCACAGCAGCTATTCCAAAAGCCCACCGGTACCCTTTTGGGTCTTTGAAATACCCTCTACGGAGATAGTCTATACCTAGAATGCATGGAGCTTCTGGGCCAGTCACAATGGGGTGTTTCTCCCAGTCCTTTCCAGTCAGGCTTACCTCAGCCTCTAATACAGTCAATTGTTGGGATCCCCCTGTGACTCCAGAAATGCAAACAGGTTCTGTGCCTTTATAATTTGACGGCATTAAAGTACACTGGGCACCAGTATCCACTAGAGCCTTGTACTCTTGTGGGTCTGACGTGCCAGGCCATCGAATCCACACCGTCCAGTAAACTCTGTTATCCCTCTCCTCCACCTGGCTGAAGGCAGGGCCCCTCTATTGCTGCTGATCATACTTGCCGTTCATTGAGTGCATGAAGGACTTGGAGGTTCCCTCAAGAGGATCAGACATATCAGGAGTGTAGATTGGCCTTCTGCTTGGTCGAGGGTTCTGTTCGGTGGTAACTGGTGCAGCGTTCCTCCTGGTGAAATCTCGACGTGCGATTGTTTTACCTTGCAGCTCATTTACTCGTGCTCGAAGGGCTGAAGTGGGCTGCATATCCCACTTCCTCATGTCCTCCCCTTGGTCAACCAGGTAAAACCACAGTTTACCTCGTGGTGAGTACCCTCGGTTTTCTCCCACTCGGGATGATGGACGCCTTCTTCCAAAAGCTGCCACACTGCTCTGCAAGGGTCGGGAGCTGTACACATTGTTGTCAAGGCGCTGGACCAGTTTCTCTACCGCTGCGATGACAGAGAGGGAAATATTGTCTTGGTATTTGCGGAGCCTATAAGACACATTGGCTACAGTTGGTAGATCAGTATCACTCCAGTCTATTGCTGCCAGTGAATTGACGTGCCCTGATGGTACACTTTGTACAACCTTTCGCCACATGCCTGGGGTGCACGGGACTTCATCAGGATCGGCAGGGAGTTGTGAATTGTTCAAATCATAACTGATTATCTCCCGTACAGCTAATTCTCTAAGGTACTGGACAGCTCTTTCCATATTGTCGCACTTGGGCATACGGCATGTAATGTATTCTTTTATGGGGTACCTTTCCTTCACACTTAACAGTAACCGTTTCCAGAGGCTGAGGATTCCTGACCTTTTTCCAATGGCTTTATCAATGCCTCCTTCTCTGGCAAGGGATCCCAACTGCTTGGCCTCCCTGCCATCTAACTCCAAGCTATTAGCCCCATGATCCCAGCACCGAAGCAACCAGGTGACAATGGGCTCACTAGGTTGGCGGCTAAAATCCTTTCTAACCTCACGAAGCTCACTCAGGGACAGGGATCGGGTGACAACCTCTGGTTCTGCCTCATCTTGATATCCCCCTGATGGCCCCGGTTGATCATCATCATCAGCTGTTGTACGAACTGATTTTTTTGTGTATTTTCTCTTTTGAACCGGGGCGACAGACACTGGTGGGGATTGTTTCTTTTGATCATCAGTGGTGTCTGCTGTGGGGATTGCAGTAACTGCAGTGCCAGTTACAGGGGTTGCAGTAGCTGCAGTGCCAATTACGGGGGTTGCCGCAGCTGCAGTGCCAATTACGGGGGTTGCCGCAGCTGCAGTGCCAATTACGGGGGTTGCCGCAGCTGCAGTGCCAATTACGGGGGTTGCCGCAGCTGCAGTGCCAATTACAGGGGTTGCCGCAGCTGCAGTGCCAATTACAGGGGTTGCTGCAGTACCTGACAATCTGTTTTCTTCCCCTCCCCCCTGACAGTACGGACAATGCAGACAGCGCTGTCTGATATCAAGCAGTGTTTGAGCCGTACTTAGGTAATGGCCTATGTTCTGCCCCTCGTGGTTGTCCTGCCCCTCGTGGTTATCCTGCCTTTGGGAAACCTCTTGAGCAGTATTCATAAACCTGCTCTTAATATATGATGAAAGCAGGATCAAGTGCAGAAGAACTTCTAGCACTGTGGCCATAGTTTCCATGTCAAGGTGATGGTGAAAGTTTTCAAAAACTCTCATAAGAGCTGTTATGTTTAGCCCAGAAAGGAAAAAACCAGTGTAGTTCTCTCCCTCTGTGCTCTCACCAAAATGGCCACCACCACCAGCCCCTCTCAGCCCAGGGACTAGACAGGACCGCAAAACCTCATACACTTTCCAGATTAAACTCATAGTCACTAATATAACTGCATCATAAAACATTGTCATAAAGCACACTAGAGCAAAGTATGGGAACAAGCAGGGAAGCTGCAGCCCCGAGATGATACAACATCCTGCCAGGACTGCAAACAGCCTGCTGAGGTTTTTTTTTCCACAGCCAGGACCACACCTTTGTAAATAATACCCACAGCATCTTAAACAGCATCCTTACAACTTTTACCGTAATTGCAACCGGGTCAGAGTCAGATCTACCGTTATCCCAACCTTTATTGCCCCACGTTGGGTGCCAAAATATGTTGTGGTTCTGCCGGAGCCGGGGACCACGCGTTCAGATTTCCCCCGGAGCGGGGGGGGAAAACCAAAGCACGAGCCCCGCAAGTTGGGATAAGGGTATTTTTACTGGAAATAACAGGGGAAGAACAAATAACAATGAACAATACAACCTTTTGCTGAGATGAGCAGTTCAGATCGCGCACTCCCCGTAACGGACGCCGCGCCGCAGCCCGCGCAACCCCAGCCGCAACACACAGGACCCGAGCTCGCGCCGCGAGTAAACAAAGCCCCGAGCCCAGAGCACCCTGCCGCCCGGTCCCTGCTGTTCGCGCGCCAACACTGCAACACCCCCTGCTTCTTATACTCGGCATGATGTAACTGGCATGGAATGATCCTATTGGTCAATTTGAGTTACTTGTCCCGAGCCCAGCAGGTTAGCCCCTTCCTGACTGAAGCCCCTGGCTGAAACCAGGACAATTAGAATAAAGCTTGAGCAAAGAGTTGGACTTATGAGTCCCTGCCAACTCAGTATATTCTATGATTCTATGGTTCTGTGTTTAGATGGAGTCAGTACTTTTTGAAGTACATTGACCCAATCCATTTTGATAGGTCAGAAGCAGACAAGTAAAACCAGTCAAGTGGCAGACGTAATCCGGAATGGAGTCCCATGCCTTTAGGAAAGGAGGGGACTTTAGAAAGTCTGTACCATGTAGGTTTGCTGTCATGAGAATTTGCAAAGGTCAAGAAGATCAGGACAGATATGTCTTCATTAGGGGCTGGGATTAAGAGGTCCAAAGGATAAGATGCATTCCTTGTCTCCCCATGGGACAGGTCTGTCTGCTCTGGAGGCAAAGGCTTCCCATCCACCTGGCTCATGTCTGTAGTAACACTGGTCTGTACTGTTTATGCATGCTGGGCACTCTTCTTCCTGCCTGAGGGTATAAAGGCCAGCTTGAGTCCACGGTGAGATTCCTTTCTCCATCCAGGGAGGCCACACCTGTGCTGTTCCCTGAGAACCAGTGGAGTGGGTGTTTTCCCCTGAATGATGCTGGCATTGTTCATCACTGCTCCTTACCTCTCATAGACACGGTGCAAACACCTTCAGACCATCTCTGAGGTTGATTTTGCTTTTTCCAAGGCAAGAAACAAAGTGCTGTGCAGACCTCATGTCTGGCAGGAGTTTGTAGTTGAAAGCCACCCTGCTGAACCACTAAAAATGAGGTATGAGTTTCATGGAAAAATGCTCTTCAGATATGGCGATTTGTGACAATATCAGAGCAGGGTTGTTGTCAGCCTCCTGTTATTCTGTTGCATACTGAAGCATCCCCAGGTGCATCCCCCCCAGCTAAGGTGTGGGACCCTGCTGAATACCAGATCCCTTTGTTGCATATTATCGTGTTAGCTAAGCTGTCACGAAAGTTGCCAGTATACATGTAGAACATGGAGATTAATCCAATTAAACCGCCACTGACTTTTCCACATTCCTCATGTTGCAGCCCATATCTCTTCACAGGTAGGCATTAGAGCATGGGTAAGATTAATCAAATTATGTTTATGGAGTGGCAAGCCAACAGATAGTGTGAGGGGGAGAGTGAGTGATTAGCAGCTAAGCTTTACCCTATGATTAACAGCTAAGCTTTAACCTACCATAACAGCTGGTGATCCTTAACCTCTTGGCATCAGTTTTAATTGTATGGCTGGACTTAAAAAAAAGGTATTAAAGTAAAAGCATTGCACCCCCTGACCTGAAGTTTATGAATAATATAGGTTTTTCAGAATTTTTTCCAACATCTGAAGAAGACCCTTGAAGAGAGCGTAAGGTTTATACAATAAAAACTAATACAAAAATCAGCTTTAGCGAGAAGAAAAAAAAAAATCTGGGAATTAAAACTAACAAATATGCTCAGATTGAAATTTATGTAGTCACATAATCACACAGATGGTAAATTTAACTGATATATATTTTTCCCTGGTGTAGAACACACAGTTGCAATCCAGCATGACAGATTGTATCCTAGGCTAAAACTGTGTCAGACACAAAGTAATCAGAAGATGCTATCATATAATTTGCACTGGGGCCAGCCTGAATCTTGTAAGCATTCTTTGTTCAGCTGCGTTGAGTTGTTTTTCAACTGAGTTTTCCTTCTGCAGTATAGCTTGGGTATTTTTTTTCTGTTACTGATGCTTCCTTACACTAGCTTCAAACAACAGTCCATTAATAATTAACTATTATTATTGCTGTCATTGTCATATAAGACATAGTAATTCTAATGATTATTAATACTGCCAGTCCCATTCAGCCTGATCTGCAACCCTTGATGAGGTCCAGTGCTGAGGTTTAAGCCACCACTGAACATGCAGAGTTAGATATGAGATCCATTTCTGCTAGTTTAGACATTTAGATGAAATTAGACTCTCTAATTAGTCTCTTACTATCAAAAAGGTATAATAAATGTTTCTCCAGAGACTGTTTTACCTTATCCCTTTCAGAAATTTATTTTAGGATGGGCGAACAGCCCTGTGAGGATGTTCCAGAAGACTGACTTAAGTGAAATATCAAATATTTTAATTGCTAAAGTTAGAGAAGATTAATTCCTTTGGTGGCATTCAATGGTGGGGACTTTTTACACATGAAGGCCAGAAGGAGCATTTACACTGACCAGCTACACAGCATCAGAGCCTGTTCTTCAACCCAGAGACCAGCTCTTGGACCTAGTGAAGTTCTTGAACTACAAATAAGGCCCAGGTTGCACCTCTAAGAATCTTTTAATCACTAATTGTGCTTGTGTCTGGATTTTACAGACATGTTGAAATTAGTGTGTGCAGTTGTCATTCTGCAAACATGTATACATGGTTTTTAATTAACGTGATGTAAACGGTCCTTCCAAAACTGAATGCAGCTCTGTGGGTGTGAAGCAAAGTACAGATAGTACAGATATCAATTTCTCCCATAAGATATCCAAGTACTAGGTTCAAACTGGCTATATAACATTTTATTTCCCTTTATTTTATGGGAAGGATAGAAGCTTAGGCAAGAATTGACAGTAAATGGATTTTGTCCCTCTGTATAAGCCTTCAGAGGGAAACTTTTTAAAATATTAATACATTTTTTAGCTGTGGTCTGTGTACACTGAGCGAATGCTCAGAAAAGGAAAGTTCTGTTCGCAAGTCTGCTGCTGGCTTGCTGGGTCATTTTGGAGAAAAGCACATTTTCTCCTCATATTGGTCCTGTGCTTTGGTGAATTTGACTGCTGATGAAACAGTTTGTCTTGTACTTCATGGCCATTTGATATGTGTTAATTTTTTTTCCTCTTATTCTGGCATAGAACAGCTGGATCAGAATCAACCTGGAGAAAGATTGGGTTCAAAAATAAACCAATTCCTCCATCCATCTTACACCTTGGCTGCGCAAGCTGTAGTGCTGGTCCAAAGAAAGTGTCGGAAATGCATAGCATTAGCAGGGGCAGGCAGCCTGCACTTCAGTTAGCTATGCACGGTGAGGAATGCTGCCTTGGCTTCCTCCTCTGTAAATGTAAGATACAGAGCAACATCTGAGTTCACAACCAGAGAGGAAAAGACCACGTGTGCAGGACATGCTGTAGAGTTTCACAGTTTTCTGCCCCTCAGGAATTCATGCTGAAGCCACCAGCTAAAGGCTGTAGACCCTGCTCTTACCTGGCCCACTGTGATCCCAGGGCTGTGGCGTGTTCATGCCATCCCGATGGTGCCAACCTCAATGCACCCAGTTCTTACAGAGGTCACACTTAGAATCCGTCTTAGTCATCTTTTCTCCTGGAAGAGAGGAGGGCTATGGAGATGATTTAAGGTCTAGAGTATCTCCCCTACGAGGAAAGGCTGAATGAATTGGGGCTGTTCAGCTTTGAGAAAAGATTATAAGGGGATCTGATTAAAGTTTATAAATATCTGAAGTGTGGTACACCAGGGAAAATAGCAAGCCCCTTTTCAGCGATCTGTGGGGACAGAACAAGGGGCAATGGCTTCTAGGTTGGAACATAAGAAGTTCTGCACCAATATGCAGAAAACCTTTTCATGGTGAGGGTGACACAGTCCTTGGATAGGCTGCCCAGGGGGGTTGTAGAGTCTCCTTCTCTGGAGATATTCAAGATCCATTTGGACACCGACCTGTGCGACCTGTCCTAGGGACCCTGCTTTGGCAGGGGGATTGGACTCACAGATCTCTTGAGATTCCTTCCAACCTCTACAATTCTGTGAATTCTGTGAATCTGTGATCTTCACCTTGTACTCCCCATTGCTTACAGTAAGTAGGAACTGAAGCTGGGATCTTTCTTTTCCCCAAGCACACACTCATCAAACCCATTAAATTCTGAGGTACAAGAGCCTACCCAGTAGGATAGGGCCACCGCCTAACAACTGCTTTTCCTTGGATGTTTTCACTCAGCAAGTGGTATTGCAAGTCTCACTTTACACAAATGCCGCCTGTTATTGCTGCACATTCTTGGCACTCGTAGTAATGAGTTGGAGTCATAACAGGGTAAGCTGTGAACTTGCAGCAATAATAGTAATAATACAGAAAACTCAGTCTATTTTTAATGTCCTCATACTTATGTCCTTTGTTCAATGGGGCTGTTAGTTTAAAGAAAAGAAATTAAACCACAAGAGATACAGCAGGCTGAAACAATTTTAAAAGGCCGAAGACAGAATGACAGCACAATAATAATGACAGTGCAGTAATGTACATTTATAAGATGGCTTTCATCCAAAGCTCTCAAAGAGCTTAAAAGCTTCATAGGCAGAGAGCAAACTAGAGGCCATTTGCTTTTGGGGCCAAAGCACAGGTGAGTGGATTTCTAGATACTTTGGAACATTGGCTCCTTCGCAGCTTAAAGACTGCTGGATGTTGTAAAATCAAGAGGCTGGCTGAACATGGTGATGAAATTAATATGATTTTAGGAACTAGAAGAGGTGGTCAAGTCTTTTACAGGTGGGCATTATTTATTTACAGAGGGCCAAGGGCTCTATGATTTGGCCAAAAAAGGTTACCCAAAATCCCATGTCCCAAAGCTGTATCCAGATGATTTAAGACTAGAAACAACAAAACGTGTAGCAGTGTGAGTAATTTACTATCAAATCAACTCACCCAGAAATATGAGTAGATTGCCCATTGCTTGAAGTGCTTAAATCAGAGCTGCATGCTGTTTGAAAAGGTATGGTGTAGCCCAGAAAAGTTATGGGCCAGATGTAAGAGTAAAATTATGAAGCCTGTCTTCAGGAGAGGCTCAACCAAGATGATTGTAATGGTCCCTTCTGGCCTTAAAAATCTATGAATATATGAATCGATTTATTTATTTAATTCCAAGAGGGCTGGGGAAAGGGACAAGTGAAAACACCAAAGATTTATTTCTGTAATGGGTTAAAACTAGGGCTGGTTTTCCTGCTCCTCTATTTTAACTGGGCTGTTCTAATTATGTATTTGCATATGTTTGCTACTCATTAGTATTAGAATTTATAAAAAATAGTAATAGTAAATTTGTTTGTTTGTTGGTTTGGTTTGGGGTTGATTTTTTGCTTCTAGTAGTTACCTGTTCTATTCCTTCCCCTTCTTCCCCTTCTTTTCCTGTGAGCACAATGGTTTCTTAGAATACCCAGAGCTTTTCTTCCAGCTGTATTTTAATGTTTTTTCCATTCAAATATGAAATAAGCAAGGATTCCAACCCCCCCCCCCCATGCTAAATGACACCAGTTTTCTCATCAGTCTTTTAGTCTCCATCCAGTGTGAGGAAATTTGCCTAAAAAATACAAGATTTCATCCCTGTGTTTTTAAATGACTGTGATGTATATTTACATTTCTAAATACAGTTTCAGAAACCTATTAAAATTGGTGCATATTTGGGTGTATTCGCACGTGGGAGCAAAACTTGAATACATTATAAAATTGCTGTATTTTATATCTCTCTGTTTGTATGTACAACAGAGCTGGAAGACCGATATACAGCCAGGTTGTGAAACCTTGAAGCAATGTAACCCTTGTGATAATGAAGCCTGTTTAAGGGCAAGGTGGTTTAGCTAGGACCTAGGACTGTGCTTATCTGGCTACACAAATAGATGTGAATGTATTTAGCCTTATAGAAAGGGTCCAAAGGAAGTTTTAACCTGCATAAAACCTCTGGTTGGTGCAGTGAACACAACTTCCTAGTACATCTTTGTGGCTGCTCAGCTTTTCTAGCCAAGCATGAGTTCCAGGATAGATTAAGCTAATCCAAGTCCAGGGTAATGCTATGTTCTTTTCTTCCCCTGTCTTTTGTGTGCAGAGCTACTCTTTCCTCTTGCACTGAAAAAAGGCAGCCAGGCAGTGTAATTGGTTGATAATACATTTCTTGCCTTGGACTAATTTTCAGCCTGTGTTTAAGAGCAAGTCTACACTAATCGACAGATAGAACTATTCCTTTGTTATTCTGAAGCCAAACGACATGACACTGCTGGTACCTGTGCTACTGAACCTCCTTATCACACACAAAAAAACCCGTCATTTTACTGGCATAGATCCCTCTTTCATGCTTGCCTTGAACTATGACCAGTGAGACCAAGTTGTAAGTCATGGTGGAGTACTGGCATTCAGGCTATCCTAGTTTTTGCTGACTTCACTTCCAAAACCCATTCGTTGTTCTAGCCCTCATCATGGTTCATAAATGTGTAAAACAGACCTGTGGAAAGCAGCAGGCACCAACATTGTGAATTACAAGGAAACAAATCAGCAACAATTAAATTGAGCAGTAAACAATGCGCAAAACCTGCCTCTAAATGCGACTGCTCACCCATGTTCAAGCAGCATTGACTTCAAAAAGCTCATGGTAAGGGGATGAAACTATGGACGTATTTTCTTAGGATATTTCATATGCTTACCCACTGATGCATACATACAGGTACATATGTACGTTTGCATCTGTGTCTATGCATATCTGCACGAGCTTTGTCTGTGCCAGTAAACAAGCCAATACCATTGCAGGGAAGCAAACACCAAGACTTTACAGTGTCTGTGACAAGTCAGGTGGCCCCTGGCATGTTGTTGATCCAGGCAAGCTAACATTGTCCCAGACAATTCCCAAGCACTGCTTAGGAGCTAGCATGCAGCAGGCACTGTCCCTAGAAGGCAAGTTGGAATTGGCTATTTTATTTTGGGAGTAAGGTTGTTTCATACTAAGGGAAAAGCCAGGCTGTGCCAGTTGACCTCAGGGACAGCAAGCTGATCCTAACACTGCTTAGCTTACTAGTAGAGATGCAGCCAAAGTATCTGGCAGGAAAATTCTCTCGGTCCCACTTCTGCAAGCTTGCCTGGCAGTAAGCACACAAGTTCCTTTGCTGTGGCTCAGCAGCACGGAGCTAAAATGCTGAATTTTGTTGATCCAAGGATGAGAGAGCTATGCCTTCAACATGAGGAGGAGAAATGATGTGGAAGAAAAGCCATGAAGAAAAGCTTGCTGTCCACGCTGATGCCAACAAGATGGGGGGGACAGGAGATGCAACCTTTGCTTTTTGGTGCAATACTCCAAGAACATGGGCTCTCAACCCTTACATGTCTGTGGGAGCCAATTTGTCTTCTATAGATACAACTAGCAGCAAAACTACACTCATATCATTGCCTATGTCAGCTGAGTGCTATGCAGCACCCATTACCTTTAGTCCTGTTCTTATTATGGCCCAAGATTGTCTATCTAGAGAGAGTCGTTTTCAGGATTTGGCCCCATCAATTTTTTCTGCCCACAGCCACCTGGGGAAAGAGGTGAGATGGGAGAAATGAGGAGAAAGGGAAAGGAAATTTCTTCACAGGTTTTTCCCCTCTCAAATTAAATACACGTTGTTGTTTCTTCGAGTTCAACACATAGGATCCATTTAAAAATAATAATAATTAAATATTCTACTTATCATTTTGTCTCACAGAAGGCTTGCAAGGAGCTGTTTCATAGCCTTAGGCTAATGCTAGCCCAGATATTAGCTGAACCAAACAGGACTGTCATTGCAAACCACTCTGCACCCCTGCGACGTTTTTAAAAAAGAAAGTTAGATTAATGCCAAAAGATGAAAGCCAGGAAAGCATCTTATTTGTACAGGAAAAGAGAGATTGCAGACTATGTTTAGTCACCTATCACAGAACCTAATGTGGGCTTAGATTATGGGCTCTGAGAGAAAGAATTCTTACTGTACCTAGTTACATGACCTTGGTAGAGGAAAAAAGAAGATCTTGTCCCTTAGCTATTGCATCTGGCTTTCTTCTCTGACTGTGCAGAAATAGGACTTGGCTGCCCATGGAATGGGTGAAGTTAATTCTTCTTTTGGGCACACACTCCACAGCAATTATTGATGTCCTGTTCAGGCCCCACAGAAAGCTTCTTCGTGCAGCACAGGTAGTGAGTTTGTAACCTGAAGAACCAGCAGGGAGAAGAGCAGGGAGGCCTGTTGCGGAGGGAAGCTGTCACCAAGCAGCCTGGCAGGAGCAGAGATGTCAGTGATGCGCAATGTCGCAGACCCTCCAGCTCAAAGAGACAGCAGCACTGCAATATGTCAAGCGCATCGTTGAGTTTCGGCTCAGTGGAGAGGACAACACATACACCTGGGAACTGGGGAACATCTGGTGGAAGAAGTCACTTGAAAAAAAACCTTGCAATGGCTTGGGAGAAACATCTGTGCAGCAAATGTCATGCCACCAGTAATGGAAGGATGGAAAGACAGAAGTTGGGGAGAGCAGAAGACCTATCTCGTGTCAATAACATAGGGAGCTGGTGACAGCGCAAGAGGAATTTAGGTCAGCACAAATTTGTTTGGCTATACAGCTTTTATGCACAGGAGCTGATGCAGCAGCTGTCTTACTGAAATATCTGTGTAGCTGTTTGACCACTGGTGAAGAAGGGGGATCCAAAGTTTCCTCCTTTCCCCCATTCTCCACTCTGAAACTCTTTCTCTGTGTTTTTGTTTCCTTCTCATAAGAGTTTGCTCACATGTATTTCCTACTCTGTACACACAGAGTAGCTATCTGGGGAGGATATGAGTACTTTAAAACAGATGAACCTTTCTAAGAGATGTGGAATCTAAGGCATTGGATGATATATTTTGTCCAGAAAAAAGCTGGTTGATGCACAGGATAGGAAAAAAACCCCTCCCAAAATCCACATGTCTTTGCAATGACTCTCATTCATTATTTTGGACAATTCTCTTGTTCAAACAGAGCGGAGATTCAAATGGAACATTGTCCAATGAGATGCATTCCCTTTTGGAAGTAATGGGTGAAATTCCCCAGGATATGTATTTGAGGAGGTCAGATAAGGTGGCTATTCTTGGTTTCATGTGCCTGCAGATTTCAAGAATAAGAAAAAAGTCTATTTTATTTTATGAATTAGTGGAAGTAAAAAACATGGCATGGACAGTTTTAACAACTTACTAGTGTGTATGATCAAGGATCAACACTCAACAATGTACTCGGGATCTGTCTAGTTTAGTTTAAGTGTAGCTAGATCATCCTGAAGAGTTATGTTGGCCTCCATCTGTAGTTGAAGTTGTGGACAGGAGCTGGTTCATCTCTGGTCAGATTCCACATCCAGTTGGTGGAGATTCAAAGCCTACATGCCCCAGTGCAAACAAGTGAAGTGGTGGATAAATGGGATAACATCTCAAATATGCAAAATTATTTTTGCCTTTATGCCTTGCAGACACGCATGATAAAGAGATTGGGAGAGTCAATATACTCAGATTATTTCAACCATTGAGGAAAAGGCAGCACGCTTTCCTGAGCTGTGAACCAGTAGCCATGGCACACACCAGTCCTTACCATTTCACAAGCTTGCATGGTTAACAGGGCTGTGACAGAAATAGAACAGATTTACACGGCAACTTCATATTAAAATGAGGACAGCACCTACAAATCTACACCCACATATCTCTTCTGTGACCCCTCCACCTTGCCTCTGTGAGGGTGAAGACATCAGAGGTGATTTAATATGTATTTTGAGAAGGGGACCAGACACTACAGCAGGACTAGAAGTGCTGGAAGGCTCAGAGAAGGAAACTTGTGGGGATAGGCCAAAAATAGGATGAGGGAGCTGGGCCTCTTTACCTTGGAGAAGAGGAGACTGAGGGGTGACCTTATTAATGTTTATAAATATGTGCAGGGTGAGAGTCAGGAGGAAGGAGCCAGGCTCTGCTCAGGGGTGGCAGCGACAGGACAAGGGGCAGCGGGTGCAGCTGGAGCAGAGGAAGTTCCATGGGAATATCAGGAGGAACTTTTTCCCCTGTGAGGGTGATGGAGCCCTGGGACAGACTGCCTAGAGAGGTTAGGAAGTCTCCTTCTCTGGAGACATTCAAACTCCACCTGGACACGTTCCTGTGTAATTAATCTGGGTGATCCTGCTCTGGCAGGGGTGTTGGACTAGATGATCTTTCAAAGTCCCTTCCAACTTCTAACGTTCTGTGATTCTGTGATTCTGCGAAATCCTAAGGATTAGTACAGATCTAAGTAGTAAAAAGCTGTGACACCAAGTAAGGAAAATAAGTCTGAAGTATGTTGAGTGTTAGAAATATGGAGGAGAAACTAAATGTACTCTGGGTAATATAGGCAGGCTGATAGTGGGATTTGCAGATATGAAAGTCTTGGTTGTAAATTGAGCAATTAGTCTGGTTTCCATGTCTTTTATCCAGGCATCAGCTCTTGGAGGGTGTTGGAGAAGGAACCCTGGATTAAGATGCAATTTTTATTTTATTTCGTGTGGATATAACTCTTGCAGAAGATATTGGACCAACTACCTCACTTATCTGAACTCTTTCCTGCCACATTTTCCAGTTTTTGCTATCTGCCTTCTGCTAGTTTTCTGTATGGGCAATGGGAACAATGAGAGAGAGGTAAAGGAAGAGAGTGTGAGACAGAGAAAAGTTAATCAGCTGTACAGGAATTTTGAGAACATTGTGTTTCTACATGTGAACAGATGCAACACACTTAAGGAGGGATCTTTAACCTTCAGAGGAAGAACCTGAATTCAGTGAAGAGGAAAAACAGGACAGAAGGAATAAAACAAAATGAAAAAGCTTCAGAGGACTTCTGTCACTCATCACAGTGCTGTGAGAAGGAGACTGAAGTCAAGAAGTCAAAAGCCTTAGGCATGTTTTTACTAATTTTGTGTCTGTTTTTCTTCCTGTTTTCCTTCTTGACCAACTCGTTACGGCTGCACTAATCTTAACAGCTCACCAAGTAAATCAGCACCAAAGAAATGCATGTGTAAAATGCAGCTGTTTGGTTTATGCTGCACAGCTGGGGTCTTACTATTTGAAAAATAATAAAATGGCAGTGTCATAATGAACCGTTTCAGTTCACTGTTCTCACAGTAACTATTTCATGACAGTATGTGAACAATGAACATTATTTGATATAGTTGGTGAAGTAAGAGGCAATATTTGCTTGATGGTATTGAAAGAATAGGACTGAAATGGCTGCACTGCTGATCTCTGGCTGTCACAGAAACAGGCTTGGTAATGTGTCCTCCTCTTCTACTAGGACTTTACTCTCATCACTGCAACTTTCCTTTTCCCATTGTTCCCCTCTTTTTGCTCATAAGCTAACTTTGGATTCCATGCACTTTCTTGAAGGAAGACCCTTTCTATGTACTCTAATTTTTGTGAGACAGGGAAGTCAGGGCTAAATCCCATCTAGCCATTTCTGAAGATAAGCTGAATTTCACCATATAACCCGTACTTCCAGGGAAGTCTATAAAACCTGATTTTTTGGGAGAAATTTTTACCAGTTTGCCTACACTGTCACATTGGCACAGCACGTGATTATCTTCAGTGTATTCACAGCCCCTTCACTCCAAGGCTCCCTTTCTTAAGCAAGCCACAGTAAAACCACAGCTGACAGGACATTTTCCAGGGTCAACTCCAGAAGCTATTGTTTTTCCAATAAAGTTTTCACAACACTATATCCCGAGTATTTTCACTCTCAAGCACTTCCATAAGCTCTCAGAACAAGCTCAGCCTCCTGAAATGCTTTTTCATGGTGCTAAACTATGGCATGAAAGAGCACTGCTACATAGCGCTGCAACATATCCTTCTCACCTTCACCTTTTTTACTCTAAAGGGCAGTCACAGCATTAATTATTGTCACAGGACCACTGCAACAGTGTTTGGGATGCTGCAAACACCCAGGTCAAGTGCTCTGCAATGTCTATGCCTGGTGCAGATTAGATGGCCACAGTCTTGACTGCTGTAGATACAATTAACTCATATAAAGTAGCTGAGAAGGGACAGTACCCTTGATACAGACTATGAGGAAAATACAAATATCCCACAATTGGAATTTGGCTTTGGTCTCGTCTCCTTGGTTAAAAAAAGTGGACATTCTTCCCCTCTGATAGATTTCACATGGTTTGCACAGATAAAAGGATTTGGGCCTTTTGAAATGAAAAGGAGATTTCTACTACATGCCAGCATGCTGCTGACAAGGTGTCATCAAAAATGCACCATGACCATGTCTCCCCCTTGGTTCCTCTGTAAAGCACGTAGCAACCCATGCCGGCGCCACAGGAAAAGCTGTTTGAACAGATCGTCCTGGGGACTTGACACCGAATGCGATACCACACTTGAGAGACACTGTAGTACTTTCTGTTTGTGGCTCTGTTTATCATACTACAAGTCTTGATTATTCTAATGACACTGGGCCTCTTCAGAAACGCATTGTTTATACCCCCAAGGAGTTTGCTGAGCACACAAATATCCTCAATCTACTGTATAAACAAATGTGTTATTCAGCAGACAGCTGCAGTTCTGCTGCTGATAACTGACGAAGGGGCTGGCAACAACATAGTGAATATTACCACCACCTCAAGTAGGTTGCAGACTTGTACAGGGACTGGATTCATTCTCCATCACTTTGGTTCTTTTGGCCTCTTTGAGCAAACGCCTGGTCATGGCTTTCAGAAACAGAGTCAGTAATCAGGTCCACAGCTTTGGGAATGCATGAAACACAGATACTTCTCTATTAAAAGCAAACAAGTTGCAAGAAGGTATGAGATTCCAAACAGTGGAGGTGCTTTTCCACTGAAATTCTGGTGGTGCTGGGCCTTTCCAGGCACCAGTTACCCCTGCTGATTCATGCAAGTGCTTTGGATACAGGTTTTGGTAAGAGACTTTCTAAGGTGTTTGAAGCATTTAAAGCCTGAATTCTACTTGGAGGAATGTTTCTATGGGGAGAGGGGAGACAAAAGGAGGGGGAATAAAGGAAGGTAAGGAAAGAGGATAGATTCTCCAGTGCTGGGGGTGAAGGAATTTGACATAGTTACAAATTGGTCAATCCAAAATTTATTAATAGGATGAGTTAAATTAAAGGTTGAATTTTAGCAGCATTCATCCAGTGCACTACCACATCCAGTCTGTTGAAGAATGTTACACAAGGATGACTAAAATGATTCAAAAAGGATTCATAGAGTGTCTTAGGCTAAATACAGCTTAGTTGAAATAGTTTTCTGGCACATGGAAGCAGGAACCAGTGAAGATCAAACAATGTGAACACCTCTCTCTCTTTGAATTGTCCCGGGAATACTAAAGTTATATTTCCTTCCTTCTTTCCTTTAGGTCAGGGGGGTAAAATTGGGAGATACCAGTAAGCCAATCAAAATGACAGTCTGTACAAGTAAATAGAAAAACCCGTCTTGTTATTCCATCCATGGCATGAGGACTACAAAGCCATTTTCTTAAGCAATAACAACTTTAAGAACTTCAAAGCAGCTCAGTGGTTTCAAGCAAATCTTGTCAATGGCCACAAACACAAAATCACATCATCCTGCCTTAGATATTGTGCTGATCATAAGAGACCAAGCTGGTCTCTAGAGATCAATGTTTTGAGCCCTTATTTCTGATCTTTTTTGTTAGTTTTCCCTCCAATATTACCTTTCTTAAATGTGGATACCCTCTCCCTTCTAAATGCACACAACAAAGGGTGTATAAAATGAGTAGAAGATAAATATGTGATTGTCATTGCCTGTCCTTTCCTGCCTTCTTTCTTTGGGATGCACGTGTGTATGCACACACACACACACAGAGCAGTATTCACAGGTAAGGAGATAAAAATGTGGAAGAAATGTAAAGAGACTAAGCAAATTGTTCTACTGGTGCCAGGCAGATTAATTTCACTGGACCCAGAAGAGTCATTCTTATGGCTCAGTTAGTATTTTTATTTACTATTTAATTTTGGTTTTATGTTTGTATCCCAAGTGTCATATTAGTATTTCATGTCTCTAGTGTTGTGTTTTGGGTTTGGCAAGAAGATACAGGCATCAATCCCTACCATGAATGCCATCAGCATTCAAGCCTTCTCAAAACTTTAGGTTGGAAGGAGGAAGAGCTGGGATCAGGACAAAGTTGGATCTCCAGCTGAAGTTGGAGAGACAAGAGGAAAATACAGAGCTAGGACAGAGACCCAGGGAAAAGTCCTTAGATGCAAACTGGTCCTGAGGAAAGGTGAGCAGAAGTAGTGGCCAAAATTCAGAGAGGATCTGCCTCCTAGGAGAGGTTCTGCCTGACCAGGGCTCTGGCAATGCTCAAGGCGATGGTCGTTGCACACCTGAAGCAGTCAGCTCTTCTGGGTACCCATCTGTCTTTGAGCGAGTCTGATGTTCATCATGGGAAAAGGAAAATCCAGATAAGAACGACCAAACTTTATTGTTATTCCTGTTTCCTAGTAGTACCAGGACACCAACAGTAATGTAGGTGACAGCCTCTGAGCCCTACTCAGTGCTTAGGCTCTGATGGGAGGCATATATGAGCAGAGTGTCCATAGGCCAAACAGTAGAGGTGGGGTAGCACCAATCCTTATGTGGGTATAAAATACATTACAATTTCTAAGTGCTCAAAAGTAGCATAGAAAGAGGGATTCTTAGAAATCTCTCAGACAGATTCCACGAAGAAAGACTACAGCACCAGAAAAATATATCTTATGCTCAACCTGTGCTCCGTTTGTCCTGAGTCCAAGATTTGTATAAAGAAATTTATCTTTCATCACAGAGATGTTTATAATTTTACTCTTTGTATGGTTAGCTAAAAACCACTATCTTCTAATTACTCATAAATTTGGAGGACAGGAGAACCATTATTTTAATGCAGTTTGACTATTTCCATACTGCAAGACACAGGTTTAACCAGTGATTCCTCCCTCCACCCTGTAACTTGTCGTTGAACTAGGAAATCTTTTTAGGAAATATATCTAATCTTGATTTAAAGACTTCTTTAAAGACTACTTAACAACTCATCAAGCTTGTCTAGGGTTTCTTCTCTGGTTTATAGAAGTAATGAACCGAGTCCCCCATCCTCCCCTCCTGGAGATACTTCTTAATGGAAAGTAAAAATGCCACAATTACGACACACCATGTGTGGGACATAAAACCTCACTCTCACTCTAGTATCTGTATCGTATTTAATAAAGTACCAACAGAGCAGCAATAATGTACACTGAGAATCAGGCATCATAAATAAAAGGAGGAAAATGTAATAATGGGAAGTTGGAGGAAAATATGAAAGCAGCTGTAAGAACAGAAACAGACAAGGGGAAAAAAAAAAAAAGAGGGGGAAATAAACCACCAACCTCACAACCAGGCATAGAAATAATGTATCTTAAAGTAGGTGTTCTTTTGGAGGCTTCTGCCTGAATAGAGGAAGAGATACACAGGCATGCATGTACACACACATATACACACACACGACTTGCCAGATCTTACCAGATGATGTAGTTGAGGCTGGCTGAACTTAATTAACTTGGATGAGTGGTTTTAGACTTTAACCTTCCTTGTTTATTTGCTTTCGCTGCGCAGTGGTAAAGACTTTCAAACATGGAGGGAATGGGAAGAAAGAAAGGGAGGGGTGAAATGACTCTTGAAGAAAACAATAAGCAGCTCCATATTTGTCCAGTTGGCTTTTTTTAAGGGTGCAGGGAAATTTCTCAGCTGCTGTAAACCAGGACATCTCTGATACTGATCTACACCAGCTGAGAATCTGGCTCTGGGAAGCTTTTCCTCTCTGGATTCTGAAGATAATAGTTCTTTTTTTCTGACAACCACATCTTTGCTGCTAAAAGAATCGCTGCAGGGGCCTGTTACCTGGCACTAAATCCACCTGGTGTGGTTTGACCACTTCCATAGTTCTCCCAGCTTCCAAAACAAGCTGTTCACATCCAAATTAATTTATGGGAATGGTCCCTGGCTATTGTCAAGTCCCAGACCATGCCTGGGATCTCTTTGGGAAAGTGCAAATTGGTTTGGGCTGAAGACCTGGCTGGGTGTGAAGAAGTTTGGAAAATTGAGCTCCAAATCCAAGGTCTGTGCCCTGACTTTGGGTAATTCACTAATTTAGACTCTACCTAAGTGTCTAGAACAAGGTGGGGTTTTTAATGTATACATAGCTTTATATAGACATATATATACATGCTTATATATAAAAGCCACTATGTGTATACATACATACATATATATATAGTGAGATAGAAATATATTTACATACACTGGCAATGTCGATCCTTCATGTCTAAATTTAAGTATATTAGGACCTTTAACGCCCCTAAGTTACAGAATAATAGAATGGCTTGGTTTCAAAGGGACTTTTAAAGCTGAACCAGTTCTAACTCCCTGCAATGGGCAGGGACATCCTTCACCAGCCCAGGGTGCCCAAAGCCCAATACAGCCTGGCCTTGAACTCTTCCAGGGATCCAGGGGCAGTCACAGCTTCTCTGGGCACCCTGTGCCAGGGCCTCACCACCCTCATCATAAAAATGTCTTTCTTATGTCCAATCTAAATCCAAAGTCCTTTAGTTTAAAACCATTGCCTCTTGTTCTGTTACTATACACCCTGGTAAAGTCTTTTTCCATCTTTCTTATAGGTCCCCTTAATATATAACAAAGATCTTTATGTATGTAAAGATCTTTTCCTTAGTCTCTAACAAATGCAAGTTTTGACATGGTCTGCCTCTCTGCCCTGCCACAGCTTTAGAACTTTTTAGACTTCTTGTGCTGCACACAGCATTCTTAGTTAAGGGTTCATTTACTGATGTCTGGGAGGTTTCTGCAGAAATAATCTGCATTTGGGAAAGAGAAAACTCATTCTGGTTAATTTGAGAGGGATGTATGAGCAGAGTTTAACCCTGAAGAAAATAGCTGAGGTCTGAGATCCAAGGTCCAAACTGCAGCTGAAATCTAAGGCAGATGCAAGCTCCTAACCGCCTGCCATGGGGTCCTACTATTCCTCTTCTCTTTGTCAGAAACAGAGCTGTCCTGGGCTGAAGTACAATAGTCTGGCAATGCCTATCAAAAAAAATTAAAACAGTGACAGGAAGCAACAGAGGGCTGCAAATGTTTGTCCATCTGTAATCTCAGACCTTTGTTCTGGCCTTTTGCTCCTGACTGAGAACCTCAGCTCACTGCTTCCAAGGAAGGTGGGTAAGTCCCTTGCACATAAACTCCCTGCCAACTTGCCACGGGGAAAGCTCACTCCAGACCTCAGCGCTGACAGTCGGTGCAGATGAACAAGGATCACCATGGGTAAGGATTTAACCTGACAGTAAAAAGACTGACAGCCACACTTGAAAATGCAGTTCAGCTCTGAACAGTGATGTGTAAAAATGGCACTTTCTTTACTCTGCGGATCAGCTTTCTGGGTCTGATCTGCTGTCTTAGCACTCAAAAATAGTATGAGAAGCACAGGGTGAAAGATTTTACTTGTGTCAGCCCTATTCTTTAACTTTCAGGTCAACCAACTGTGCTGTACACTGTTGTTCTTCACTGTTGTAATGAAGCCTTTCATTGTTAGGTAGCAAAGCTCAAAATGATGCAATTAGTCCCACCCGGCTTCTCAGACACTGCTGTCAGGGCTGGTGGTGTAGGGAAGCACAGTGGGAAACCCAGGGTACAGTAATTGTGATTTCCACTCATGGGAAGAAGGGAGAGGGAAAGAAAGGGAATGCAGGGCTGTGTCTACAGGTTTTTAGGATGTCAATTGAGTAAAGTGTCTCTGAAACCTTGAAAAACTTCAAAACTTCTCAAGATAACCACGTCTGTCATGACTGATTAGGAAGGCAAAAGAAGTGAGGAGGTGCCTATTGCGGCTCAGGATCTTGTCTTCTTCGGGAAATATGTCTAATGAGAAAGAAGTGGTTATTTGAAACAAACAACAAGCAAAATAATAATAATAATAATAATAAAAAGGTTGCAATGGTGGTGTCCATCAATTTCAGCAGGAAGACCTGAGGACTCTCCTTGGTGAAAGACCAAGGTTCGGGAGCTTCTCATCCTATAGGCGTTTAATCTTCCAATTCTCACACACAAGGACTCACCTGGTCTTTGGAAAATGATTGTATTTTACCTTGGACAAGAAACAGAAGCAGTCTCTTGGCTGGGGATGAAAACACCAGGTGTCCTCTTCCCCCACCAAATACTCTAGACAAGATACAGGGCAGGTTCCCTCTTGTCTGATATCTGCCTGGTCTCATGATCTCACATTCCTGGCTTTACACTCACCCAGAATGCCTTGTAAGATCTTATAAGTGGTTGTGACATCCTCTTTGGGATGTGCAAGCAGATGGTTTCCAACCACTCAGGGTAAAGACGTCCTGAAGCCCAGGTCTGTTGCTTCTTCAGAGCATACTGTAAATTATTATATTACCATGACAAATGTGGATGGGCTCATCATTATGGCCCTGGTTGATACAAAGGCTAGGTAGTGTTCAGGGACTGGGTCGCGATGAGGTCTGAGAGGTTTGGTGGGCTTCTGTTTTTTGCAGAATAAACACTTCTGACCTCATTTGTTCAGCTGAAGGCTGACACTTCTATTAATGAGGTTGAAAGCCTGTGGGTTGGAGTTCTGCCCAGTACCTGGTAGGCTGAAGTCCTAGCTTCAGAAGGCTCTGGATCTACACTATCTTCTGCTGCTTGTAACACAAGGACATTACTCTAGGAAAACTGGATAGCCAACATAAGTCAAGTCTCCTCCAGAAAACAAGATCTCCTAAAACCCTGTGAGAAAGTTATGTGTGCTGTGCTAGATATGTTTTATTATCATCTCTAAAAGGTTTGTTCCCAACAAGAAAGGGAAAAAAGGAAAGGAAGAGGCACTCCCAATGATCACCAATGAAAAAAACAGCAAGAGGCTTACATTTTTTCAGTAATTGGTTTGCAGTCCAGTAGATACCCAGTGATGGATATTCGACTCTCACAGGATCTCTAGCTGTATTAACTCTTTCATGGATCCAGTAAAAGAAGTGAAATAAAAAGCAATAAAATGTTTTTCATTCAATCTCCACCTTTTCCTGATCAGAATCTCACAGTCCGATGTCATACAAATCAGACACGTGACAAACCCCAGCACCAGGCCTCCTTTCCCAAAATACAGCTTGATTTTAGCTCATGAGGTGCTTTGCAGGGTGATGTTAGCCAGCTGTCACTAGAGGATCAGATGATATTAATGGACACTGGCATGTCTGTTCAGCGAACTGAGCTCATCCCTGCAAAATCAGATGGAGACGATTTCAACCACAAAAAAAAGGAAAACAGAAGAAGCCAAGTGAAATGGCAAAACTGCTACTGACTCGAACAATCCAGCAATTCATCACCCGAATGTAGTCCTTGTGAATGTAAGGAAGCCACTGAACAAGACTGGATCTGCAAAAGATTTCCTCACTGGGTGTACCAAGTAATTTACTGAACCTCAGTCCTTACCTCCTAAAGCTCTGTGTCTGAGCATCTTAGCCCATGTTTGTAACAGTACATTAAAATCCCAGCTGGCAATAACATTCAGTCTGTGTCTTGCCAGTCAAAATGCATCCTGCATCCTGCCAGAGTTGTTTTTCATATGTGCTCCAGGGTAGCAAGCATTAGCCCTACCATTCACCCAAGGATACACATAACTTATAGGAGTAGTCCCGTAGACTTCAGTTAGACTACAGACATGTTTGCACACCTTAGCAGTTCACTCATTAGTACACAAAAGCCATATTATATTCCTGTCAAAGGGAAATTTGAAGTTCACTTCCCAAATGCCACAGGACATTTACCAAGAATAACATTTAGTTTCTCAAGCCTCTGTTCCTCATGGCCAGAGAACTTCTGCAAAGGGGGGAAAAAATCACCCCAAATGGACTTTTCTTGTGCCACAAGGATGAAAGTAAAAATTCATTAGATAAAAAAGAAGGTCTACTTTTATGGTTAAATATTGGATGTGTAATTTAAATGAGAAAGCCAAGTTGAATGCAAAGCAATTACTGACACTTAATATTAGTCAGACTAATAAAGCAGCAATTAAACCTCATTATACAGCCATAAAATTGATGTGTAATAGATTGATTGCACCAAATGCTCGTACCAATGTCGGGTGGCATATCATAGGCAAGGTGAATTTGTTCATTTAATTGGCGGATCAAAATAATTTCCTGCAATAGATTTAACCTTATTGCATTTCTTGGCTTCAGATGACATCGGTGACAGTACAAGCAAATAAATAAACAGAATGAAAGAAGAATGAAAAAAAGCCTACAGACCAGCTTGCTCTATGGCAAACACTCTCTATTCCATAGTATAATATTCCTTCTCCCAGGAGATCCTCAGTTATTTGAGAATCTTCTTGCCAGCAGCACAATTGGATCTTGCACAGCAGCTCTGCTTCATTGTTCACTCCTTGAATTGAACGTGAGGAACTGAAGGAAGCCTACATGTAAATGTTTTGCCGCATGTTTACAGCTGACATGGAATTCTGCACCTTGGAGTATATTAAGTCTGATTATTAAAAGAAATTGCTGTTGGAAACCTAAAGGGTAAACAGTGAGGGGACCATTAATAAAAATCTTTTAAAGTCCTCACAAATTGCATCTAAAGCATTTTTTTTTAATTTTTGGCAATGGGTTCAGACCTAATCATAATATTTAATCAGTGTCTAAGGATCCAGTGTATCAGGTTTGCTCCCTTTTTGTAAAACAAATTATATATGTGGGTTCGTGCAATTAATATATTCATTTAAAGGTTCTATTTCTTCATGGTTATAAAACAGAATGCTTACTGAAGACAAAATTTTGGGCTTTGGTTCTTATGGATTTTCATATCACTCATCTCATTAAGGGCATAAAATGACCCATTATCCTTAGCTCCCCATTTTTGTATTTTCCATCATCATTACTAAATCTGAGCCACCATGCAGCAATAAAGCTGAATGAATGATCGTATTTTCTGGTCCAGCAACATCTACCTTGGTCAGAACTTTATCTTTCTATGTGGACTTCATGTAGCAGCAACTGGAGGGCTCACAAATTGCCTAACCCCAAGTCAGAGGAACCCTTTGTGGGGAGAAATTATATAAAAGACAAAGGTACTTTGACTTTCGCCAGGATCCAAGGACCAAGTCGGATTTTTAAATCACACCCTCCTGTACAGCTTGGCCAGCAAAGGGTAAGCACTTTCTGAAAGGGGAAAAAAAATTTTTAAAAATCCTGGGAAGACTGAGGTCAACAGAAAATTTGCCTCTTACATCAGGATTTTTCCTAGGATTTTAAACAATGGTACTTATTAAAATTCAGGCACAGAGGTAAAGGAGATGAGGGCTATAGCCCATCCCTCATTTTAGTGCTAGTGGTTCAGATGATAGAAATTTTCCTTTCACAAATCGAAAATCAGAGAATCAGCAAATGTATCATTTTTATCAGGCTTTGATTCTCTAATTAATTCTGTGAGAAAGTCATCACTTGCAGAGCCCTGTTGCTCTTGTGAACCATACCCTTTCCTTCGTCCATGGTGTGTTTTGATTTATGCTGATCAATTGAGGTTTGAACTTATTCTGGGTTTCAGCAGAGTAGTGACCTCAGGTCAGATTCATTACTCCCTCATCCTACAGAGCTGAAGCTCCTTATTTTCAAATTCCTAGTTTCTCAGGTCCAGTTGCAACCGCTGTATGAATAGAATGTGTTGCATCGCTATGTGGTCAGGTGAAATGGCTCTGAGCTAACACCCTGACGACTAGCCCTATGCTTGTATATGCAATGTCAGTTCAAGAGAGCATCACTGGTATGGAAACAGAAATACATAGTCAGGAAACCAGACATTATCTGGTTTCACTCAGCCATTTCTACTGTATGAAAAGATCTTAATGCTTCATCCTGGTACCTAAATCTCTTGGAGGGGTGCTGCTGGTAATGTCACATGCTTCCATCTAAACAGTACATGCTCTACTACTCTAAGATGGGATTCTTAAAAGTGGGATCCGGAACTTCAGTCCATAGCCTATGGTCTACTATTAGAAATGATGCTCACCTTCTTTAAATGTAACTCTCAAAAAATTGACTCTCAGAAATTAGACCTCCTAGTTATTGTCTGAATAGTAGCAATGGAGCTTGATTGTTGACACCTACACTTGTAAACCTTGATCCATGTTTTGAGAAATATTATTTAGATTTAAGCTTCTGAATTTAAATCACAACTCATTCTAACAAATCCATTTTCCTGCAGTAGATTTTTATAGCTCCCCCTCCATACTCCCAGTGTGAAATTGGACATCTACTGGAATGTATAAATACGTGATATGACCATTTTCCAAACACAGTATCGAAAGTATCCAAGACCTGACACCTTTTTTTTGTGAGCAACTGCCTCAAAAAGATGTTACCAAAATCAATAAGGTCACCCCAGCTAGTATGTGTTTTGGATCCTAAATGACTCTTCTTTTCTGGTATGCAGCACCTTGTGCACATCTCTTGTTCATTCCTTATCAATCTCTCCAGTGCAGCTAGTGCTGCTTTTTCTTATAAATTCTTTCATTGGGATTATTTAGTCTAAAAAGGACTAAAAATATGTGCAGAGATGTGGCAACTCTCTTCGAGGATGTAAAACGTTTGCTGTGAAGGAGGTAAATGAACTGTTCTTATTTTTAGGGGAGAAGAGGACTAAGGATCTTCAAAAGCCATGGGCATTCAGGAGAGTTCTCAAGTAAAATGTAACTGCAGCATCTACAGGGCCTGAAACCGAGTGTTTGGAGGGACTGCTGCAGCTTAACAAGTATTTAAGAACATGTTAGGTGAGCACCTAAAAGGCACCATTTAACTGCAGTTGATTCTATTTTGGGGCAAGGGGGATGAGCTAGGTGATACATTGTATTGTCTGAAACTACACGTTTTAGAGACAAAGTCTCTGCACTGAACAGAAATCACTGACATATCATGGCTGATAACAGCAATTCTTAGAGTTGTTGGCAGGCAGGTTTAAGTTCCTCCAACCCAGGATTTAATATGGCCTCTTATCTGGAGGAGGATTTGATGGGAGGCTAATGGTATTTTGATTAAAATTAGATAAATAATAAACATTTTGAGGAAACTGTGAACTCTTTAATAGAATGAAAAATCCACTGATGAAAGTGATTTTTAAGACAGGATTTAAATGATTTTCAAATTATTTTCCAATGTGGGGGGAAAAATAGATCAGAAAATTGGGATAAATTTTGAAAACTTGTCATAGAATATTTTTCAGGCATTCAGTATCGATTTGATTTTAAAATAGCTTTAAAATAACTGCAAATAAGCTCTGGCATACTCAGCTCCCTCTCTCTCGAGGAGTCAAGGCTGGTTGAGATCTGACAGCTCTCTCTTAGAAGTCTGGGGTCAACTGAGATGACTTCTCTCCTAAAATATCCACCAGAATCCCTCTGTGATACTTACAGATTCATCTCTTTAGCAGCAAAAGACAGCCACGCTCTATTACCAACCATAGCGATACACTGATTTATCCCAGCTGTATGCCCGGACGATGCATGCATGTGAATGCAAATGTACATATGCCTTCAGCTGATGCCGGGATTGCCTCTAGGGAGATGGGAGAAGGAGGTTGGTGGATTGGTGACTGCTGTTTCAGAGTGAGCCCTCTGTATAAGCAGTAGCTGCAGCCTCCTGCTGCTCTCATCCCACCCTCTGCAGTGGCAGCAGCCAGTGAGGCTTTCCAGGAAGGTGATGCT
Source organism: Laterallus jamaicensis coturniculus (assembly GCA_022605575.1). Taxonomy (NCBI): domain Eukaryota; kingdom Metazoa; phylum Chordata; class Aves; order Gruiformes; family Rallidae; genus Laterallus; species Laterallus jamaicensis. Next base: position 3,290,184 of record JAKCOX010000066.1, read on the forward strand.
GGCCAAAATAGCATGGGGGGTTTGCTGGGCAGTCAAGTGTATTGCATGTAAATAAGACCATCTTTTACCTGAAACAAAACCCCATAAGAGAATCTTCCCAGTTATAGGGAATAATAAAAGTGCTGGGGATAAATGTCCCTATTATATATGTGCTGAAAATCTGTAAATAGACACTGTGGTTTTCACATCTATATGTGTTGTCATTTCAAGTTATCAGATGTCAGCAAGTATAGCAGCTTGAATACTGCCTAAGTGGTCCCTGGATTTTTGGTAATTCACGTTATCCTGGTAGCTGAAGTGATGCTATAGTATAGTTAGATAGGAAGAACCTCTTTGCCTTGAACACAGGCAGTACCAGTGTCAAAGTCTCCAGGTTTTTTTGCACTGAAAATCAGACCAGTGACCCCGTGTGATTGAAATGAGAGAGGACATTTCAGTCCATGTTAACAAAATGCGGTGGAGGTACTTGGAATAAAATGTATAGCTTCGCTGGATGGTCTCCAAAGAAAGCAAGCTGCATTAGTCCAGCCAAGATGTAAGGCAGTCACAGCTAAGTGATCTGACATCCTCCTCTGAGAGGCAGAAATGCAGCCTTGTAGCATTCCCAAGATGGAGAAACTGGGCTGATCTCTTTTTCTGAAGACAGTCAGGACAGTTTGATCACACAAAAACATTTCTTCACTGCCACTGACAAGCAAAAAATTACATATGAACAAGGCAATAAAGAGACAGACAATAACTAGTGGAAACAACAGCAGAGGTCCTTATCATGTGGCTTTTTTGTTGGTAAAAATAGCAAACTTTATAGAACCATGATTTATTCTCTGAGCCTGGGCAAGTTTAAATCATCGTGTAGTGTCCACTAATGACACAGATGTAAGTCCAGGACTGATTACTCATATCTACCTTCACAACTCTAGGGACCAGTTTTGATCTCCGCTTTGCTGAAGAACATATGAAAGTTTCTTCTTAAGAAGAGTATTGCATTTGCTTGTTCAACTGAACTTACTGGTTTTCTGATACATAAAAGTCTTTGACCATTCTTATTCACAAATATTTTTTCCTGGAAAAAAATAATCTATGTATGTAGGGATATTTATGTAAAATGCTTTTTCTAATAGTTTTCCACTTGGATATGAAAATTTTTTTTCAATTATTTTTTTTCTTTTCTTTTTTTGTCAGTTGTTCCAGCTTTCTTTGCAAGTGGGAGAATGAACAGAAATGAGGAAAAGGAAAGAAATGGAGAAAATGCTAAAAGGCTTCATATCCAACATTTGAAATTTTCAGATAGCTCAGGAAAATAATTCAAAATTAAGTCAATATACAAATATTACAAAAATCATTGAATGTTTCCTTTTAAATCAGTTCTACCTGTAAGATTTATTAAAAGAAAATTTTAGTGCCTTGGCAGACACTGTGCTAGCAGTATTTGAGGACTGGCTGGAAATATGAAACAAGCAGACATGTCCAGAACTGAATCCATTCCTGTAAGATTTCCAGCCTAGGGCAGCATTCCTTGAAGGATATACACATATCTGTTTAACTCTACATATGATGCTCTATCCCACCAAAGTCAACAGGAGCATTTACCCTTCATCAAGTTAAGCATTTACATAAATCTCTGTGCTAATGTAGTTTAATCGAAGACTCAAGTGCTTGGATAAACCTTAGGTTATTCAAAGCAAACTTCAAAGCTTTTTATGTTCACTTAGCACCAATTATTGCCCAAACAAATCAAATGGACTGTATTATATGTGAAGTTTTAAATTCATGGATGTAACATTACAGTGTCTTTTTCTATTAATCTGCATTCTTTTTACCTCACTGAGAAAAGATTCCTTATTAAAGCTGGTTTAAAAAAAGGCAGAAAATGCCTGGAACAAAGTAACTGTAACTGTAAAATGTCCTTAAAGGCCAATTAGAAATTGCAATACTGGGAGTTTTATTACAACTAACTCCTCCTTAATTATCAATCAATGGATTCTGTTGGAAAAAAAAATCTCAAATTCACAGCTGGGAAAATGATGCTAATTATTTTCTGTTAATTAAGGCTGTGCTGGGATTCAGACTTGCCATCCTTCAAATAAAGGATTGACATATCAATGCTAACATAATGCTTAGGGTCTTTTCCAAAGGCTGTATTTCTAATGGTAATAAATTGGTGTCACATTATTTTAAGTGACTTAAGCTATTGTGCTATTACCTAACCCTGATATCTACTGAAATATATATATCTTTTGCAGTACTCATACCGACATCTGATATGGAAGTGAAATATTCATCATTTTGCACTGTAGTTGTTCTATTGTGAGTGAAGGAGCTTTAAACTACTTGGAGCTGAATGGAGGAAGGCTAAAAAAATTTAAACTCCTGTAGGATTTGCCAAATATCACAGAAATGAGAGAGAATGAAACACTGGAGTAAGATTCTGGACACATTGTATTCAATGGCACTGTTCTCACTGACTTTGAGAGACAATATCTGTTTTACCAGTCAAACCCCCAGCCTGCCTTCATTGTCTCCTTCATTGTGGAAGTTTCCCAAACAACAGGTTGTGGAACTTCTCATGGTTTTGGGTTTTTTTCCCCCGTGGAAAAGGCAACCAAATTTTATCTAGTAGAAGCCTCTTTTCTTGCTTGCTTGATGTTTGTTGCTCGTTATCTACTGTGTTTCTTATAGCCAAGGCCAATGAAAGTAAGATATATGATGGTAGAAACAGATAAGAGAAAAAAGTTAGTATTCTGGCAGACTCTAGTATATATTTGAAACAAAGCTCGAGGTGAACACATGCATGATCATAGGAACACTTGGCCCAAGATTTAGACATATTTTAAAAGTCTGTTAACAGTTTAAGACCAAATGGGTAGAAGGGTGGTGTTTTGTTTTGGGTTTTACTCAGGATGAGAAATCATTGTGTCTATTTCTGAAAGACAGATATCAGATAAACGGCTTTGAAAATGCACCCCATATACACCCACACAGACTCTTGGAAACCATAATAATAAGCATTTTAAACCACCTGAGATATGTTGGACAGGAGCAGGCATGAGACATAACTGTGTTATTTCCCTCATTCATCGACCGAGAAATATGTTCTGGAGGGATCTGCTGGAAATGACATCATTACTACACAGGTAAGTATTGTTTGCTGTGGGATTTCAGCTGTAAAGCTTGAGCTTCTTTGACAGATGCCATGAAAATGACTAACACCACAAAGGCAAATCAAGAGAGAGGTAATTGGCTCACACATTGTACCCTAGGCATCTACAGGTCCAAAGTATGACCACCACCTGCCTTTCTAATAAACAGAAAGAAACAGATACATCCATGAGGTATTTTGCATCACTGGAAAATAAGATCTATTTTCAAAGGTATTTTCTCCTTATGGTGTATGTTTCTCTCCAGTGACCAAAAATTGATTATGTCTCACTCTGACTTGGATGGTCGTCTTCAAGGTGTCCAAAATTAGCTGTTTCAGTATTTCCAGCCTGTATGCCTGTTAAAACACTTTTCAGCAATTTATTGAAAGATAAGGACTGGAGGCGATGCAGTGTTTCTCCCTTCAGACACGGAACATCTTCCACTTGTGTCTTTTACCAATGCGAGTGGTTTTAAAGGCTGTTCCCGCTGAAGAATCATAAATCCAAGATATTTCATCAAGAAACCAGGAGCATAAAGAAGAATCTAATGATTCACAATCCAAACCCGAGGACCTTAGTCATCATTTAACTGAATAAAGAGGCTATTTTGGGCATTGGGGTCATTCTAGTGGGTGAAGGTTAAGCAAGCTCTTCTTAGGGGTCCATGTAAACATAAACTCCTAAAATCTCGTGCGGAAGTTTCTACAAGAGTGAAAGCCTACTCAAATGACCTAGCTGGTCCTATCCAGTCCTGCTCCCTTACAAATATGAACTTCCATTTCAAAGCATATTAAGTTCATATTTGTATGGCATAAAGTAATACATAAATGGATGGCAGGCAAGTTAGGACGAAAGATATAACTCAACTTTCACCATTTCTTCAAAAAGCAAACTAAATGGAATCTGGAGCGTGTATCTTTCCATTTACCTGATCGTTATCTACCCCCAAATAAAAACTCTTTTACCTATGTTAGGTGATTACAAAGCTTTCTCTCAGCTTTTGTAATTCATCTGTGCCTCCTAGCAGTCATGAGTCATGGTTCTTTTACACTTGTCAAATACACCTAATCCCTACCCTTCATGGCCCAGAAATCCTAAAGATGGCTGAACATGTAATTGCCTTGAAGTGTAAAATATTTCCCACATTATTTATTATAGCATCGCCTGCTAGCACCTCTATAGTTAAGGTTGTGTCAGCATTTTCATTATAAGTCCCTATTTTCAGCTGTAAAAATGTGCTTCAGGCTGGAAATAGGAATGCAAGTGATTCTTTTTACTATTAAAAAAAAAAAAAATTACCTTGGCCTTTTTTAAAGTTTTTCCAACTGTAGTCACAAACAGATACACACGCCCACAGACATGTCTGTTTACAGCTGTACATGCACATGTTTTAAGGAGTATCTAGTGTAGTATATATATAGAAATAAATATTGGCATAATAACACACTTAATTGCTATTTTTCATTTTCAGCACCTGCTCATAAAAACTGTATCTGCGTGCAAGCAATTTTAGTTATAACACGTTACATCCTGAGTTGTTGCAGTGTCTTTTTTCCAATTAAGCTCGTAGATGTCAATACTATAACTTTTTTTTTTTTTTAAATTTTATATTTTATTCCAGGATAATTCCAGCTGAAGCATACCAGCTACATTGAGATGTTACTCCATCAACTTCACATGAATTAGTCCAGTGCTAAGGTTGATTCATTTAGTTAGGTCTTGCTTTCACATAGGTCAAAGAGTAGTATGGAAGTACCAGCACCAGGACTTTACAGACCTAGATGCTGGACACTCATCTGCCTTTGAGGTACACCAGGTTACATTCTCACTGCTCTTTTTCACGCCTAGCATGGACTGCATACGTCAAGTCAAGATTTAACATAACCTTGTGTTGGTTTAAACATCTATTATGAATTAACTTACTATACCTAGTAGAAGCTCCCACCATAGAGGCACTATTTACAAATACCCTATTGTATACACCCTCCGTATTTTATGGGTCATGGACTTCATTATCAGTATTCTATGAAATTTGTAGTTCTGCTTTGTCCTTATTGTTATTATTATTAGTACTAGTGATAATAAGACTTAACCAGAAGAGGGTTGATAAGGACAGGAGGAAGGTTGCTGTCTTTGAAAAAACATTTCCTCTGTCTGTTGAGTTTAGGTTTTTTTAACCATTTATATTCTCCTTGTTTTCCTTAATATTTCAAAAATAAGTGAAGAAAATGAGGAGATATAATCGTTGGTGGTGTTTAACAAGGTGTTTCTAGAATTAATACTAACTTTAGTCCTCTTCGTATCAAACTGACCACATGCCTTTGCTTTGGAAAGGGAAGGGGAGCTTTTCACATTGCTTCATCCATGAACAAAATGGTCCTCTGACTCTCAAAATACACATTTCCAGATCCAAGGTTTGGAATGCAATTATACTTTGTGGCTTAATGCAGTTCACTTGTGATCCACAATTATTTCAGAACTGTTACCATGTCAAAGTCAGAAAAAAATACGCAGGTTTTTTTGTTGGGTTTTTTTTTTTAATTGAGTGGTGTATTGGACCGTTCATTATTCATTTTTTTAAAACAAATCACTGATAATGGCCTAGTGGTTTGTGGAAGCTGTCCAAAATACCTGGATTCCCATGATCTTGATTTGAAATCTGATCGGAATATGCTTTTGATTGAACTTCACTGTTGAAGTTTTAGGTTTGTTCAGATGTTGGACTCCACATTCTGCATGAGGATACAAGGTGAAAAAATACCTGACAACAAAACAAATGGTGTCATGACTCCCAACCTAGAATAGCTCAGTTTCATGTAAAACTGCCATAGCATTCCTACCTTAAAAGATGTTATCTCAAAGTATTATGTAGAGTTGCAACGTGAGCCATTATTAGCATGTTCTAAATAGAGCTGATCCGTAAGAAAGAGGTACAATTTTCAACTATGCTAAAACTGTTCAAAAGAAGCATAAAGAAAAAATAAATCAATGATAGAATTCCTTAGTTAAATTATTCTTATATAGCCTGGCTGTTGATGATTTATGTATATGTTTATGAAAGACCATTGAGATTATACGTGTTCTACTGGATGACATCTATTTGATATTATTCCTACAGTTTTCAATCCCCTTGTTAAATCCAGTTAGGAGTTCAAATCTTAACATTCCTAGAAAGAGATATTTCCAAAAATCCAAACTTTAGATGATTAGAAATGTTCCTCCTAAGAAAAAGGTGGATTTTGTTCTAGTTAAACATAGATATCCAGTTGTCTTCATCTGAGGCATAGATTCACCCTGAACTCTATTCAATTTTAAAAACAGTTGGTTTTAAGTGTGATTCATCTCAATTTAGCCATTTATCTTAGAATGAGTACCTACATCCACATCATCTCCCTAGTCTTTTGGAGTGAAATTTATCTTTTCTTGGTTTAGATATCTGATTTCATCCATTAAAATTGTAGTCATCAAGCTTAACTTTGTCACCTGGAAGATGACAGTGGTTCAAAACCAGTGCTTTTAGAATAAATGTATTGCTTATTTTAACACAGAATAAAATCACAGCGTTAAGACTAAAACAAAGAGACCCGTTAAACCAACAAAGGCTTACACATTTCTATTTTATCTAAACTACTACAGTGGAGTATTTTATTCCGACCTCAAATGCTGAAGCAGATCCCATACATAAGTGAAAGATTATATTTTAGACTAAAGAGGTGTTTTCGTCCTGGGTTTGGACATTGTTGACAAGATTGGCTCAATTCACTTGGATGCTGGAGATGAGACATGTAATTCTCATCTTGTTACTGAAACTACCTTGAAAATCACATAGTAACTTACTTTACAGGTAACTCCTGCAACTGTTAAGCTCTTCTTATTTTAAGTCCACTGTTCAGCTGGCTAACTGAACAAGCAATTTCACTTGGGACCCATAGGTCTCCAGTACCAACCGTTGCCTTGCGCGGCTTCATTGTGTTCACTGGAGATTTCTTTGATATAGAAGGTGATATTTTATAACTAGCTTACCAGAGGTTGACCTATGATCCTGTCCAGTCTGCAGTAGTTTAATATCTTTCCTTGGTCTTAACTGTTGTTTCAGTGTTTGCAGGAATTCTGTGTCACCAAGACAAAATGAAAGCAGAATTCTCCTGTCATGTGAGAAATAACTAAAAGACTTGTATGGCTTCCCTGTTTCTTTTCATTGACTGCAGAAGAAAATAAGGCAACTAACCTACTATAATGGTATAACTTTTTGGTGGTAAAGTTGAAGGATGAAGCTCACGCTTGGTATTTTGTATTATCCAGGTTAGATAGATGAAAAAGGAAATTACACATATCTAGCAGTTCCCCATTTTTCTTTGAGTATCATTTTCATTTTGCATTCATGGTTGTGGTTGATAATACAGTTTTCCTTGGAGTGTCAGACTAGTTTTCATTTTTATTGAAGGCAACTGCTTTAAAACATGAAATTAGCATGTTTTGTGTTTGAAAGCCACACTCACACTTTAATATTGTGGAGTTTTTTTCTATTCCAAGTAGACTTGCCCTGATCTGAGTGATGCAACAACTGATATTTGAGGAGAGACTCAAGGAATCAGTCACTAGAGCAGACTAAGACTGAAACCATGACTCTATCATTACTTATTTGGAATATGCTTCCTAACATTCAGATGAATAGTAAGAATGTAGACTATTTTTAGACTTTGATAGGTGATTCCACATCTGTCACACTATACTTCCCATGGTTATTTCAACATTTGTATTACATTTTTTCCCCCTTCTGGCCTAGTACAATTTGGAAATGTTCCTGTAGAATTTTTAACATCACCAAAAAGTGATTAATAGAAGCTCATCATCAGGATTTTCTCTTTATATGCCAAAAATATCCAAAATGTGGAAGTATCATTTCCTTCTGATGTCTTTAGGAATATAACCAAACTCATTGCTGTAGCAGTTCTCAAGAGTTTCCACGTGATACCATAAATGGATTTAAAATAAAATGTGTTTCAGGTAAGTGTAGGAAAAAAGTTTCAAAACTTTGAAATTTCCAAAGGAAGTTATATTAGTATAAGGTCTGGGATTTTCTTTTTTTTAAAGTGTATCTTATTTCTACACTGATGATGAGAAATGCGCATGTATGAGAATATGGTTTTGAAGGGACCCCAAGGATCACAGTGCTCCAACCCCCTGCCACAGACAGGGCCACCAACCTCAGGCCTGGAGCTACACAAGGTTGCCCAGGGCCCCATCCAACCTGGCCTTGAACACCTCCAAGGATGGGACATCCACTACCTCTTTGAGCAGCCTGTTCCAGCACCTTACCACATGAGAAAATGTCCACCAATGCATCCCACTCACAGTTAAGGGGATAGCTTATGAGTTTTTCTTGTGTCGACATAGGCCCCATGACATACTTGCATTCCCTTTATTGATCTGATCCTTAATAGATTTGCAATATTACAGTACTGTGAGGCTAGAATAAGAATAGTCACAGGAATAACAATGATAACAGTCAAAAAAATCAGCAACCACTATAAAAAAATTCTAAAATTCTCCATCTGTTAGAGCTGCTATAGTTTGCTTTAGTCCTTTCCTCTTTCAAGATGTGAGATTAAACAGGTTAACATCGTTTAAAATTTCTTGTTTTGGCTACAGTTTCATGTTGCCTTGATGCATTCGCCCACGTGCTCTGAACTGTAGAGTTAAATAGCATTGGTCTGTTGTCACATCAGCACTTTTAGAAAACTGAAAGGCGTGGAGAGGAAACGCACACATGCCTCTACCTTTTTTTTAACAAAGGAAATAAAACTTGAGAACTGTAGGTTTGGCTAAACTCTCTAGGGAGAGAATGATGCAAACTCATGTTCACTGACTGAGTTCAAAATAACTGGCAAGTTTGTACTTCTCTCTGGATGCTTGTATCTTTGATGAGATGGAAAAAGATGTCACAGATACATACAGGAAACTATGTTGGCAATTTTTTTATGAAATGAAAGCTGAAAAAAAACCCTCTAAATTATGTAATGGGATATGTTACATGTGATTAATTTTTTTGTGCAATTTGTAGATCTACTGTCACAGGATTTAATCCAAAGGTTGTTGTATTCAACAGGGCTCTTTCCAGTAACTGCAAGTTTCAGACAAATAAATTGGCATGGAAGGTTGTGTAAGCCCTACTTTGAAGACTGCTTTTTATGAACTCACTTTATTCTTTCCTTTCGACAAACACAGCATCAGAAGTAGAGTGGTGGATATAGAACTCCCTCTGCACCCGAACTTCAGGGAGCTGAAATCTGGTGCTGGAGTCCTGACCTCGTTAACAAACAATAGGAATTTTGCTACTGGCTTGAATGAAATCAAGATTTCACTCCAGAAGACTGAGACCTAGGACTTATCTCTTGGATCAAACAAGAACACTAGCCCTAAACATTTATCTTTGATGAGGAAGTGCAGTTTCAAGTCAGTTTGAGCTTTGAAATCTATGGTTCGGACTTATTTCAAAGATGGGTTCACATGACTCAGTAGGCTTTGTAATCTGTGAATTTCATGCTTTAAAAAAAAATAGCTGGGAGCAGAATTAGTATGTACAGAATAATAACAGTCCAGTTCAATTGCTATTTAGTTTGGAATGGTTGCTTTGAGAGCTTGTTGGAAAAGGGAAAAAATGCAATGAGAAGAAATATTTACAGTGCAAACTTTGCATGCCAATAAAGAAATTATAGAGAGACTATTGTTAGGCTTGACTATGTAATTATAATTGAAGCACAAAGATGATCAAACACAAGACCATTTACAGTTAATCATTTTGACATTGCTTGATTTTTCCTATGAACCATAGAATAGAAGAATCAAACAACATTATATCACAAGAGCCTAAACCTTAGATGGTGCAAATCAACTTAGCTCCTTCACTTTAAACAATCAAGCCACTTTGCCTCTGCTGGGTGTTTGGCCTTACATATCTTTGTTACAGTTTGAATCAGCTTTACTGGAGGGAAAATTTTAAGTTTGATGTCTACACAATCTAGTGATGAACTCTCTATGCAACAGAATCTATTTATAACTGTCCGCATTATTCCATACAAATTACACAAGGAATTCAGAAAGATTTTCCCATACCAGAAAATATTTAATTCTTTGGAATATATGTATCTTTTTTGAAAATAAAAAGACAGGTTTTTTGCTGGGAAATTAGTTGCTGATAATTCTTTCCTTGTTATTGTTTTGTTGTTGCTGTTATCATGTTTATTACATGGAAATAACACTTGCAGACATTTTGAGAGACCAGTACTCCATGGTGCCAAATATATAAATGGAAGTGATCTCACATAATTATTACCATCTAGAAATACATTACCTAATTGGTCTTTTTTTTTTTCACCAGCTAAGCTCTGTTAGAAAACTTCTCATCTCCCTTAAGATGGGAGAACCCGGTCTGTAGATGTGTTTTTTTGCAGAATAAGGGAGCCTGAAAGCAGCTTAGATGAGATATCATACCTTTAAGAGTCTAACTGTAGGTGAAATGAGTCCCACAATCACCTCATTATCTTGGAAAATGTCAGCTAAAACATATTGAAAAGGAGGAATGGGGTTAAATGCTGATACACTGCTGCACAGAGACAGAAAGATCCATTTTGAAATGATCATTAAGTGTCCACATCCATTTTGTCATTAAAAACACTGCTGGTCATCTTCTACATTGCTCCACAAAGATTTCATCCTTCCCAATGTTTGGACCAGAACTTGGACAGCAAAACAATTCTGCTTCTCTGCCAGTGTTTGAATTTCAGACTTGATATTAAACTTCCAAATTGTTGTGCGCTGAGATAAAGAAATAAGGTAGCAAATTATGAACAGTCTTGTTCATCTGTGGACATACTTGGTTGCTTGAGAATTTCTAACATAGAACCCATTGCTCCCCCAAAATGTCTTTTCATGAAAACATTTATTGAACTTTTTTTTTTAAAACT